>OY282582.1:21169730-21627230 GCA_958299025.2 Drosophila histrio | reverse complement strand
GCCCTCTTGCTTGCCTAGCTTTTTGCTGTGTATGATACAACGTATACATTTAGCAATGAATTTTTTTACCTTACCCTCCAAGTGAGGAATATAAAACTGCTGTCGAATGTTGTGAATTGTCTTTTGCGCGGCGAAATGACCAGTTTCGTGAGCGTTGCTGATAAAATTTCGCTCCATCATCTTTGGGACGACCAATAACTCGTTCCCGGCAACTTCTTTGAAGAGCAATCCACCCTTCATCTTATAGTTGTCGTACGCACTTGTTTGCAGGATTTGCACGACTGCTTTTATGTGCTCATCCTCTTGTTGTGCCTTCCTCAAACGAGTGGAAAGCTCTGCTGACACAATGTAGACATTTTGCGGATATCGACTAAGGTGATCAACATGTCGCATCTTTTCACCTGCACGGTGCTCCATATCTGGGGTAAAGCCTTGTATGAAGAGCATCCATTGTTCCACTTCTCTTGGTATGTCCTCCTTACTCATTGACTGCTTGAAGGCGGCACAGTCCGTTACTAGCTTAAACCGAATTCCCAGCAAATGATGTCTAAACTTTTTTAAAGCCAGGTACGCTGCTTTGAATTCCAAGATGTAACTATGCTTTCTCGATTCTGCCTCCGATGCTTTTTTGCTCCAAAAGTGAACGGGATGCATTCTACCATTAAACCACTGCATTAGTATTGCTCCAAACCCATTTTTGGACGCATCAGTATGCAATTCGGTGGGTGCCTCTCTTGCGTAAATGTGTAGAATAGGCTCATTTGATAGCAAACTCTTTAACTTTTGTATCGACTCCAACTCTGCTGATCCAATGCTGAACTCGACGTCTTTCTTCAACAGATTTGTAAGCGGACGCGCTACCTCTGCGTATCGTGGAATGAATTTTCTAAAAAATCCGGTCAGACCAAGGAACGACTGCACCTCTTTGATACTTTTTGGGGTCGCCAAACGGCTAACAGCTGTCGTCTTTTCTGATCCAGGCCATATTTTGCCATCCTCCACGTTGTGGCCAAGGAAACAAATGCGCGGCTGTAAAAAACTGCATTTTTTCCATTTAATTCTTAGATCAAATTTTGCAGCTGTTTTCAAAACTTTTCTCGATTTCTCCATGCATTCCTCGGCTGTCGCTGCATAAACGACAATATCGTCCATATATAACTGCATTACATCCTCATTGACCAACTTTTGAAATATGTAATTTATGTATCGTATGAAGGCAGCAGGCGAGTTTCGAAAGCCAAACGGTGCTTTGTTAAACTCAAAGAGTCCTTCTCGTGTGACAAATGCTGTCAGCGCTCGGCTTTTTTCCTCAACGGGTACGTGGAAAAACCCATTTTCCAAGTCCATGGTTGTAAAAAACTTGGCGGCTTGCAACTTTTCCAATACGTCTTCAATCAGTGGCACTGGAAACTGATCCTGTAGCACCATGCTGTTGAGTTTCCGGTAATCGACGCATATTCTAAGTGTGTGGTCCTTTTTCTTTACCACGACTACTCTGCTGGCTACGTGCGATGACGACTCGCGAACAATGCCCTTTTCTAGCCACTCTGCGACTTGTTGTTTTACGGCTTCTGCTTCATTTACTGATAAGCGACTTGGTGACTGTCTGAACGGCTTTATAATGCCATCAGGCGTGATCTTCAGTTCAATTGGACATTCTTCATGGGCTGCTGGAGATTGAAAACTGCTCTTGATCAACTGCTTCACACTTTCACGGTATTCTGCCGGAGCTGAAATTGCATCTTCATCTTTAAATATGTTGTATACAGCATAAGGATACTCATCTGTAGTTGATTTTTCCGTATCCAGACTTTGGAACGAGAATCCATTGGCATCGGCAGAAAACTTGAATTTTTTAATAAAATCGTAGCCCAGTAGCGCATTGCAATCCATTTTACAATTTGCTATAACCAAGAATTTATGCATCGTATGCAGCTGGTAAATTTCTACGTCTGCGTTGAAGAATCCGATTGGCCTTGTGTTTGTGTTTCCCAATCCTCGCAAGGTTGACGCGCTTTTGAAAACTTCCGTAATTTTTAATTTTTCCAGTAAAGATTCTTTTACAATTGATACATCCGATCCTGTATCAACAAGACATTCGACTCTAACATCGTTTATAACGATTGTTTTAATCCGATTGCGATCTGAAATTACGCGCACTGTCTCGGAGTCTTTTGTGCAATTTCGTGACGTGTGTCCATTCTCGTTACAACGGAAGCATTTTGTCGGAGCAGTACAATTAATTCTTTTGTGCTCGGGTGAGCCACAATTAAAACAGTACTCTTTCTTTTTTCCGGCACCTGACTCTTTATTTACGGACACCACTGTATTTTTGTCATTGTTCTTTTTGGCACTGCCCTTCTCCTCATGTTCATGAACTAGCTCGTAAATTTCATACTCTTCTTTGAGCTCTTTATACGACTTGCAGCGGTACATGGAACATTTGTATTCATTTTTTATCTGCAGGCCGTTAACAATATGGCGCAACACTGCTGCTTCTTCGACGTTTCCTGTACTTGCTAGCTTCTTCATTTGCAACAAATACTCGTGAAATGATTCGGACTTTTTCTTTTTACGATCGCGCAATAATTGGTGAATATCGGCACTGTTCCAATTGCGCTCGAATTCCTCGATTAGCTTAGCTTTTAGATCGTAAAAATTGCTTACGCACAGTGATTCTAGGAACAGCTGGGCGGCACCGCACATCTTAGCTCTGGCTTGAACATATTTCTGCTTATCTGAAAGCTCATAAGCTTCGGCGTTGTGTTCAAAATTTTCGAACCACTTTAATACGGGCACTGAACAACCGTCAAAATCATTAATAATTTTTCCAAAATTATCAGCCGTAATTTTTACTCGACTTTCGCGTTGATCGTCCACTTCGACTTTCAATGACATTAATTGTATTAACTGCTGCAAGTTTTTATTTATTTCATCATTCGAATTTCCAGTTAACACCATCTCTGCATTTGTGCGCTGCGCTGCTTCTGCAACTGCCCCGTCGTCTTCTTCTTCCATTTCAACGGCGTTTTCGGCTGTCGCCTGTTTTTTATGCGGCGTTCGCTTTGGCGGCATAATTCTTCACTCGATACCAACACAAACGTCTGTTCGAAATTTCTAACGGGTCTTTCTGCTTTGCATTCAACTCCGCACAAACTACGCAGTTTTTCGTCATTCTTGGAATTTTCGAGACGCGATCGAATGTTCTTGAGACAACTTTCAACTGTATTTGGGACTACTTGGGTTCACTATTGTAATTTCTCCACTTTGCAACTGAACAACTTTACAACTTTACGACGTTTTGATTTACAAATAATGCCCCTTTAGTATCCACAATGTTCTACTTTTTTGAAACTATCGTCAACCTCTTTATAAACTCGCGCACACAGGACTGTTTTTCTCTTCAACTCTAAATTACGCACATAGGACCGGTTGAGCCCCCAAATGTGAAGTTATTATATTAATATATGTTTTTATTATATCCTATTTGGTAATTAGTTGAATATGCAACGGATTTTACAGAATTGTGAAATAAACGACTTGCTGCAACTTCTTCTCGCGACGACTTCTCTCTGTATACTGTGCTCTGTGTGCTTCGTTGCCAGCCTGTGTTGGTGACTCAGCGTTGCCACCTTGATGAACTAGGGCTAACAGCTGATCTGTATGATGCCATCTCACATATATACATATATATATTGATATAGATATAAATATTTATACAGATATAGCGTTAAATTTAGATGTAGATACAGTTCTAGGTCTAGATTTTTAGAAAATGACAAAGCAAGCTTTTGCTGGTGTTGTAATAGGTTCAGAAAAGTGTCAAAATGACAATTCGGCACTACATCGAGAGATTTCTGTTGCTTTCGTGGAAACTGAATAAGATGCAATGGAACCGGCCTCTAGAAATGCTTTGGTTGCTCTTCTCCCCGACGCTTCTGTGTATTATAGCTGTGGGAATGCGAATGGGTATTGATGTATCTGAGAGGTATAATACGTATTACGAGCCGATTGACCTAGAACAAAGCTGGACCGATTTGGTAGAAGCACTATCGGAGCGAGACAAGATTCGGAAGCAGAATAATCGGACTAACAATGTGTTTGTGCCACAACTAGTGATTGCCTGGGCTCCCAATGATCACAATCTGTTTCAGGAAATTATAAAGATGAGCAAGCCCGAACTTCATTCGATGGAATTTAAAGATTTCACCGATTGCACCGCAATGGAGAAGGCGATACAAGAGGACTCTCTGTTTGCGGGCATTTGCTTCGATCACGGCCAGATTGAGAAACATTATGTGATTTATAATAACCATTTGGCACCCAATGAAATGTTGCTACCGCACTTTAACTACACTATCGTCTATCCAAGCGAGTTGCGTATGTTCAATGGTACTTTTATCGGAGACAGTTGGAAGACCATCTATCATGACGATCCAAGGACCTGCATTGTAAGGCGACTAAACGAACCTCACACGGATGGTCATATTTACTATGTTCGGGAGGGTTTCATTAAGATTCAGAAATCCATATCCGAAAATTATCTAAGGCTTATTGCCAAAACCAATTTTCCAAAGATTGTTTTACGACGATTTCCGGTCGATGGACGGGTCCAAGATCCCTTATTGAGCTATATCAATCGTGGTCTACCGCTGCTCATAATCATTGGATATATGTTTCCAGCACAGATACTTGTCTGGGTACGTTTCTAATCGAATAATAATAATATAACATATATTCTAAAATTGTTATCTTTAGCAAATTGTTGATGAAAAACAGAGGCAGATGCGTTTATTTCTTATCAATATGAGCATTGGTAATATCATTCACTTTACCACCTGGTTCTTCAAGGGATTCATCTACATGTTTATCAGTTCCCTTTTCGTTATGATGGTTATCAAGGTAACGTATTTCGAGTACCTTAATGTACAGTATTACTTAAACAACTTAAAATCAAATCCAAATGATGGATCCAAAAGACGGACGGACAGATAGACGGACAGACCTACATGGCTATATCGACTCGCCTGTTGATGCTGATTAAGAATATATATACTTTATGGTGTCTGCCAGACTTCCTGTTACATACTTTTAACAGACTTAATATACCCCCACAGGGTATAATAGTAAGCCGAATGTTAAGGTTACATAAATCCTAAAGACTATTGACATTTTGTCACTTATAACTACTAACTACAAAATTATTATGACTTTAATTTGAAAAATAATTAAAATACTGTACAAATAAGTCATTTATTAGTTCAAAATGTGGTTGAGATATCGATAATTGAAAATAAACTTGAACAGCGTATGGTATTCATGAACCTACATTCCAAATTTGAAGTCTAGCTCTCATAGTTGCTGAGATTTACGCGTTAATACAGACGGACAGACGGACGTCCACACGGACAGACGGACGTCCAGACGGACAATCGAACGTCCAGACGAACAGACGGACGTCCAGACGAACAGACGGACGTTCAGACGAACAGACGGACGTCCAGACGAACAGACGGACGTCCAGACGAACAGACGGACGTCCAGACGGACAGACGGATGTCCAGACGGACAGACGGACGGAGAGACGGACGTCCATACGGACAGACGGACGTCCAAACGGACAGACGGACGTCCAAACGGACAGACGGACGTCCAGATGGACAGTCGGACTTCTAGACGGACAGACAGACATTCCAGACGGACAGTCGGACTTCTAGACGGACAGACGGACGTCCAGACGGACAGTCGGACTTCTAGACGGACAGTCGGACTTCTAGACGGACAGTCGGACTTCTAGACGGACAGACGGACGTCCAGACGAACTTCTAGACGGACAGACAAACGGACAGGTATCAATCGACTCGTTTATTGATACTGATAAAGAATACATATACTTTATAGGACCGGAGATGCCTCCTTATGCCCATAACATACATTTGCACATAATCATTTTACCTTTTTTGCCCCTTTTTAACGGGCACAGTTTATAAAAATGGAAAATTTAGACATTTTGTACGTAAGAAAATACCAGAATGTTGTCTTGATTACAGGTGCACTGGAACAACTCGCACAGCCTTCTCACTCAGACACCGTGGTACATAGTGTTGTTAGTGCTGACGACTTACAACGTGGCGGCAACAAGCTTCAGTTTGATGGTGGCATCGTTTTTCAAGAACAGCGCCCTGTCAATTAGGGTGCTGACAATACTGTGGCTGTTGACCTATATGCCGTTCTTTGTGCTGTGGAATAATCGGGAGAAGGAAGTGATGATTATACGTTATGTGTCCTATGCGTTGCCCAACACTGTGCTGGCCTTGATATGCGAGAGATTGATCGAGCGAGAGGTGATCTTCGATAAGAAATGGGTAGATCAGGGCTATGACCTCAACTATGGTGCCGATCGAACTACTGTCTATGCGGGTTCGTACATTTTCCTCATCACGTCGCTGGTTTTTTGTGCAATCGGTATTTATATGGATGTATGGAATACGGGTGAAGCGGGAGGAAGACGACGGCGTCGTATACCCGTACCAGCGCACAGCGGTGACTTTACATTTCAGGATCGAGATGATAGCTTTATGCCACAGGGATCCCAATCGATCGGCATTAAGGCGACAAAGATCTATGAGGTGGAGCCATCGCATCGCCGGTTCAAGATCAAAATCAAGAAACTATGCAAACGATATGCGGCCAATAGTCGAGGGGCATTGAATTCGTTCACCTGGAATGTCTATGAAAATGAGGTGACTGTCCTAATGGGTCACAATGGTTGTGGGAAATCGACGCTATTGAAGATCCTCGCTGGATTATTGGAACCGACACGTGGTCTCGTTATGGTCGCCGATTATAATATACAAACGGAGAGGCAGGATGCATCGATGCAATTGGGACTTGCTTTGAATAATAATCTACTCTTGCCAGACTTTACTGTTGCCGATCAAATCCGATTCATTTGTCTGGTCAAGGGTGCCTCCTGGGCGACAGCTACCGATGAGATCGAGGTCTACACCCAACGATTGCAGTTGACCCAAGTGAAACAGAGTAAGGTGAAGGCCTTGACAGCACAACAACGTAATCTTCTCAGCATTGGTTGTGCCTTTGCCGGCGGTAGTCCGATCGTTTTGATCGATGATCTCCACTGCGATATGGACTTGCTAACACAGTCTGTCATCTGTGGTCTAATCAATGAGGAGAAATCCAGGCGTACCATTATTTTGGTATCGAATTCAACGGCCCTGGCAAATCATGTGGCTGATCGACTGGCGATCATGTCCAACGGCGAGCTCAAGTGTACGGGCACCAAACCTTTTCTGCGGAACATGTATGGACATGGCTTCCGCTTGGTAAGTTTTCAATATTAAATGTACAATTATCCATTTTAGATTCTCGAACTTAAATCCGCAATCTTTGATCTTTCTTTCTTTCTACACTTAATTCTTAATCTTCTGCTTATTATTTCTCCCATTGTCGAACCTTGATCATTAATCTACACTAATTTCTTAAACTTCTCTATTTTATTTCCTTTTACCTTTTATTGTCAATCTTACATCCCCGATCCTTGTTCGCCGATCATCCATTGTTGATCTGCAATTCTCAATCTACACTTATCGATCTTAAATTCTCAATCTACTAGCCTCGATAGTGGACCCCCAATCGTACATCTCATGTATCTTCAGTTGCTTATCGTCGATCATCGCTCTCCTTTCCTTGATATTCAATCAATGTCTAACGTCTTACGATCCTGAAAGATATATTCGCGATCTCACGAGCATGTTCACTTCATCACAATTTCATAGATCTGCATTTCTTAATCGTTAATATTATTGTATTATTTTTATATAATTTTGATGTAAGCGAATTTCAAGTTCTCGACTCAGCATATAATATTAATTGTTCCTCGATCTTCGATCATCCTTTGCAGACACTCATCAAGGGCAAAACATTTGATCTTCGCGAGCTAAAACATCTATTGGGCAAATATTTGACCAATCCAACAGTGGAAAGTAATATTGGCTATAAGGTGACGTTTGTGCTCGAGAACAAGTATGAGGATAAGTTTCCCGATCTATTTGATGAGCTTGAAGGGGAAATGGAAAATTTGGACATAATAAGCTTTCGCTTGCGTGACACTTCATTGGATGAGATCTTTTTGCGTTTCGGTTCCGAGGAGGGTGATCTAACCCCAGAACCAGCCATACTGATCGAGGACTTTAAGCTGATTCTCGAGGAAACCGACAGCAATGCCAAGGCAACTGGACATAGGTTAGCAGCATTACATTTAAAGGCTTTGCTCTATATGCGTTGGGTATTCAATAAGCGTCAGCTACCCATTAAAATAATCTGCATACTCGCTCTGATGATTGCCACAGCGTGTACCTTCTCCGCCGTACATCTCTATGGGAAGAATTATCAGTTGAAATCATTGTCATTCAATCTGACACAGCTTCATTATATTGATGCCTTTGTAGAAATATTATCCGATAACCTTGAGGTCCTCGAGATGCAAGAGTTCTTTACGGAGTTGCTCTTTTGGTACGATGGACATGTGAAAGTTCTCGAGACCGAAGAGACTAGCGATTTTTATTTGCTGCAACAGAACGATTTCAATAAAATTGTCAATTATCGTTTCATGTTCGGCGCCTCCTTTGGTTCCGAGACTATAACAGTATGGTTCAATAATATTCCACTCCATGCGGCACCTTTTGGGATGAATCTGGTGCATAATGTGATCGCTAGGTAAGTACAAGTACGGCGAGTAAAGGAGCGAGAGGAAAACTTAAAGCAACTTGAGCTAAATTCAATATGACGAATCGTTAGTTTGTTTCATTTAAACGGACGAAACGAACGCGAGCAAAAGACACGAACTACACTCGTTCGTTCTTTCCCTCGATTTCAACGAATCAAATGATTAACCAAGACTTCACAGTAACAAACAAACTCGTCGTTTAATTAGATTTATTTAATTTGAAGGCTTCAGGCATTTACGTTTGTTACTTTGCTCACTAGTTGAATTTCAGAAATGGGAACGAGTCAAATTAACAAATCACTGGACGGGCACGAAGAAATGAATACAATTCATATCTTTCTTTGATATTAACGAGTAAAACTACTTACAACGTGATAAAAATAATCAAAAAAAACAATTTGTGTCTAACAAAGAAAAGATAGAAAATATCTTAGGCGACGCATAGAATTGAATTTTGAATAACTACCAACTTTATTATCCGATCGCGATAAAGTTTAGGAATTCAGGACACATTAGGACTTCGATGCTAGTCATGTCAACCTCATGCTTTAGCTTTAAAATTGCTCCTTTAATTCGATTTAAAAAAAAAAAACCGTTCCAAATTTACGGGAGCATTTAACACAAACCAACAATACCAATATCAATTTTGGTGTTTAAATCTCTTATAGTCTCTGATCTAGGTTATTATACAGACGGACAGCGGCTAGGCAGTTGATGCTAATCAATAATGTATTTGCTGTTTGGGATCTGCAGGACTTAATTTGACCTGTTCTCCACATTTTTATACCCTGTGCCCATTAAAAAGGGCAAAAAAGGGTATAATGAATTTGTGTGAATGTATATTACAGGCAGAAGGAAGCATCTCCGACCCTATAAAGTGTATGTATTCCTGATCAGTATCAATACCCGAGTCGATTGACACCTGTCCGTCTGTCTGTCCGTCTGTCCGTCTGTCCGTCCGACCGTCTGTCCGTCCGACCGTCTGTCCGTCTGTAAGAACGCGTGGATCTCAGCAACTATAAGAGCTAGAAACTTCAAATTTGGAATGTAGGTTCCTAAATACCATACGCAGATCAAGTTTATTTTCAATTTTCGATATCAAGCCCGGTTTTTTTTTTTAAATTACAAAAATCACTATAACATAAGCAATGTTAAACCTAGAGGCTTGAGACTTGCCACACATGATAAGAAACTTGGGCTTAATGAGTCCAGAAAATTTCATCGCGATGCCATGCCCCCCACAATTGGAAAAAGCTGATAACAAGAGCAGTTTTATAGCTTGTTTATATTTGACAAACTTTATAGACATTGGGTACTTAGTTAAAGATCAGGGTAATAGATTAATAGATAGTTATTAATAGATATACTTATAAGCTTTCAAGAGTTGCAAAGCATTTTTAAAATGCATAGTTATCAAATAATCAAGCTTACCTGTAAAAAATAGCTTTCAAGAAAATCAGAAGTTTTCTAAAAAAAAAATTATAAAAGGTTCTACTATAGAATTATGTATGTAAAGGTTTTTTTCTCATATGTGTCAGAAAAATTGTATTTTGTAAAGGCTGTTGCTTATAACGTGTTGAATTCTAACAATCGAAACGAGTCAAAAAAAATGAATCGTTAAATTATTTGTACAGTATTCGAAGTATCGAATGATTCGTGATTCGATAATTCCCTTTCCGCAGACGCTTCTTCAATGAAGAGGCCTCGATTGACGTTACATTGCAGCCGCTGCCATTTCAGGCCCAGGTCAACACATTGCCACAATCCCCCCTAACCGTGGGCAGTCTGATGGCGATCAATTTCTCCTTTATATTTGGCAACATGTGGGCTGGACTGGCAATTAGTAATATATTGGAGCGAACATTCAAGAAACAACAGTATCTGGCGGGTGTACGACTTGCGACCTATTGTGTTGCCATACTTATATTTGATATTATAAGGGTTGTGTTCATAAGTCTCTGGCTGATATTGATGACAGCGATCTATCTGAGTCCCCGACACGATTTGGCCCTATACAGTATGTACTATTAACGACATAAAATCTTCATTGTAATTGTTAAAGTTATTATTGCAGCATGGATCTTCGTAGTGCTTGTTTTGTCAGGAGTCTCCATTGTGACATTATCGTACTTCTTATATGCATTATTCAAGGAACCGAATTATGCATTCATTGTGATCAGCCTATTTAATTCATTGGGCATCATTATATTCACCATCAGTGTGGGCGATGAGCTAGCCGATATGAACGATATCTTTCAGGGTATTACCCAATATACCTTCGGTGAGGTCATCTTTAAGCTATTCTATCTGTACGACTATAGCTGGCTTTGCAAGGATCCTGAAATACTTTTCGTATCAAAGGACGTACTCGAGTGCCACACTATTCCAGATTGTTGCAGTTAAGTTACGAATCAATCCCCAAAATATATTAATTCTCACATGTTATCGTAGACACTATCGTAGAGAAATTCATAATTATATATCTCATCTTATTATATTTATAGTTGGAGGAATATTAGAATAGAGAGAGTGACCTAAACTTTAGCTCGTCTCCTTATATATTAGATAGATAGAGAAACCGCTAAACTCCATTGAGCTATCTCATTATATAATATCGACTATTTCATATAAAATGAATGAAATGCATTTACAATCACAGTTTCTTTATTATACTCATAATATACAAAGATCACGAATATAATAATAAATTATATATATTATGAATACAGTTCAAAAATTCTATTAGAAATTAAAAGGGTATCAAGGAAATCCAGCGAGAACTTCGAATGTTTTAGGGTCTATTAAATATAATTTACCCACAGTTCCATATGACTACATTTCGGGTAACTATGGCGGTCTTTTTGATATGTTAATGATGACACTAGCAATTGCGATTCCGCTGATTCTCTTCATACTGGAGGAACACTACACATTGATGACATGGGCCTGCTTGAATCGGGTGATTCCCGGGAAGTGGAACAATAAGAGTAGACATGGGAAACGACCCCGGGAAAGCGCTGCCTACGTGGTCGATGAATCGGTTATTGCCGAGCGACGTTTCGTCGAAGAACTTACCAAAGAGGATCGATCGGAGATGGCTGTCGTTTGTCAGGGCATTGGGAAAAGCTATCGCCGAAAGCCGGTTCTAATACGCATTGATCTCTGTATTGCCAGGTGAGAATTTTAAGAGCTGTTGAATTAAAACAAAAAATATCATTGATAGCAAATTTGTAGTACATACTAAGATTTAATTTTCCATTAATCATTCCGATATCAACTTTATGATATGAACCACAAAAATCTTCATACTTATACTTCACACTCTTAGGATTTGATATAGTTATTCGTTTTTAATCAAGTTTGTGTGGTCTGGTTGTAAATATTTGACGACAGCAAATGCATAATCCGTGAGTTGGATTAAAATATGTCAAGATACAACAATAGTCAGTCTTATGACAGATATATGGTATAGTAGTCCGACGGCAGGTCGCTCCTCCTTTAATGAGTTAACAATTTCTGAACAAAATTATAAAACTTTAGTCTATGCTGTACATACAACAGTATGCTGGAACCGACCGAACCATACAAATACATACAACTTTGTGGTTTCCTAATATACTATTTCAATCAAACTCAAAACTTGTAATGTTATAAATAAAAATATATATATTCTGTTCAAATTGACTACCAAAACAATAGATAATACCAATTCAATATAGATAGCTATCTTAGGATCGATTGTTTCAAAAATTAATTATTATATGCAAATCTTTTCGATACTATTTAATTTTTGTGAAGAAGAAGTTACTTAATTTAACTAATAATTCAAAATTGTTAAATTTATAAATATATATGGAGTTTTTACTTTTAGGCATGCCAAAGATAACTCTCCTATAACGTTATTTATTTCTCAATATTTTTTTCAAATTTCAAAAATATTTCTTACACAAAAACTAATTCATTTGCAATCTAATTAATTTTATAATTTTTTTTTAAGAATAATTTTGTAATTATTACAAAATCTTTTAACTTGAGAAGGGCTAATGGTGGAATTATCTCCCAAGTTTTAATCTTTCTGTTATTGTTATTTCTTTAGTCTTCAATTTGCTTTTTTGATAATTAATTGCTATCCAATAGTAAATTTATTGTAATTAGAAGAATACACATTTTCCAATTTATGAATTATAATATAATAAAAAATTCTGAATTATATATGTATAGGGAAGGGAATTATATACCATTTGTATACTTTCGCACATCTTCTCTCATCTTGCCTTTTACAGGTCCGAATGCGTTGGACTGATGGGCTACAACAACACAGGGAAAACAACATTTGTGAATTTGCTGGTAGGCGAGAAAATTGCATCGCATGGAAAAATATGGATTGGTGGCTATAGCATGGAAACTGAACGTTCCAAGTGTTATCCCTTGTTGGGCCTCTGTTCCCAGCATCAGAGTCTACCTTTGAATTTCACGCCATACGAACTGATGCACATACATGCCCAGCTGCATGGACTGTCCCCGAAGACAAGCATACAGATCTGTGAGGGATTAGCTCACATTTTGGGCTTCTTCCAATGCTATCGCCAGTTGATGCGTCTCTGTACCACGGGACAACATCGCAGGGTCGGCTTTGCCTTGGCGATACTCGGTGATCCGTTGCTTATTTGTATTGATGGTCCGCCGGGTGGCATCGATCCCAATGGAAAACGTACATTGTACTGTCTCACCGCCTATATGCAACTGCGGGGCTGCAGTTTTCTATATACGAATTTGGGAGTTTTGGACTGTGAACGTATGTGCCATCGCACGCCCATCCTTTATGATGGACAACTTTGGACAATGGGCACTCAGTCTCAACGATATCGTTCTGGTTATTTGTTAGAGGTGCGTTTCAAGCGCAAAATCAATGCCGACATCACCACGGCAAGGAACACTTGGGATCGCATCAATCAATTTCCCGTATCGCCACACAATAAATTTATTCTCTTTATGCAGGTCAAGTTTCCCGATGCAGTGCTACAGTAAGTAATCTCTTTATTCCATTCTTCCACTATCTTCATATCTTCTAACTCTGTCTGTCTTTTTTTTCTCTTTGCGCAGACATCGTGAGGAGGAATCAATGTCGTTTTTTATACCCAGCACTACTACAAATTTCTCGGAAGTCTTTCTGACTATACGCAAGGATGCCTTCGAATTAAATATTGAGGACTTTTATATAACCCGCAATGTTGTTACTGGCCTGCATTTGGATTTATTTGATCGTTTAGCCTTAAAGTCTGTTAAAGCACCAGCAAATTAATCAAGTTAACGTTAATAGCAAAACTTTAATTTTGTCATCAGGTTAATTTGTTAATAAAAAGCATAACATTACTTAGAATTTCCGTTGCCCATTCGAAAGTTGTCACATTTCCAGCGCTGTTAATAGTTAACAGCGTGTCCATATTGTATTTGAAAGTCATTGTCAAACACTGTTACTTTACACAGCCGACTAAAAGCTGACTGATATATATCCCGACGACTGCGCAGTTTCCGTTAAGAATTTGAAATAAAAAACAATGCATTTTTATAGTGGTTCGTCATCGCTTAATTTTATATATTCCATATCATAAATTCTTTAAAGAGTTGTGTACAATTGATCAGCCGTAAGTAATAATAAACATAATACAAGTCTCTTTGTATGATAATCATAAAATTTACAAGTAGTTCGGTGCAAAATTTTGATTTACTTTCAGTAAATATACAAAATACTATACAATTATAAATGAGTGTATCAAACAGATTTTATAGAACAATGTTGTCGGTGCCAAAAAAAATGGATATTACATTAATATAACTATTAATTTCACTAAAGGGTCACAAGATAACATTCTTATAAATTATATTGTATAAATGTAGTTAGTTTCCGCTCAACAAAGTTCCTAATGTTGTAGTTATTGTTGTTGCTTGCTTTGCATATTTTTTTGGTACAAAATATAGCTCCAGTTTACATGGTGGTCACAATTTGGTAGGTCTCAGGTAGATATAGTGAAATAAAGTTTGACTGCTTTTGTAACTTTATCATGGCAGCTCCTGCTGATTGCGTTTTTTCTTTTTCTTTTTCTTATTCTTTTCTTTTTCCTTGTTGCTAAGATTAAATATGTATAGTTGATTATGATTAAATTGGATTTGTGTGACACTTTAACAATTCGTTCAATTTGCCATAGAGCTCGATACGAATCGATAACTAGTTATTAAAATGATGATACTTATGCGGTTAGCACGGGTCTAAGCTGACATAATAAATATAAAGCTTTAGCAACTACAACAAAATAATAATAATAATAATCAATTAGCTAAAACATTATGTTAAATACGAAAAAAAAAAAACCAAATGCAGCAAAAATTGTGCAAAATGAGCTTAGTATGTGATGGTGTCTGTGTGAGAGTGTGCGATGATAAATTATTTAACAATAATTTGAGACTAGCTCACTTAATGTGTGAGGTGCGTGGATCTTCACGCTGGTGCTTGGCAAAGTCCAGGAATATTTCCTCCAATGTCGTCTGACTAATCGAATAATCCTCCACATTCAGTTCACTGCGATTACGCTCCATAAGTCCAAAGATTTCGGACCATTTAATGCCGCTCAATGGAATGTAATAGGTCAACATATCCTGATACTCCTCCCTACAAATTGAAATAAATTATTTAAACAGTCCTTTCTATAATCGCTTATAATTGTATCTTACTGTAAAATGGCCAGTGGAAACTTGCGATGTACAAATTCCTTCACAGTCTCCATATTGTTCCCGGTTTTCCGAACACCGTGCGATGTTGTCTCATCCGAATGCCGCCTATAATTGCGAGTGCTGCAATGGATAAGATTACAAATTTAGGGAGTTTTTCAAAATGTATGTGAAGAATTTTAGAGCTTTACCTGCTCCCTGGAGGAGGTGCATCGATGCTGGTGCTTTCAGAAACTGGTGTGACAAATTTATCATCGGAAATGCGAGACATTTTGCCATTGCTGCAAGATTTACAAAGATAGATATAGATGGATTATCTATGGCTTTGCATTTTACATTTTACTCACTTTTGTGACATTTTAATGCTCTCCACACTGCGACGCAATGACACATTGCTGGTGCTTTGATATGGCACGGGTGTAGATGGTATTGAATCTGAATCAGAATCTTGTGTCCGATATCTGCTGCCGGTGCTCCTGTTAAAAACAAAAAGTATATACAAACAAGTTATTGAATTATATTAATTTGTTCATAAAAATTCTCAGGAGAAAATGTGTAAGGAAGACTTTAAATTGTTCTATTACAAAAACAAGAAATGTTTTGTTTCGGTTGCGGTATCAGTTACGTATACCAGTTTCAATCGGTTAAAATCGATTATCGGTTTGGGTTAGTGCCTGATCAAAATGAACTAGTTTCAAAATATATAATGCAATTCGCTCGATAAACGTGAATAAATTAATATAAACAAACATATCGAAGAAACTGCAGATTTTTTGTCAAAATGTGTATAAAATTAGTTCTACACAAAAAAAAATAAACTAATCTATATTGAGACTTACAGCTGTGAGGCTCTAGTAACATCTTTAGTGCGTCGCACTTTAATCTTGAGAATGAGACCCTTAGAGAATTTGTTCTTTAAATGCTGCGTGGATCCAATGCACTTGAATTCACCATTCACCATAATTGCGAGACGTGTACAAAGTGCCTCGCATTCCTCCATGCTGTGGGATGTGAGAACAATTGATTTGCCCGCGTCACGGATGCGACAGACCACATTCCAGAGCTGACGTCGGGCAGCTGGATCCATGCCCGTAGTGGGCTCATCTAGATATATAACCGCTGGTGCACCAATCACGGCAATCGCTGCACTCAGTTTACGCTTATTGCCACCACTGTAGGTATGCGTCTTCTTATCGATATGCTTCATGAAGCCAAATGATTTGGCCAGATCTTCGGACATCGGTTTTATAGTTTCCTTTTTGACGCCACGTAATAAACAGAATATCCGTAACATTTCACGTCCGGTCAAGTCATCTAGCAGTGCATCGAATTGCGGACAATAGCCAATCTTCTCATAGACTTTATTCATATCCGTCTCCAAATTGAGACCCTGGACATATGCTGAACCTGAACTGATTTTCTCATCGCCCGTCAACATCTTAAACGTTGTTGTCTTGCCGGCACCATTGACACCCAACAGCCCAAAGCACTCGACCCTGTAATTAATTGTATAAAAGATATGTTAGGCATCAGATCAGCGAGTAGTTGGATTTTACTTACTCTCCCACGCAAAGCGACACCTGATTAACGGCCGGGAAGGAGCCGTAATACTTGGTCACACGATCCAATACCAGATTCTTTGCAGCCACCTCATGCGGCGACATATTAAGAATGCGTTGACGCTCCTTTTCCACATCCACATCGAAGTGACCTTCCTCTGGTGGTGGCGGTGGTTTGCTGCAATGTAAAAACAAATTCAATTAGTGCTAATCTCAGGTTTAAAGCTTAAGTTAACAATTATCGAAAGTCCTATCAAAAATACTATCGGCTACAATGCAATGTACCATTGATTGTAATTTTGTTGGTACCTACTATCAATTGAATTGTGAAAGACAGCTCCGATTATACTATCGAGTTTACATCGCACATAATACCGATGGTACTACAGTGGATACTATATTTGATTTATATCACTGTATACTTATAAATATAGTACAATTCTACAACTTTTGTTGGTACTATTGATGTGAGTTGATAATGAAGGATTCAATTTAATTCAATTAAATCGAGTTTTAGTTTTAAATCTCGAAAAATCATATCGGATTACTCACATTGAACGCTTGCGCACTAAATAGATAAGCTCATTGATTAAGCCCAATTCACCCACGATGAGCACAATGAAACACACAATTCCAGTGAACAACAAGTAGATAATTTCATACATGACGCCCGGCGTTTTAAATCCAAAAAAGGGCTTCAAGTCTGCAAAAGAAAACGAGGTAAGATTAGAGAGAGACAGAAAGATAGGGAGAGAAAGGGGCATACTTACTGCAGCACTTTGGAACCAGCTCACAGAGAAGTATGGGAGGAAGAGCACTGACCTTTTCGCACGCATTCTGTGTGGCAACAAAGGTGTAGGCCTTGTTGAGCCCCATCGCAAGGGAGAAGTGGGGAAAGACACGGAATATGTAGCTGAGAATTTGAGCAATATCGTCCGTATCAAACGCTTCAAATGACATGACTACAACTACAACGAACATGGCCATGCCAACAAATATATTGATAATTGAGTTGCGGGCAAAGCCGGTTGCCGCATCTTTAAAAAGCAACGAAAGGAGATAGGTGAAGGGCAATACGGAAAACCCAAAGATAATAAGTAATAGAAAATATCGTCCCAGTTCTTCGAATTTTAGGAAACCATTCTCTTGAAAGCAATATATCGTTATCATAATAATCAAACACGTTATCGAAAATGTAAAAAGGTCCCAAATGTATTGGGAAACCCAAAAGGTCCAAGCTTTCACTCCACTCACAAACTGCAATAATTTGGCACGTGATTCACGCTCCTTGATCAAGAACAATATATACATGGCACTCACAAAGCACATACAGAAGCACAAATTCGATGCCATCTGTGTGCCAAGATTGTTGCCAATATTTAGTTGGTTTAAAAGCGTTTGCGTCGTATACGAATATGGCCAACTGGTGACGTCTATTGCCGCATCATCATTAATAAATTGTCGAGCAATTGCATTATGCACTAAATTCACCGTTAACGGGGCCGTATGCAATGGTTTATTATTTAGCCAAGCGATAATTTTGTCATCTCCCATGCTGGCAGCAGCCAAATAACGTGAATTGATGCGTGACTGTATTGATTTTCCCAGTTCAAGTATATAATCGGTAAAGGTCTGACCACCAGTATTCTCATAAGTATGCGAGCCACCCATTGATTTGGCCGCATCCTCATATTTATCCGCCACACTGGCACCAATCGAATTGGGTTTTAAATCGGGAAGTCTTTCCAAAACCGTCACCGATTGTGGATATTGCTTTACGCTAAATGTTATTGCTGGCAATTCACGGAATGTGCCTCGTGTGTGCGCTATTAATATGGTGATGATAACAAAGAATACAGGCATTAGATTCTGTATGCAGAGCAGCAGTTTGTTTCGCCATGTATAGAGTATCTTTTTCAGCATCATGGCACGCCATTGATTCATCGTCAATTGCAATCCACGCAATGATTGACGCTGATTCGAGAACGCCCTGTCCGCTGCAAACAGTTAATTGAGCTTATCAGTATTTTGTGATAAGAGATGAAGTTCAAACACTGCTTACACTGCATAGATTCATTGTCATCTTCCGGATATCCAGAGGCACCTTTCATAAGGGCACCGCCTTCCTTGCGCTTCCCATTGGCATCTGTTTCGGCACCCACTTTCATAAAGACCTCCTCCATGGTGGTAATCCCAACGCCATAACCACTCAAATGTAACTCCGCTGAACGTTCCTCCAATGCCCTGAACATCTTCTCGAACTTATCGGAGAATCTATCTGGCAATTCGTACGATAATTCAGCGCCAATGTCGCTCTTTGGCTGTATGCCGGGTATATAAAGGGCAAGTAGGGCCGTTACCTCCGCGGGATTGCACTGCTCCTCCTTTACACAGATCTGCAAATGATAAACGCTTTTATTAATGTGGCCTTGAGTTGTAGGAGTTCACTTCGTAAGTCTTAATTTTATTTGTACTCTACCCTTCTTTTACATTCTTAAGTTTAAGACTTTCCATTCGTATCATTCAGCCCTTTATGACCTTTCAACTTATTATCCGAAATTTCCTAAACTAGTCTCTCAGTTTTAAGGCTATCTACATGAAACTTGGTACAGATTTTGTTGCTGAAGGTAGAACATATAACGAATCGGATCACTATATCATATACTTAACTGCCAAAGGAACAATCGGTCGAAATGTGGTGTCTCTAGCTCTTATAGTCTCTGAGATCTAGGCGCTAATACAGACAGACTGACAGCCGGATTCATTCATTAACATTAACATTACTTTAGATTTACTTTCGGGGTCATCTTTCTTTCTTCCTGATATATTCTCTAACTCTTTACTTTATATTTAAAGAATCCGTTCTGCTTTCCCCCGTTATCCATCGATTCCGTACATTTTGTTTAACCTTTCTTTTGTTTCTACTGTTTTTCTTTCTATTCACTCAGTTGTTACCCTTAGTGAACTTTATGTTTTTCTTTCGATTTTTCTGTTGTTACTTACCAAACTATAGCCGGAACCGTAGTGCTTCTTAAGGAAGAATGAGGTGCCGTAACACTTGAGCTCACCCTCGCACATGATGGCAATGCGATCGCCCAGAACATCGGCCTCGTCCATAAAATGTGTGGTCAGAAGAAGTGTGCGTCCCGCCTTCTCCTTCTGCAATAGGTCCCAGAGTTGACGTCGCGCTGCAGGATCCATTCCAGAGCTGGGTTCATCGCACAACACAACCTTGGTGTTGCCACAAAGGGCACAACAGACGGAGAGTTTACGCTTCATGCCACCCGATAGTGTCGACGATGGAGAATTGGCTTTGTTCTCGAGTTGAATCAGCTCCAGATACTTCTGAACTTCCTTCTCCACGGCTTCACCTTTGAGTCCCTTCATGCGACTAAAGAAACGTAGATGATTCGATACGCTCATGTCATCGAAGAGAACATTATGCTGCGGACAAATCCCTAGGGACATCCGAGCACCCTCGATGTTGGTTCGTATATCGCTGCCATTAATGATCGCCGTACCGGATGTGGGTGGAAACATGCCAGTCAACATTGAAATTGTTGTTGTCTTTCCGGCTCCATTATGCCCAAGAAGTACAGTTATTTCGTCCTCAAACATATTTATAGATAAACCTTTAACAACCATTTTTTTGCCAAACTTTTTCTTGATATTTCTCATCTGTAATCCAATTGGTTTATCATCCGGTTCGGCCTCGAAAGTTTTTTTCCGATTTGGGTGATCATTTTTATTGGACACATCCTCGACACCCGTATAATTGCTACGTTCACCGCACCAGAACGTTCGGGTAAATGGGAAATACCATTTGCGAGGCACACCAAATTTACCCGGAAAGACCTGCTCAACATAGAGACAGATGATCATATAGATAGCACTCGAGATAAGCATCATGATCATAATGGCGCCAACAGTCAGATCATCATCAATTGTGACCGGCGTAAAGAAATTACTCCATTGAAAACCTTCGCCCGTTCCTTCAAAATGAAGTATTAACTTCATGCCAAATCCCATCGCAGTATTTGATAGTAAACTCCAACCAAGTTTTGATGTCAGCGTCAACGTTTCATAATTCTGCTGTGTCAATGTAAATGGCATATAGGCTATGAACCAAAGTAAGCCCGTCACAGCTGCCGCAGTGCTTGCCTTTGAGAAGATCGGTGCGATCATAAAACAGAAGCATATTGTTGCGATAATATAGATCAAAAGGAAGAATACCAAGGCCGTAAAGCTGCCATTCGTTAGGATGGCGACACCGTTGTGCCAACGTATCTTCATCAATGCGGCTATAATTATGGCAGATATTGTTAACATAATAAACGATTTGAGGAACCACGCGGTCCAATGCAACCAATTGCTCAATCCCATTATTTTCATCACCTCCTTCAACTGTTTCTCCTTCTCCGTTGTAATGTACTGCAAAAACAAAAACCCAAAGGGCAATCCATTAATAAAGCTGGAAAAAGCTTAAGATTATTCCGAAAATTAACAGATGAGATAATAATCGTACGATCATTTTGAAACATTGATTATATCCCTTCTCTGTATATTTTGCATTTTGATAAGAGCTCGATTTGTTTTATCTTTAATCATTCTGCGTTACGTTTAGTAACAGTACTTACCCTTGTAATACATGTGCATGGATAGATGAAACTGAGCAGTAGAATGAGTGACACCATTGCGGATAAACCCTGAAGCAATGGATCATATATATAGGGTGGATATGGATATCGCTGCATCACAACTTCGGGCAATTCATCAATGTTCGACTTTTGTCTTATATAGGACATGCTCAAAGCATGCTGAATGGGTAAGAAACCTTCGCGTAGATAACCGACAGGTATTCCGCCATCGGAGTCATGGAGATTACGTGGTCCGGTCGTATCCATAACCGGAAATAGCCGCATCGTTAGCCATGATAAGACAAACTGAAATGTTGTCGTACGCAATTCCGAGGGGAAACGCAATGTATATTTAAATTTGTCTGGCAATTCTTTTAAATCAGACCAGGAAGGATCAAATTCAATGCCTGCGAATGCATTGGTTGCTGCCACACCATGTTCTAGAGATTTGGCATCATCGAATCCAGTGAAGTTCAGGCCCAAACTTCTTGCCGCACTCCCGACCACATTGTCCAGTAACACATTTTTGGGGGAATAATATAAAGAATATTCTGGTAGCCCCACACCATTCCCACGACTCATCGTCTCACTGTATGCAAATATAGAGAATTAATTAGTTATATTTCTTTTAATTAGCTCAACTAAATTTTCTGTTAGTGCCGGCATTAAAGAAAAGCTGCCAATTATTCAAGTATTGAGTGTTAATTTGAGTGTTGAGTGTGGAGTGCAGGTTGAGTTACAGTGGTTCATAACACTTTTTCTCAGTGTTGGTAGCACCACAAACATTATTTCTAGTAGTAATCATTGCAGTGCGGTTATTAACACAATGTCACGGCCATTTTTAATCATGCTCATTGGAATAAGAAGAGTATTATGAATGGGTATAGAAATGGGAAAAAATATAAAGAGGAAAAGAAATTTAAATAGGAATTGTGTATGAAAAGAAAAGGAAAAAAAAACAGTATTGGAATAGGATTTGGAAAAGAAGAGGTATTAAAAAATGATAATAGAAAAAGAAAGCGAAAAACAAATTGCAATTGCAAAAACAAACACAAGGGACAGATATTACAATAGGAAAGGAAAGAGAGAAGAAAGGGAAATTGGAATAGAAATATATATGTGCTTATAACTTTCATAGCATCGAAACTGATTACCAAATTAATAGGATAAGAAGAACTTTATAAGAACTTTAATTTCAATATATGAAATTAATATCTAGACTTGAGCGAGCTTAAGCAAATTTACATAGATTTTTTGAGTGACATAGTGTAATACATAGACGATAGTAAGCGAAAAAAGAATAGAACTTTTATATACATTTGCAGAGTGTATTAAATATTTATAATAGAGTTGAAAAAGAAGAAGCAAAGAAGTTACAAGATAAGCTTAAGGCAGTGAGTTCCATATGAATCGAGAGAAAACACATTTATCTAAACTCATCGAATTAGAATTCTTATAAGATATATTTGTGCAAAGGTACTGATATTTGACAAGTAAGTATAGTTGAAATTGAAAGTTTTATTTAAAAAACATTTCAGATGTGATATTTGATAACAAGAAATGTACAAACAATTAAGGAATAATATATAATAATAATCAATACAATTTTTAATTGTAAAACTGTTGAAACTCCGATTAATATCTAATGCATGCTCATTCTGCAAGGGTATAAAATATTCGGTGAGCCGAAAATACGAATTCATTTGAAACATTTTTTATTTTTATTTTTTTGCTTATCGATTATTTTTTATTATTATTTTTTTTTTATTTATATTTGATCTTTACCTCTTTGACTTTGATATTAGCAGGGAAATGAGCGCGTGCATGCGACGCGAATTATGGATACAATATCTGAAAGTTGTGTTGTACACGATATAAGACATTTACATGGAAATTGACTAAAATTCACAAAGTATTTTACATACATATACGTAAGCAAATATATATATACATATATATACATATGTATATGCACAAACCTATAATGTTACGACATACAGCGATTAGTTTATAAGTCAGCAAACTAAACTTGTGTATCGTTGTCTTTATAGTTTACAAAAATCGGATCTACATTAAAGAGATTCATTTTTCAATCAAATCTGAGCAGACTTAAAAAGGCTATAATTCAGTTTAGAAACCGAATCAATATGGATATCAAAAGCTTACAATGCAAATAAATAGATATACACAAGTTGACAAACTTAAAGTTAAATCTACTCATAATTTGAACTTACATCATATAAATTTTGGCATCAATGGAAAGGTCATTTAAATTTCAATTGAATGATACAAAACTTTTCTTAACCCCATTAAGTAACCATTGAAAATTTAGAATTTTTGTGAATGTCTATTTTTGAAACTTTTTTTCTCGGGCTTAAGCAAAAAATGTTTTCTTGCAAAAAGTTTCTCCAAACAAAACTAATGGTGACTGCAGAAATTTTATTTTCAAAAGTCTCTTCGCTAATATTTTTTAAGATTTTATGAAAATTTCTAAAAAAATACTATTTTTTTCTGAGATAATCCCATTCAAAAAATCACAAGCAAACCAATCAAAAACTATTGTAGGCTAAAAATCGATCGTCTGTAGCCAACATACGATTAATGCTAAGTGAAGAATTTATAGATTTTCTGAATTTAGTCTGCGGCCTGCAGATGGCGCATATACTTATTAAACCCACTGTATCGCTGTTGGACACATACATGTGCATATGCATACATAAATGTAATAGTTAAAGATAGAGTATAATAAACGTATTGTTTAGTTCTTAAGCAGCTGTGCTCTTTAAAGAAATCGAAAACATAAACAAAAAAAAAAATTAAAATTGAAACGCGCACTGAAACTCAAAACTCAATCAATAAAAACAACTCAAAGGACTCTCTTAATGAAATAAGTTTAAATCTATTAAAATGGAAAATAAAAATGATTAGCTGATAAACTTACTTAAACACATCCAAATTATCTAAATCATGTTGTCGATATTCCACCTGAGGCATATGATCAATGTCAACGAGTGTACGAACCAGGACCATCAGCAATGAGAAAATTGCTGGCAATATCAGTTCGATAATTAATTGCCATTTGTGACTCCATTGTAGCGTCCAATTTTTCCATAACAACAACACAAATTTATCCCACTGTGTTATTTTTGCCATTATATTGCTTCTTAATCCGTCATGTCCAGTGTGATATTTACACAAATCAATTCTCCTTCAATCGCTTGGCTCTCATACAACTGTAATGAAATTTATAACATTATGTGTTTGATTAATTGATCGTTTGATTGATTGCTTATAACAAATATACATATATATGGTATTTAAAGCCCGAATACCAGCAGCATTTTTCACAATTGTTACTCTCAATTTTCCACACATTAGAATGATTGATTAAAATTGATTAAAAATCCCATCTGCTTTTAAACTCTTAACAAATAAAATAGCTCATTTATATTATTTATTTAATACTTATGTTTGGCATTAAGCAAAGATATTGCCAAAAGGTCAAGCGCCCACTTTGTCTCCAAGGTCCAGCACTCAAGTAAAATTCTATAAATATATTATTATATATTTTTGTATTTATATACTGTAAGTCAAGTGTTTTGTACTCTCAATTCAATTTGAGTCTTATATTCCTAATAAATGTTAATAGGACTGCGTTTCAATTTACCTCTTCCGTAAATAAATATTATGTATAACCACATATTATTCAATAATTGAAGTCTATTAAAAGTTTAGGGTACGTTTTAGCAATCTTTCTTTTTTCGAAATAATAACGATAAGTGTTAACTCCGGACAACCGTATGCACTCAAATATCGTACTGGATTAGTATCTAATCAGTTATTACCAAGTCAGATTTAGACACGACACGAGCACCAAGGCTGTAAGGTTACTGGAACTTGATCATGTGTTATCTGCATTACGAGCGTATGGACATCGATAAGATTAGTGCAAAAATATATTTATTATAACTAGCGGAAAAAACATATGTAAATGAAATTAAAATACACACTGACATAGTGGAAAAATTCATTTATATAAATAGCTTCGTTGCGTGAAATATAATTGGCAAACTTATAAGTGTCGTCCACTTTTAAGATTTTCAATCGATAGTCTTGTCTTCCTTTTAATGGATAATTTATAAATTATTGTCGTAGTCCACAATCAATCATAATTAAAGCAAATTAAATAAGTCTATTGGTAGATCGGTAAATATGTATAAGGTATAAAGACACCGTACAACCAGTTCTGAACCGACTAACCAACAATAGTATAATGCCATAAATGCCATTATTCCGATCATTTAAGACTTTCAACTGACATATAAATGACGAGTTCAAAAATAAAAGTATTTATATAGTATGATTTATCAATGTTTTTGATTAGTTGGTAATGAGGAAAACCTCTTACCAAAAATAGTCAACAAATGTTTTTATGTCTGCCAAGATAAAACGAGCGAATTTCAAATAATAAAATAAACTGACCTGTTTCAAGCGACAAGTCTGATAAATAAACATTAAAATACATATTTAACAGGAACCATTAATTGCATTTAAATTTCTCTGACATAAGGGTAACTTCAATAATAACCAATAGTCAGGATAATGAAAGTCTATGTGTTAAAGATTAAATTGTTTCTTTATACCAATTGAGAATCATAAATTTCCCGACAACTTAGACAGATTGTTCCTATGAATAAGATGATTACATTACTAACTAAAACTTTGTTTTGTTTAAGAAATACAAACAAACTTTTGCATAAAAAGAAGGTATGGATACAAATGGAGGAAACATATGATGGATGTATGGAACAACAATAAATCATTACGATATATGAAGTAATTCAATTCCGTAGAGTTACAAGAAATATAAGTTTATATGTTTCAAATTTAGTTTCGAAAGTCAAGATCTATAGATTAATAATTTTTTATGTAGCACTAATCTGTCGTATTACAGTTAAATAGAAATTTACGGAAAAGCTATCAGAAGATTAGTATAACTTGCCATGATCTTGTCAAGATCTGTAGAATAATGAAATGGCCATAGTTGCTCTGATGTATTACAGATAAATTTAGAATTATCGAGTTAGCTAGCTGCATTTAGAAAGTCACTACACCACACATTTATATTACGTATAACATGTGTTTATGTTTATTTCGAGCAGGTAAAATGAGTCAAGATCTTTAGATTAAAGAGCTCGCTGTTGTGCGAATTTGTCGTATTACAGATAAGCTTCCATCTAGACATAAATTCAACAAACTTGAAGTCTGCTTGCTGTCAGCAACATTTTAGCGCTGATAACTCAGATAGGAATACTTATGCATACTGGACATTTTTATGGGCACAATATTCAAGCAATGGGGAAGTGAACGGGCTGGGCGCGAATTTTCACATCTTGTACAGACTTTGCTCACCTCGTAAAAGCCTTTTGCGCGAAAAGTCAATTTGACCGCACAAATAATAAAAAAAAAAATAATAAAAAAAATAGTATTAAAAAAAAATAATGTGGATGAATTAAATTTGAAATGATTTCAGAATGTAGAAAGAACAAAAACCAAACAAATATTCCAAAAATTATAATACTAACTAGCAAGCAGAGGAAGACCAACCGCTCGACCGTGACGACAATTTCAAACTGAATGGAGTTAACACATTTGTCGAGCCGAGTTGCTTCGTACTCACACTTTTTATTTATCAATGTTTCCGTAATAAATACACAATCTATACAAAGGAATAATACGAACAAGTAATGAATATATAAATTTATTGCTATTGGCAATTGTTCGGCACGGTCGCTCGGCTAAACGATTGGTCGTTTAATCAGTTTGGTCGTCCAACATTGATAAGCGATATACGAAGATACGTACTCGTTATGTCTCGTGTCCAACAGTTGTGTTTGCAATTTAATAGTCATTAGTTGTGTTTGAGCATCAATAATCGGGATATGATACCATTTAGCGACTTAAGAGGGTTGCTCCCTTTGTGCTTTTCACTGAACAATTTTCAAACTGTTCTTAAGCGAAAAGCTAGCCATAGTAATGTTCTATTTAAATAATAATATTAAAAATAATAATATTTAGGGCACTAGCTATGTTTACTAAGTTAAAAACTTAATGCTTTCGCCTGCAATGTAGAGCTGTAAATATATCGTTATCGTGTATATTCGATATTTTTGATATTTTCAAAGTATATATTCTATATATTGATATTATATCGCATTAAAAAAAAACATTTTAAGTAATGGTTTATATTTTAGTAATCAAAAATCATTGTGTAAAACTAAATTAAACAAAACACTTGAAATGTGTAGGGCGAAAACAAAAATATATAATAAAATTAAAACTAATCAGTTGTGTTCGAAATCCATTAATTTTTGTTTAAGAACAACATATTAACATGTTTTTCCTTGAGGTACGACCTTCTCTCGCTTACTATGTATGTATCCGTCAAACTTAACAGCTATTTAGATTGTAGATGTTTTTTTTTTAAATTCATTTAATGAATTTTTCATCTTAACGCATATGTATACACATATGTATATACTTATTATTTATTGTGCTAGTCACAACTAAAAATATTATATTAAGAGTAGTTAAATGATTACAATGTTTTTATAACCTATATATAGTAATATAACATAAACATAACAGCAGCGATGAAAAATTGTTCCTCCGACAAAGAAAATCTAATGTTGCTGCCCAGCTCATAGCGAGTATCAAGTGATTAGGTAAATTGCCGATATCCACGGTCGGATCACATATCAAAGAAAATCATATAGGCAAGAGTTTGTCAAGTTCCTTTTTACACGCGGAGTGTGCATCAATAAATTATACTTTTCTTTATATTCGATGTAATTGCACTAGAGGTTGGTAATTCCATAAAGTTTTCATCACTTTGATTGTGATTGTATTGATAATTATTCGATATATCGATATTCATATGTTCAGATGTTACAGCCATAACTTGTAGTCGCGATCCACAACTGCAAATATTTTTTTTTACTTCAAAACTATCGATAACAACAAAAGGTGCGATATGAACTGTTTCGAATTTTTGTAAATATACTAGTTAGGTAGTATTAAGTCAAAGTTTAAATAATAAATATGGAGGAATACAACTGTTGATAATTAATCTGTTTCCAAGTGTAACTTTAAAACAATAGAGAGTATATATATATCATAAATAGTTTTGCCCTGCGATTGATATGCCCCTATATTAAACTATCCATGTTGGGCTTAACAGGAATATATGTAAGTGTATATGTATGCACATTTACAATCTGAAATGTTACCAATCTTTCAATTTAGATAAATACCATACTAAAGTTCAGACTTGAAAATTATAAACGTAAGAACTTAAAGTAATATTTTTATGAATTTTGATAGCGACTGCCAAAATTAGACACTACTTAAGCAAGAATATACTATGTACTATAAATAACGCCTCAATTTATGGATGCAGGATATAAAATCTGGGCCAATTTATGAGTTATTGGCTAAAGAACGAATGTAGATTCGTAGTTCATACAATATAAATAAACCGAGTACAATTCAATTGTCAACTGATCGATTTATCACATTCTATTAGTACTCCTAGTTCTTATCTTTTATTGATTCAATGTATGGGAAAGTAGTTTCGATAAAAGAATTTAAGTGCAAGTACACCAATTTGTAAACTACAAAAAAAACAATTGACAAACTTTGATGAATAACTTGTTATCTTTATATACATATGTTAAATAAACAGTACAAGTGCCCACTTATAGCTCGTAGAGGTCTTCGTTGTGACACATTCATACATATTACGTGTATTATGAGAATTATCATTTGAGGGAAATTGGACGAGTTTGTTTGCCTTATATTTTAAAAAGTTGAAAGTTAAACACTTTTTAAGAATAGTTAAGTCACGAGTGTATTATTTATGAGCGTAGTAATCTAGTTAAGAGACTATGCCAAAGCTCAGGCATTTCAAGGTTTTTCTTCGAATTTGCCTAAGTCTTGTCTTATCTAACATATTAGCAAACTATAAAATTACAATTAACTTCATAGTGAGACTAAACAGAATCACAGCAAATATTATTAAGAAAACAGTATAATTTCACTCAACTGGGAGAATACCCTATCGTTCCCTATTATGAAAAACATCTGTGTATACTATGCGATTAAAGTAAAATGTACAGGATATACATAATTCATTGCTTTAAATTGCTAACTAGAGTATATACTCTACTGGTTCAAGTATATCTTGAAGTTTGGATTTATGAATTTTCAGAAAAGTGAGGTAAATCTACGTAGCTTAGTTGCGTATATACATATCGACTTTATAAAGGCTAAGAAACATTCTTGTCTTTTCTAAATATTTTAAAATAAAATAATGTACACTACTTTTAACTAATTACTTTACAGGTAATTTAGAAATCGTTGAAATACCTTTCATTAAACTCCGTAGTCATGCTAGACATGCAAAAAGTAAGAAATAAATCGGAAATAATTTCGTCTTATCAATTATATTCGGTGGCTCTACCAACTGCTGACCGACAGCAGTCATAAATAAATAAACAATGTTAAATTTAGCTGAGCTAAGCTAAGAGGCGATTACATTTGGTATAGCAATGTCGCAGTACGTCTATCACAAGACTCGACGGAACTTAAAAACGCAGCTTTTGCATTCGAGATTTAATTGCCTTCGATAGCTCAGTTGGTAGAGCGATGGACTGTAGTTGGGATTATAACAGACATCCACAGGTCGCTGGTTCGACTCCGGCTCGAAGGATTCGATATTTTTATCGAAAATTCAATGTTTTTTTTCCAGTGTAACAAGATTAGCTGCATCTTAAAAACGCATTTTTTGCATTCAAGATTCCACTGCCTTCGATAGCTCAGTTGGTAGAGCGATGGACTGTAGTTGGGATTATAACAGACATCCACAGGTCGCTGGTTCGACTCCGGCTCGAAGGATTCGATATTTTTATCGAAAATTCAATGATTTCTTATACAGTGTCACAAGATTAGCTGCATCTTAAAAACGCATCTTTTGCATTCAAGATTCAATTGCCTTCGATAGCTCAGTTGGTAGAGCGATGGACTGTAGTTTGGATTATAACAGACATCCACAGGTCGCTGGTTCGACTCCGGCTCGAAGGATTCGATATTTTTTTTATCGAAAAATCATTCTTTTTTTATACACTGTAACAAGATAAGTTGCAGCTTAAAAACGCAGCTTTGCATTCGAGATTCAATTGCCTTCGATAGCTCAGTTGGTAGAGCGATGGACTGTAGTTGGGATTATAACAGACATCCACAGGTCGCTGGTTCGACTCCGGCTCGAAGGATTCGATATTTTTATCGAAAATTCAATGATTTTTTATACAGTGTCACAAGATTAGCTGCATCTTAAAAACGCATCTTTTGCATTCAAGATTCAATTGCCTTCGATAGCTCAGTTGGTAGAGCGATGGACTGTAGTTTGGATTATAACAGACATCCACAGGTCGCTGGTTCCACTCCGGCTCGAAGGATTCGATATTTTTTTATTTTTCGAAAATGCATGAATTATGTTTACATACTATAAGAACTAAATACAGTTTATCTCCAATTCTAAAACATTTTTAGTAAAAATATAAAATTCTTGAAAATGTATCTGAATTTAGTCGGCACACAAGTTTTTATCGAAATTCAAACGTAATGGGACTCGTGCATTTATGGTATTCACACAACGATAAGCAACATAAAACAAGTAATCCAACGAGTTCAACTATAATAGAAAAACATTTCTTTGGCATTTCTCAGAACTAATACGTATGAAAGTCAATCATATCGCTTATTCACATGACTCACTACACGTGATTTTGTAGGTACTCATATTGATTGCACTGAGAGTTATCTGAATGAGTCATAAAGTGTTTTATACACTTTAAATAAATTACTACGTTTAATGGCAATGATAAGCCCATCACATTAATATTTGACACGTGATACGCACGTATAATTACGAAATTATAATGTATATGCAATTCTATTAATACAAAGCATCTATCGGGTAGTATGTTTTTATGTTATTACGTTAGGTTTGAAAATAGTGCTATGTTCATATGTTCAATACATTACACTTTCAATAAACTACTACGTTTTATGGCAATGATAACACTAGTTTACAAAGATCATAATATATTTTTTCCTACAGATTTTAACCTACTATACGCGAAAATGAATTTTTGAATTTTTCTCTAATTTTTTGTGATTTGACTCAGTATATTTGAGCATAAATCGTAAACACTGTTGCCGTTTTGAGCAAGAGTAGTTTCCATGCTCAGTGTGAGTTATACTTGAACTATCTGTTATGTTAGGCTGAATTATCTGAGGCAGTGATGGTTTTCTTCGATTTGCGTGGGTGAGATATCGAAAATTGAAAATAAACTTAATCTGCGTATGGTATTCAAGAACCTACATTTCAAATTTGAAGTCTCTAGCTCTAATAGTTGCTGAGATCCACGCGTTCCTGCAGACGGACAGACGGACGGACGGACAGCAGTCAATCGACTCGGCTATTGATACTGATCAAGAATATATATACTTTATTGGTTCGGAGATGCTTCCTTCTGCCTGTTACATACATTCACACAAATTCATTATACCCTTTTTTGCCCATTTTTAATGGGCACAGGGTATAATAACGAGGAATATGATATGTATACCATTATGGTAAATCACGAATACCATAATCTGTATTTCTTCACAAGCTTCATCGTGTAGACTGTAACAGACTTTCATAGTATTGCCAAAAACACATCTCTACACATTTGTTTTCAACTAAAAGGCTTTTTATCTTCTATCAGTATAAACAAATAAATATACTTGTATTTGTGATTGCATTTGTTTTTAGTATAAATTCGCGCTCTTTCAATTTTCCCACCTGACCTGACTAAACCCGAACGTTTGTAGAATTACAAGATTGAGTGAGTGCAAAAATAAAACATTACATATTAATATTCGTACTCACCTACACACTTTTCGGCTCTCAATTAGTTCGTTGTGTTGCCATTTCAAAAGAAGGGAACCAAGTGACGTCACAAAACTAAGCAGCGCGCGTGCCGCGAGAGAGGGAGAGTAGAGTAGCGGTAACTGTAGCGGCAATATAATTATTGAAATAATGACAAGTCTCCTCCACTCGTTTGGTCGTCAATGTTGTATGAATTTCACTTATTATTATATAAAGCCTAATTAAAACTGTTGTACTTTGGCATTGGTTGTAAATAAACAACAACAAATAAAAAAACTAATGATAGAATAAAAGGCAATTTGTTAGTAATTCACTTAATATAAATGTATGCAATGTCATGATGATTATTGGTTAAGCGTTTTGGCCAACACAAACACATCGAGTGCTATTGCACTTAGAATTAGAGTTCAAGTGCTAACACACTTACACACATACAATGTTAACTGTTGACATTTGATATTTGATACTTTAGCACAGCGTGTTCGTTGCAACTTGAAACGGCCGCATTCATTGTATCCATGTCCTGGCGGTCAAATGGAACACCCTGTTTTCAATGCAACGTCATTTAAGACGCTCGCAGCGGAAAATCGTGTGTATGCACCGTTAGATACTACAACTGCATACAGAGTTTGCCAAAAAACAAAAACAAAAAAGAATCCAATTTTGGCAAATGATCACAAAAACAAAACAAAAACTTGTTGATATAATACACAATTTATTGTGGGGAATATGCACATGTGTTCAATTCACATTTAATATGAATAAGAAAAGTGCATATGCATGTATGTATATATGTATGTGCACACACACACTTACATAAATATGGACATATCTCTGCATTTACTTTTTATCTCATTCGCCTTTTATTGCGGCGTTTTATCTTTTATCAAACTCACATACATACATATACATATGCGTACATGCAAATCTTGGTATGAACATGTAAACAATTATTCACAAAAACTAATAATATTCAACAATAAATAATACACATACATATATATGTATGTATGTATGTATGTATGTATGTTGCAGCTCTTTAACAGCTGTCCGCCGCACACACACACGCACAGCATTGCACAGAAATAAAATAAATAAAAACGTTAAAGGAAGAATACAATCTAATGCCTAATTAATAAAAATATATGTAGTTAAAGGAAAATCAAAGAAAAATACTAAATAATTACGGACGCACAGTGTCAAACTATTAGAAATAACTGAAAAGCACGCGCGCTATAAACTTTACCAGAGAGACGAGCCACAACCGAGACGAGACAACAACAAACAGATGTACGCTTTGGATTATGCTTTGGTATTGTGAGTCTAACAATTTTCAATGTGTCAGCTGAGAGCAAGTATGAGAGCACGAAAACGAGACCGACACGGAGAGCAATAAGAGCGACGGCCTTTTATTTGTTGTCAACAATTCGTCTATCGTTTATCGAAATTACAGTGTGACCACACTTAATAAATTTGAACATTTGAAATGTAACGTGTGAAATTGGCAACATGAACATAATAAAATAAATAGTTATGCATTAATAATGCTTATAATTTATGAAATTTGCAATGCCTAATAATGTCCAGGGCGCCCTAGCCAAATGCGCACTGTCTGCACAGTTAGTTATTACACCTACAAGCGTCTGGCTGACTATTAAATATTAAATATGAATGTGCCGCACAGCTGCGTGCACACATGGCTAGCGTTGTAAAATTCCCTGTGAAAACCGCCATCGTATACTATTAAAATAGGTCAAAGTGTGGAGGTCTCATAAATAATGCATCTGCACACGTTTTTCAATAATCGTTAAAAAAAAAAAAACGACAACAAAACTTGATGTCAACGGCATCTAGCTTAAATTATTAATCATGTGAATGGGAACCGATCAATTATTTAATAGTGAACTCGACATGAAAACTTACTATTCAATGTCGCTATGTGCAATAATTATCATAGGGAATATATGTACATACATGGGCATTTCCAGGAAAAAGTCAACGGAGCCAAAAACTTTAAATTGGATCAAAAGTTCGTCTCAAAAAGAAAAGGCAACACTTTTATCTTGATAAATCTGCTTGTTAATAGTAATAAAAATAAAGTTAAGATACATTTATATATAGATAGATCATAACTCACACAATAATAATGCAAAAAAAAGCTTTATTATTATATTTCAGTTTAAAACGAATAGAATTTAAATAGTAAGTTGCAATTTGCAGATATTTGAACACAAAAAGACAGAAATTACCTTATGAACTAAAAATAGATCTAGTCGAATACTATAAAAATATAAAAAAAAAAACAAATATGTTTTAATATTTAAGTTTTTTTTCCATATAAATGCCCAAATGTATAGGAATAGTGATTACTTTATTTAAAAATAAAAATTAATAATAAATAATAAATTAACAAAAAATCCTTCGAGCCGGAGTCGAACCAGCGACCTGTGGATGTCTATTATTCGCATATTGCAATGCCGTTAACTACAGTCCATCGCTCTACCAACTGAGCTATCGAAGGCACTTGATACGAGGCGGCCAAGAGGCCAACATAAGCAGCCAATGCGAAGCATACAAATTGAAAATCTTATCAAAACCAAGTCGAAAAGTGAAAGGTGAGCACTATATTTAATTCATAAAACCTGTCAATGCTGCGAACACGCAGACCATAAATAAGCACGCGTCGCGGATGCAGCAGCAAACGTGTTTAACATGACGAAGCATAAATACACTTACATACTATTTACAACTGTAGATTGTAAGTTGAAGTGCCACATTTATATACCATGTAAACGTAGTTAGAAGAAGGCGTGACAGATCACATTTAGTATAAATATATATATTCTTGATCCGCATCAATTGGGGAGTCTATTTAGACATATTCGTCTCTCCGATATCTGAGATGATAAGAGCTAGAAACACCAAATTTGGTATGTAGTCTCCTCGTAATTATTTCCAGGCAATTCATGTTAATTTATGAATATTAATTTTACATCCTCTTCGTGTTCACATCGAAAAAAATCTAACCACAAGGTGGGGCAAAAGTAATCCTATTGGAATACGCTAGGGATGTAAATTTGAACATCGAAGTCGATGCTCATCGGCGATTTCAAAATTATCTTCAATGTTGGACGAGGTATCGGACAAAAAATTTCGATACCTCGATGTTTTCAAAGCTCTTGTATTTTGTTAAAAATAAACCTAATTTAAAGGTTTTTTTTTGTCAAGTAAATTAACGCAGAATACAAATTGACAAACCATGAATCGGTTTACTCATTATCATTATTTAACAAACTTTATTGACCCTTATATGTTTAAGACCCTTTAGCTTAAAAAAGTACAAGGGTCTGTTAAGTTTGTCAAAAAAAAAATGTGCGTAATAGGTCGAGGGAAGTCTGGCAGACCACATAAAGTATATACATTCTCGATCGGCATCAACAGCTGACTCGATATAGCCATGCCCGTCTGTCCGTCCGTCCGGCTGTACGTCAGTCTGTATGAGCAGCCAGATCTCAGAGACTATAAGAGCTAGAGACACCAAATTTGGTACATTGGTCCATCTATGGGCTAAACAGCACCAGTTTGTATTAAAATATCGGCACGCCCCCTTTCGACATCGTAAATTGAAAATGATTGAGTTATATATTTTGGCACACAGAACAAACATTGAAGTCCAATTTGTGTCCTACAAATTACGATCGGATAATAAACTCAGAAGTAGGACCAAAGTAAGAAGATCATTGACGCTGCAACCCACTATCGGGCATTTGCCCATTTTTAGGGAATTAATTCAAGCCTCAAAAACTAGGTTTATTGGCCATACATTATCTATGGAAAATGGGGCAGAATAAGGCGGGCGTCGGACGGTTTTCAAACTATCCAGAGCAAACTTGAAAGCTTGACATATAATTATTTATTTATTTACTCAAACTTTTTTTAATTAATTGTAGCCTAAAATTAATTATATGTTTGTACAGTGCAATAACGTAGCCTGAGCAACTGAGGCCCTCAGGCTGCACTATGGTCCCAGCGACCACTTTCGTTGGCCATAACCCAATTTTTAAAAGTTAAAAATTTAACGTTCTTTTGATGGATCTACATCAGAAAAAGAGTGACCATATTAGTTGCGTACCAGGAATTCCCATAGATGGCGCCACCTTCGCGAAATCAGCTGTTCAACATGGCTGTTGTTATTAAAAAGTACATGCAGTGAAAACGCGTCAATTTAATTGCAATTTTAAATTGATCATAAATTGAAAAAAAAACTTATTTGATCAAATTTTTGTGATTAATTGTAATCAGTGGGGTATGTACTACGTGTTTTTTAATGTGAACTGTATCTAGTAGCTGTAATGTCATAGTAATTGTATGTTAAAGTGAGTCGTTCAACATTAGTCGATTTGTGGTGAAAACTAATTTTTGAAAAGGTATACAAAGTGAGTCCCACCTAGTCCCACCCCAAAACATATTGCGTGTCGTAGATTAATGAATTCTTGTTCACATCTATATAGTGAAAAGTTCCACTTTTGACCACATTTCTTGTAAATTGCATTTCCTTGTAGAGCCCTGAAGCACTTTTCAACCTATCTTTCCTATGGCAGCTATATGATACAGTGATCCGATCTATACCAAAGTTGGTCAGAATGTATATGACATGACCAAATGCATACTCTGTGAGTTTGGTTGAAGTATGTTGGAAAATAAAAAAGTTTGTCATACTAAAGTATGATTTTTTACCGATAGTTCATATGGCAGCTATATGATATAGTGATCTGATCTGGCCAGTTCTAACATATGTACTGTCTGCAGCAAAAATACTGATCTGTACCAAGTTTCATCCAGATAGCTCTAAAACTGAGAGACTAGTTTGCATAGAAACAGATAGACAGACGGACATGGCTTTATCGAGTCGGCAGTTAATGCTGACCAAGAATATATATTCTTTATAGGGTCGGACATATTTACTTTCATGCATTACACATTTTGGGACAAAATTATAATACCCAGTGCAAAATGCTCAATACTAGTTTTGTGTTTCACTATTACTAATAATTTAAATAATCATTAGTCATAAAAAGGGCGGTGCCACACCCATTTTTTTTGTAAATCTACTTCCTATTGATTATAGCTATCCAATACAAAAAAATTAATCAAAAAATCTTGTTTCGTTCGCGAGTTATTAATTTTGGCCAACAAAAGTGGTCGCTGGGACCATAGTGGGCTGTAACGTATAATTATGCTATTAATACTTTGGCAAATTGTGGTTCAATTCGGACAACTACTTATTATATCATATAGCTCCCATAGCATAAATCGGTCAAAGTCCTCGTAGAAGCTCTTGTATGAACAACTTTTTAGTTTTCCAAGATATCCGATTGAAAGTCACCAGTTATAATTAATATTATGATCCTCATCTATTGGCATATAGATGTAGCAAAGACTACTCGGTCGAGATATCAATTTATGTATACAAAACCAATTTGCTTATTACAACGATCTGTTATATACTCTTTTCTCCTGATGCATTAAAATATATAGCATACCGGCACCTTCTAAAATATTTCGCTGCTTCTGTTTTTAGCATTATATCGACACTTCTCACGTAGAGCAGAAAGAAAGACTTCAGTAAAAGCGAAAACAACATTTGCCCCATATTGTCGGCTGCAAACACTGAGCTAGGAATTTTGTCTTGTGCTTTAAATTCAAGGAAATTATTTTTGATACTATTTAATATGCTGTCTCCTGTGATTTTTTATCATACAGGAATTGCTGAATGCCAAGTCGAGAAAGTTTTGATTAATGTAGTGAACAGCAAACGATAAAAAACAAACTTCTGTATGGTCATCATCAAGTCGGTCGAAAATCTGTTATATAATCAATAAATCTGTTTAATCTGTTATACTCCCCTGTCATAACATTTAATGTTCACGATTTTCTGGAAACAAATATTACCTGAAATTTTTGCTATTCATACTTATATATCTATATCTATAGTTACAAAATAGTTTGTTATACTGCAGTTGCAAATAATTCACGGAACTCACTAAGTTTTAAGTTAAGTCACTAACGCCAACTGCTTACACCTAAAAGTGTCCACCACATTTATTGGCAAAGGTATTGGGGGCAAATTCTTTAAATTTTCTTTGTTTATTGAAAATCAAAACTTTATTTAAGCATTTATAGCAAGTCAAAGTGCCAGATGTCGTTGTTGGAATCTCATCTACACTTCACTATTAGCTTTATCATTTCCTTTTTTTTTTGATATGCGAAAAATTCAATTTCTTTTATGATACATTTACATACAATTTAATCTTATCAGATTTGTGCCAAATAGCGTCTGGGATTGTATTTTTAGAACATTTTTATAACGGCTAAACTTGTGTCGTTTCGCTCATAATAATTTCGCAGGTAATTAAATTTGGAGAGTAAACTTGTTTAGTCATTCATGAAGTACATACGATACGATACGATATAGTATTGTTCATATTGATCTGTGGTTTCTAAACCGTATTCAGCAAATTGAACTAACTAACTTTTAGATCCGAAAGCCCGAAGTACACAAAAGTCTCTTCGGTTGACCCGACCTGAAATAAGAAATAAATTCAATTTCACTCTGAAGTAGGAAAGTATTTGTTATGAAAAGTGATTGAAGTCTACAGAAATTGGGACGGACAATTAAGTCTGTACTTTGTTGGAAATATTTCGGAATCCAGAATAACAGACTTTAACCAAATTTCAGTAAACCGAACAACATGAACAGAGAAAGACTTTAAACGTGCAGTTTGTTAATTTTACTACGCATGCCAAATGGGGATGTTATTTATTCGAGTAGCAAGAATTTCCGTTGGGTTGCACAGGGTCTTGTGGGGGAGCCTAATCGGAGTCACATTTTTATACCCTTGCCTCGGGTATATTAAGTTTGTTAATAGTTTGTAACAGGCAAATGGAGACGTGGACGACCCCATAAACTAATAGTATTAGTAAAGTAGCAGAAGTAGTAGCCGAGTCGATATAGCCATTACCGTCTGTCCGTCTGACCGTATGAACGGAAGTATCTCAGACATGGTAAGAGCTAGAAGCTTGAACTTGATTTGGCACACGTGATGAGTATCTTAGGATCGATGTGTCTAGAAAACTTCATTACGATTTAACACTCCCTTCGCCCAGTCGGTAAGGCTACAGTCGTAGTCGACTATGAGAGACCCTTTACTCATTCTATAAAAAATGAAATAATATTAACTTATTTACTTATATATAAACCTTCAGGTTTTAATTTATTCACTAAAATGGCAAATACCCTATAGTGCGTTCTTCCTTCATCTTCCTTTGAGCCGGCACTAAGTAATTTTGTGTTTTGAATAACTTCCCAGTTTATTATTCGATCACGATGAAATTTTTAGGACACATTAGGACCCCGATGTTTGTCCTGAGTGCCAGAATACAAGGCTCCAGTTTACAAATGATCATTATATGGGATTTACAATTGATTTGACAATGATAGCTCTAAAACTGAAAGACTATTTTGCATAGAAACAGCCCGACAGAAGAGTATGGTTATATCGACTTGGCTGTTGACGCTGTTCAAGGGTCCAACATGTCTACTTTCATGCGTTACACATTTTGGGTTCAAATTAAAATACCCTCTGCATGGGTATAATAAAACAACAAACAAAAAAATTGTACTGATCAATTACATATTACAGATAGAACGCGAGTCGCCAACAGTTTAAAGTTTAGCTTGGATTAAAAGATTAATTGATTCGTAATACATGTTTAGAACACAATATTGAAACAGAGCGCTGAAAAAAATACGCGACTGTCTGCCACAAAAAGTGCAGAGAAAGTGATCAAATCCATAGTTAACAGTCCTACAATCTGTTTATTGAAATAGAAGACATCCCGTAACATAAGTGTGCTTTTACAAAATATCATACAAATTATGTTTAGCCACCATAATTATTTGAAATGTGAGCTCGTTGCTGGCTCTTCGGGTGGTAATATCGGTTCCACCAGTCGACGTTTTAGCTCAGCGCGTGTTTCCTGCACTTGGGCAATGACAACTTTCATGTTCGCCTGATAGATGCAATAGTCGTAGACATTTAGACGCACCTTATTCTTCTCCATGGCGCCATAAAGGAACGAGTAGACAATGTGACCCACAGGTATATAATATTTGAACCAATTATTCAAGCGTCCGCTGTTAGGTAGATTAGAGACAATATTAGATTAGATTACATGATCATCATTAAAAAAACAAAAACGCGTATCAATACAAACTCTTGAGTTCTATAACTGATTTTACATAATACATTTAAGACTTCGTTTTGATTAACACAAATAGCCTCTTTCAGCTACATAAAATAATATGAACCTTTTGTTATTTCCAAATCGGACAAGTTTACTTATGTTTTTTTCTAGGCTTCAAGCCGCTTTTGAACCGAATCGGTGGGGGATTTCTAATTTCCCCGAAGCGTATCATGACCCCACCGCTTAAAATAATCAAGGAAAATCTAAAAACAACAATTGTGTTGGATAAAATTGAAGCAAGGATCAGTCCAAAACCTTGAATTCAGTGATATCTGAAACCGGGCCGCGAACTAAATCGAAATCTTGCTGTAGATATCGAACCAAACCCTATTAAAAATGTTAAAGATTTCTACTCTTGGTTTTCTTTCAAATTCTCAACAAAATGTACTCATTTAATAATGGAAAAATATGTGGGAAAACAGAGAAAAATGTCCTAATTTTTGCAGTGAAAAAAAGCTACAAAATTGAAACGATTCTATACTTTAATGAGTACTTTAAAACATGACTGTGCGACTCTACTAACGAACTGGCTCGGAAACCCTTTTCATAGCATCCTACATAAGGCAGTTTGCAGTTTTAAATATAATCATAGCTTAAATATATTTAGAGATAATTCTGTAACCTACTTTTAAACCCATTCACATCATTCTACGACGATTGCCGACTCAAAATGCATTAACATAACATAAATACATAACACAACATTAAAGAAAAAAAAATACCAACCTCCTAAATATGATCCTATTTTATATGTTTAGAAACTTAAAGTATTAATAAGTTATGATAACTTGACAAACTTACACTAACTCCGATTTATCATGTAGAAAGCTAATGAATCGCGCCAAGTTCTCGACATCCGTGCGAAGACTACAAAAAGAATAAAAAGTTGTATGATTTCAATTGAAATAAAAATGTAGAGAAGCTATGAAAGAAAGATGGTACATAGATGTATCCACTCACTTGGCTTCCGATTCTTCTAGCGTGGCGCCATCACGTACCAATCGTACCTCTAAATAGAAGCCGTGACTGTACTTATAGCGCAGATATTGCATGCTACCGATAGCCAACATTTCGCTATCCTGAAAGAGTATTATAAAGTCAGCCAAAACTTTGCACTCAAGCTCATCGGTGGTGGAGAAAATAATTGTTTTGCCACAATAGCGCAGATATCTCAAGATATTCCAAATTTCCCGACGCGTCGTCGCCGGCATGCCCCATGTGGGCTCATCCAGTACAAAGATCTTATTGTAGGCGACCAGGGCGAGAGCCAAATTCAGCTTGCGACGTTTTTCGGATGTTAGATGACCACACTTTCGATGCATCCACCCTGTCATGTTCAACATGAGGCACAAATCGTGCATTTTCTCGCCAATTTTGTTTTCCGTAACGCCGCGTATCATGCATAGAAGCCGAATGTGTTCCCGCGGCGTCAGATCGTTGAGCAGTCCGTAATGCTGTGGAGAATAGCCGACATAGCCAAGTATCGTTTTCAGATCATACTTGAAATCCAATCCCCTTACATAGATCTCACCAAAGGCGAAGCCATCGATGCCCACAAGTTGCCTGATTAGATGACTTTTGCCGGAATTCCTTGGTCCAAAAATGCCCATGCTCATGTATCTGTCGAACAGTTTAAGATCAAGTTAAATCAATCAATCGTTTAGTCTATCAACTCACTTATTGAGCGCAAATGACACTGTATTCACCGTTGTGCCCTTGTGCGGAATCTTGCCCTCAACTTGATCCACCAAAAATACAGACTGCTTGCATTTACTCATGTCGGCATCGGCGATTTTCTGCTTTACATCGGCCACATCGCTGTCATCGAACTGATAAGTCGCGGTGCGCAACTTATGCAGACTATAATAGAGATGACATAAGATCGATTAATGAAGTTATCGAATTAGGCTTACGCTGACTGAGCATAGAAACGAAAGCATTCCTATCAATTCGTTTCAAATTGCATCTTTAACTAAGCAAATGTGCTGCGATTTAGTGTGCTTGACTAGCAGACAATATGGTTATATTGACAAGCAGAACCCTGTATAGAAAGAGGACTCTACTGTCTACAGTTTGGCGTGCTCGAATAGCAGATACCCTGTATGTTATTTAATAGGTCTTAGATCATAGACTCCTCTTGATTTCTAGAGCGAAGGATATTGCGACTTCTTATCAAATTTGACAACTCCTGCCTAAATATATACATACATATTCTTACATACAAACTAGAAGAAACAAGCAAACCAGAACAGATCTAGTTGAGTGTGAATGACTAACAGATACCCTGTATTTATATTGATAGGTATTTAACTAAACGTTACTCTGGATAATCTCCATTTGGGTAGGTAGTTGATACTTATTAAAAGAACTTTAGCGAAGGATCTATAATCTAAAAATGAGTGTGCTCGGAAAGCAGATACCCTACATATGCAATACTTAAATGTAATAAAATGTCGCTCTATATTATATGCATTCAATCAACTTCTTGTTCCACAACAATACTTTTTATCCACTTACTCTTTGGACGAATGAAACTTCTTCTCCTTGCGATGCAATTCAATCCAGAAGATCAGGAGAAGCGTAAAAAGCGCCGCTAACAACATAAATGTTATAGCTGGCAATATGCCAGGATCAGTCCATTTGAAGTATGTATCAACTGTAAGCAGATGTATCATCATATCAATATACATATCTTTATGTGGAACTAAGTACTATAAATACTTACACTGACAATGTGGGACCATTTCATGCATATTATCGGGTGTACAGAACTCAATTGTTGAACATTTCGACAGGCAAAAGTGCTGCTCGAGACAATTTATATAGATATTGCTAATGCCATCGAGAAGTGCAAAACCGGGCGACATGCAGGCACCATAGAAGAAAATAATATTACTATTGGCAACATCCCAGTAGACGATATATAGCACCAGGCCGGTGAGGCCCTGAAAGATGACCGATGCAAGAAAGGCCCTCACAATGTTCCTGTTAACATACATGGACAGCACATAGGTGATCGGCAATGCGGCTATACCATAGACTGTGATCAGTAGCAACAGCAATAGATTCTCATAGGCACTAAAATATCCAACACTTGTACAGGCCAAAACGATCACAATGATCACCGAATAAATGAAATACGTAAAGAAATCCCAAAATAATGTGATGCCCCAATATATTTCCAATCCAAGGCCAGCAATTACCTGAAGTACACGCATCTGTGTGATTTGTTCCTCCACCAATGGTAAAATAAACACGGACACCGCCAACGGTAAAACGCATCCAATTGCCAATGGAGCATTTATGTGGGCTACCTCATTATCCATAAGATTGATCTTCATTTGAAGAGGCGTCGGCATCGGATGATTGTCAACCAGACAAAAAAAGTCATCATCATCCGGATATGATAATCTGTGTGGGATCAATTAAGATCAGTTTGAGATCAGTGTGGGATCAGTATGTGAGCAGTGTAAGATCAGATTATAATCAGAGTGAAAGCTTAGTATGTGATCAGTTAAAGATCAATCCATGATGACTATAAAATAAGTGACTGTATCAGTATCTTACCCATAGATCAATCTGTGATTAGTAGTCAGTATGTAAGATCAGTCTGTTATCAGCTCGTTATTAATTTAAGATCATTTATTAATCAGTGTATGCTCAATATGATCAAAGTAAGATAAGAAAGTAGGATTCGTCTATGATTACAATTTAATAACAGGCAAAGATCAGTCCATGATCTGTGCTTAATCAGCTGACGATCTAGCACTCACCTAAGTATGATATTGTGTAGTAAATTGAGCGTGATTGGAGCCGAATGGAATGTGTCCTGACTAATATATCCCTGTATATCTCGATCTTCACCCAGCTCAATAGCGCCCAGACTCTGCAGTTCCGATTTACGCTCTAGATAATCCCTATATTTACCCTTGTTGCAGGCAAATGAATTGGGACCAAAGAGACGCGCTGCCTTCGTGGATTTTCGGTAGGCCGGCTTTTTGGCCAACGATGTGATGTCAATATAGCCACATTCATTAATATTTGGTATATCCTTGAGATATTTCGTGGCACCCTTAAAGCCCAGCGGTATGACATTTGTACGTATTGTGGGCACATTTAGTAATAAGGCTAAACGTGTTATAAGCACAATCAATATTAGGCAGGTAAAGATCATAATGATGGGCCACACGTTGGGCGCCGAGTGTATCATCTTTTTGTAGAACATGGCGCGCATTTGCTGGCGACGCAATTGTTTCTTCGATACGACGGCATATTTAAAGGTTTGTGCTATCGATAACACAATCGATCAATCAACATATTAATAACTGCCAATTGCTACTTACTGACATCCGGTATGACTTGCTGTCGCAGTCGAAACGTTGTGACCAACTTCATATAGATATCGGACATCTCAGAGCCCACAACTCTGATATTTTCTATGCCCATCGATTTGCGTTCGTTCTCCAGATGTATCAGCATTTTTTGCAAACGAGGTCGATGCTCCGAATTGATTTTATAGGTCAACGTATCACCAATTTCATTCTCCGGCTCCACATTCGGTAAGTACTGGGATATGAATTCGGTTATCGGTGTATCCGGTACGTGCGGTTTCTTGATTAGCACCTGATTTCGATAGGTTAAACTTATTAAATGCTACCAACAATCGATAGATGTTATCGATAACTCACAAGCTCAACGCAACTGCTGAATTTGGCGCGCAGAAAAAACGGCGTTCCACTTGCCTCAAGAACACCCATACTCAGAATACCAATGCGATCGGCAACGGCCTCGGCCTCATCAATGCTATAGGTGGTAATAACAATCGCTCGACCCTCCTTCTCCAACGCAATGATACTCCAAAAGAACTGCGCCTCTCGGGCTGTCAATTCCCGTGTTGGCTCCTCAAAAACAATGATTTTCGTATCGGCCGCCAGAGCACAACAGAGTGCGACCAATCGTCGTTCGCCGTTTGTCAATTGCCAAATTCGTTTACGACGACTCTCGATATATGACTCCAGCCTCTCAATCCATTTAGCACGCTCTAGATTATATCTATCCATGTTCTCCTTGCTAAGCTTGAGACGGACATGATAGTTTATTGTCTGCTCGATCGAAAAATGATCCAAAAGTCCATTCTCAATACTACGGAAGTCAAACTGTTTCCGACTATTCGACAGATCTTCGTTGATATCTTTTCCCTCAAATAGCACCGTGCCACGTATGGGATACTTTAGGCCACACAGAACACGCAATAGCGTCAGCTTACCAGATCCAATGTGACCTAGTAGGACATAGACCTCTCCCTTATAGATTCTCAGTGATATGTTCTTCAATATCTTACGTTCCGATGTGGAATGCTTCGTATAAATATGTCTTAAACGAACCATCTCAATGCATCCCACATCACCAAACTCAAAGTTATGCCAACTGGGAGATCGTTCCAGATATAATAGATTCGCATTCATTACAACTTTCTTTCGACGTTTACTATAAATAACCCGACGACTTATTAGACGACCTGGCATGCGCCATTGTAAAAGTATTAGCATTATAAAGAATATCACAGTACTGATAACAGCTGAAACATAGAGTGCGGCAACATCATAGATAGTCATCGTATGGGGCTCTTCGATGAGGCGATTTAACATTTGCATGCTATACGGTATTTGATTGCTAAAGAATGATGATAATATCACAAATACATAGTGTCCATGTTCATCCCAATAGCGTCTTAGGATCACACCAAAGACAGCATAATTAAATATCCATATGATGATAGCGCATAGAACCGCATTTGTGGCATTCCTAAAGATTTTGGCCAACACAATTGCCGTTATGATCAGTTCCAGGGTAAAGATAACAATGAAAATGAACATTATAAGAAATGCAATTGCCGAGGTCCTATTATTCTCCACAGACCAAACTATCTGCGATATAGTAAAATATAATATGATATATATGTACATATAATTATAATTTACCCAGTACTCAATACTAACATTAACCAGGCATTACAATAAGGAGTTATGAAGAATAGAACAGGAAGAACTTTCGTGCGATTTTTCTATGTTGCGCCCTTAGAATTCTCAACTGGTTCTAGAAGCACAACCTACAGAACAAGCTTGGATCATTAGGTAAGCTAGTTCAAATGGTACTGATGAGGGAGATTGGAATCTCCTGAAACAGCAGTATACCAAGCCTAGCTGCTTGTCTTTTGTCAAGTATTTATGTGTTGTATAGTCTCAAAGAGTACGTTCTACCTTTAAAAAAAACTTCGTGGCAAAAACTTAAGTAAAACTTGATTCATCTACTATAGTGCCTGAGTTCCAGATGATCACACAAATTGATAAATGGACGGATGGACAATGTTGATGCTGATCAAAACGATTTATATTTATAAGGACTTATATTCCTATTAAATATACATTGCAACAAATACAATATATACTTAAACTCTATGAGTACCAGGTAGAATAATATAATCTATAATATAGTATACTTAAAAAGCTCTTATTGAAGCTGACTTACGAATATCACAATCACTATGACAAAGTTTAGTATGAGTAGGCGTAGCAACAAGACGAGAATTATGCACAAATATTGCTTGGTGAAGGAGTATCCGTATTGCCATTGATGTGTCATAACGCCATCCCTAAGTTGTCCTGCAATATTCTGCAGAAAAAACAAATATTAGATTCTGATTAATCTTTCTAATATTTCTTAAAAGGAAATAATCATCTTTTTCAACCATTTTTCGATTATATTCTTTAAAGATTTTATTGGGAAGCAGAACTCACCCGTATTACGTTGATGAAAGGCAGCAGATATAGGAAATTAAATAGAAATAATGGAACTGTATACACATCTATGGTGGAACAACGTTCATCGGGAACCTTAAGGCGTATATTAAAAACCTCCACTATCGGCTCCGTATACGTTGTCGGATAAATTGAACGAAGCTTGTGCAACCATTCGGTAAATACCTGATGTTGTATCTGAAGAAATGCTTCGCGTATGTAAATATCCTGATTAATGTCAGAATCTTTGACATTATCACGCTTGGCATTGACAAAACCCGAACAACGTGTCAGCCAAAGACGATCTTCGGTCAGAAACGGATTGAGAGTGCGAAACTCGCTGGGGAATCGTATGGAGACTGAGAGGGATTTCGGCGCGGTCTCCAAGCTGGCATCGGTATTCTCGAAAATTATGGCAGCCAGTGTGGTACGCTCATCAAATTGATTTTGTAAGGTGTCGGGGTCTTCGAAACCGACTGTATTATTCAATTCCAGTCGAGTGACAACGGCATCGGCAACTTGTTTGGCAAAAGCCGATTTTGGGCAATAGGCCAATGTATATTTGCTTTGTTCGCGTCTTGAATCAACTAAACTCCTGAGAATTTTCAGACATTTCGAATATCAATTTAATGGGAAGGCGTGTTTTCTTTATTAGCTTACGTGAGTATATTGACATCATCCAGTTTATGGGATACAATGGTCTTGTCTCCCTCGTAATAATAGCGGCTATATAGTAATCTCTTTGAATATGAAATGGGATTAACTAGTATTATAAATAGCATTATTAATACTGTAATTGTTTCAAATAATGTCCGCCTCCATAGCGACAATTCAATTAGTACATTGTGCTTAAATAGCAAGCCGAATGTTGCCGGCATCTTGATTTCATTGGCTTGGTTAATCAATTCATCTGACTTTTCAATTTTTCAATGCACCTAGAAAAAAATAAATTGTGTATATGTTAATCATATTATGTTTATCATATTTGACAAGAAACTCATTGATTTCAAATCACATTTCGTCGCATTCAAACGGTCGATAACACTCAGAGCTGCCATATGTGTGCAACGGGCAATCGATAACAGCGGCTAACAGGGCAATAACATTTATTTGTTAACTTAATGCGGTGCATTAATAACTAATTGAATTTGCAAAATCAAAAATTGACCCGACTATACAACACACAACGATTCACAAATTAAAAACCCACTAATAATCAATAAAAATGATTTTATAAATTATATTTAAAAAATTTTAATCGTTACGGTCCCTGATATAAACACAATAATTGTAAAATTGACATTCCTTGTTACACATAAGCAAAATAATACCTGAGCAAATATAAAATGTGTTGATCAAGTAGAGGAGTATTGCAGTTGGCGGAAACTTACAGTTTTTAATAACTCCACTAATCTCTGCTCCTCCGCTCAACAGAATAGGCGACTGTCAAATGTATATCGATAGGTTGAGAAAATATTAATCTATCGATACAATTAGAGCATCCCTGCAACAACACATCAAAAAGGCAGACTTGCCGAGTCATAATCAAATACTTTGAGGCATTGAGCGAAATTGCAAACGAAATCTACAACAAGTAATTCCTGATTTAAAGGCAAATAAACTTAAGAATCAAGAGCAATATGACGCTCACAAATCGGGTAAGTCAACATATGAAATGCCCAACTTAAACAAACTATACAAAATGAAATACTTTCGCGGACAGATGGATACGGAGTCGGCCTACCACAAAGGCGAGGGATTCCGCTCATATTACATACAAAAAATTGAGGAACTTCAGCTGATTGTGGCCGAGAAAAGCCAAAATCTTCGTCGCTTGCAGGCTCAGCGCAATGAGCTCAACGCCAAAGGTAAGAAAAACAAAAGGAAATGTAATGCAAAACAAAAATTTGCCCTGCACACAGTGAGTCAAGTAATTGTTTTGACAAAATGCAAAATTTACATGTGTTGCTTTTTATGTTGTTTTTAAAAATGGTTAAAAATAGTAAAACTAGATGCAAGTCATTATATTATTTTTTAACTTATCCACGCAAAATACAAAGTGTGAATTTTGTATATTATATAGTTCCAAGAATTACTCGACTAACTCTGTATTCCATATACCATTTCCATTTTCAGTGCGTATGCTGAGGGAGGAGCTGCAACTGTTGCAGGAACAAGGCAGCTATGTCGGTGAGGTTGTTAAGCCGATGGACAAGAAGAAGGTGCTGGTCAAGGTTCATCCAGAGGGTAAATTTGTCGTCGACTTGGACAAGAACATCGACATCAACGATGTGACACCGAATTGTCGTGTTGCCTTGCGCAACGAGAGCTACACACTGCACAAGATATTGCCAAACAAGGTGGATCCGCTGGTGTCGCTGATGATGGTCGAGAAAGTGCCCGATTCGACATACGAAATGGTCGGCGGTTTGGATAAACAAATCAAGGAAATCAAAGAGGTTATTGAGCTGCCCGTCAAACATCCCGAACTCTTTGATGCTCTGGGCATTGCCCAACCGAAGGGTGTGCTACTCTATGGTCCACCCGGTACGGGTAAAACATTGCTGGCCCGTGCCGTTGCCCATCACACCGAATGTACATTTATACGCGTCTCGGGCTCCGAGCTGGTGCAAAAGTTCATTGGCGAGGGATCACGTATGGTGCGTGAACTGTTCGTGATGGCACGTGAGCATGCGCCATCAATTATCTTTATGGATGAAATCGATTCGATTGGCTCGTCCCGCATTGAGTCCGGCTCTGGTGGTGATTCTGAAGTGCAGCGTACCATGTTGGAGCTGCTCAATCAGCTGGATGGCTTTGAGGCGACCAAAAACATTAAGGTCATCATGGCAACCAATCGTATTGATATATTGGATCCAGCTTTGTTACGTCCCGGTCGCATTGATCGTAAAATTGAATTCCCACCACCAAATGAGGAGGCACGTCTCGATATTCTAAAGATTCACTCGCGCAAAATGAATCTAACGCGTGGTATTAATCTGCGCAAGATTGCCGAACTGATGCCAGGAGCATCGGGTGCCGAGGTGAAAGGTGTTTGCACCGAGGCCGGCATGTATGCGCTACGTGAACGGCGTGTCCATGTTACCCAGGAGGATTTCGAGATGGCTGTGGCCAAGGTGATGCAGAAGGACTCGGAGAAGAATATGTCCATTAAGAAGCTGTGGAAGTAAACCTTGCAACAACCCAAACACATACACACACAATTATTTTAAACAACAACTACGATTACGTTTAATTTCACAAAATATAATTTGAAAACAATAAGATTATCTTATAGATTATTTGTAATTGGTTGGATTTCATCTTATAGATAGCATATATATTTGTATTTCTCTTTAAATCTTTATGTTGCGCAGCTGCAACTCGGCCTGCAACATAGCACAAATCTGCTCATCGTCGGCAACATCCAGGCACGTCTGTCCATCGGCATCGCGCAGCTCCAGATCCGCATTGAGATGCAACAAATAGCGCAAAGCCTCGACATGTCCACAACTGGCCGCATAATGCAACGGCGTCTGTTGCTCCGCATCCAATTGATTAACATTCGCACCGCATTTGATAAGATATTCAATGATCTCGATGGCATTTCGATCCGTTGCCCAATGCAATAATGCCATTCCCTGCTCGTCCAACGGCGTCAGATCGCTGGTCTTTAGCTGTTCACGCAAACGCTGTAAATTGTTCTCCTTGACATGATCGAATATTGTCTTCAGGTGCTCCGGCCTCGATTGCTCCTCCACGGGCACCGATTCAATTGAGTGCACAACCCAACCGCTTAATCTTCCGCCAACCGATTTACCTTGTCCGCTATTGTCCAACCATTTGGGATCGAGCTGATTTAATTTATCAACATATGCCCGCTTTGCGTCCGCCTGACACATCTCGCCCAGTTCATGCCAAGCATTCCATTTTTGGCGTGCCTTCAGCTGCAACACTGTGGGGCGTGGCGTGCGACAAGCGCCCTCTGTTGCCTGTTTGTACAAGCCATACAATTGCAGCAAGTCTTTTGTATCGTAGACACTTGCTTTGCCCATTACATGCGTTGTCGCCAGCTGAAATTGCTGATCCTGCTCCTCCTTCTGCTCCTCGTCGTCATCCAAATCCAAATCACTATCCGACATACTTAACTTAAATGCAACTGAAATAACTAATCCAAAAAAAAATTTAACAGCAGCGTATTCTCCTCTCACTCTGCTTTGTGTATGTGTGTGTGTTGCGTGTTGTTGTTCTTTTTCTTCTTCTTGTATTTATGACTTATGTATGTTTAGATAATTGCCCTCCAGCACATGCTTCTGTTCGTTTTCAATCTTTTCGAGCGCCTGCAAGCTGTTGAAGCTCACGAAGCCGTAACCCTTGGAGCAGCCGGTTTTCCTATCAAATATTACGTTGGCGTTGATCACACGTCCAAATTCTTTGAAATAGCCGCGCAATTCCTGGTGACCCACTGTCCAAGGTAAATTGCCGACAAAAATTCGGTGAACTGATTTTCCAACTTTTGCTACTGCGGTTGCCATGTGTACGAACAGTATTTCCTCACACTCTCTCTCGCTCGCTCGCTCACTCCTTGTCGTCTGTGAAGCACAATGGATTTTACATTAAAATAACAAATAAATTGCAAACATTTAATTCAACTCTCACCTGATTTATCACAGACGTTGCGTAAATTGATGTGTATGTGTGTGTGGAGACCGCGGTTGCACTTGAAGTTGTTATTCACTGTAGAATTAACCTCAAATTAAAACAAAGAAAACATCGAAACCTTAATGTTTCAATAGGTGCTAGGGCTGCAAAAACAACACAATAATATCGATAGTTATACAATTATGCGATACATCAAAACTGAAGAATATTGTAATTATTGTGTTAACAAATTTATTTCATTGCTTTATCTGTAGTATTCATTTTTGATTTTCATTTATATTAGTAAAAATACATTTGACTACCGTTCAATATGAAATTTTAATTCATTTTCAAATTTGTTTTAATAGAGCCGTCGATATAACGATGTTGAACCTTATTATCGATATTTATGCTGACCTGAATAGTCTGATTTCTTATCGATATTAATTCCGCCTGTTGATGGCACTTGCAGCTTTAAATTACTTTGCGGTGCCAAAATGAATATCACAAAATATAAAAGAATTCAATATAAACATAGAACTTTGATATAATGTCAGGCGAATTTAGAAACCACAAATTTTTATTGAACTGGTTTCTTTGTGTGAACTTATAATCGAACCAGCAAAAGGCTAAGCCTACCGCGCAATTTGAAAATTAAAAAAACTGTTTGTTTACCATTTTTTGTGTTCCCTTTTCATTCGCAATTAATTTATGATTTTATTCTTCGTGTTTCTTCATTTTTTTTTTAACAAATTTGTTTTAAGCTACAAACTACTTAAAATTAACAACATCGCATACATATTTAATAAATAAACAAATAATTCATTTTTCGTACATTTATAATACAAATACAAAATAAACACAATTCAATTGGCGCAAGCTTGAGGATGTTGATTTGCTGTTGTTTTCTTTGTTGGTAAGCATTTTGAAACAGTGTCAATAAATAACTATGGAAGCGATTTGTTTCTCTCGATACTTTTCTTAAAATTTTAATCAACCAATGAATGATTATCATCATGTATGTAAGTATTGCAAACAGTTGATATTTAAGTTTATTTTTGTTTCCTTTTGTTTTAATAAAACGTGCTACGATTGTTCAGTTATCTTCATTAGAATTTATATAACTAGTGATTTGGCGCTCTCATTTTTAATTCCCCTAGATTGTATCGATATTTTTTTTGGGAGGGGGATCTATAAAAACAAAGCATGTGTGTGTGTGTGTGTGTGAGTTGTATTTCTCTGTGGTGTGTGTTGTGTATCCTGTGTGTGTTGTGTATCCTGTGTGTGTTGTGTATCCTGTGTGTGTGTTGTATTGTGGGCGACGGCTCAGCCGTATAATTTGTTGTTGTTCTCTACTTGGCTTGCCCTTAAGATAGATGTTTAATGAGTTTCGTTTCGTTTTATGCTTTAATAGTTCTCATCGTCTTATTTAAGTTTAAATACAAATATAGTACGCTTTCAGTGACATCGCCTGCATGCAGGCATATCTATTTATCTTAAGAGTTAACATAATCCTTTTCTTTTATTAACATATACATACTTAGTCCATTGAAATTTAGTTTGTTTGGTTGCATTTGCCATTTTCTTTTGACAAAACTATAGAGGTTTGAAAGTTATTTTTTGCCTGATTTGTACAAAAAACTATACAAAAGTTCATTAATTATTATATTTATGTGTGTGTGTGTATGTTTGTATACAATATGCATTTGTCTTTGCATATAAACTAATTATTGTAAAAGTATGTTTGTTTTTGTTTTTTGTATACATAGAAAACAATTTTGTTTCGCTTGCTCTGTTCTTTTTTTTCTTTTTCCTGTTTGTAATAATAATAATAATAATTATAATGTAATTACAACAAACTATACCTAACATAAATATATATAATGTATATATATATATGTGTATGTGTGTATATGTATATGTGTTGTAGTTGTCTTAGCTTAAATGTTTATGATATATACGTGTAATTGTAGGTGTAAATGTGTGTGTGTGTGTGAGTGAGTGTATAACTTCTCAACATAATTATTTAATTATTTGCCTGCTGAACATACTGTAGTAGTTTCTCCACTTTCCTTTTTCTTTTATTATTATTTATAGTACAAAAATAACGCAAACTATTGTTAAACTTTCTAGCAAAAAAAAAAAATAGTAGTCATGATATAATCGATAATGTATATATAGAAATATATATATATATGTATATATAAATATATAAACATTTTAATAAATGATAGAACATTGTTTATATATTAGTTAGAAAAGTGTTGCATTAATTGAAATGTAATACAGATTATCGAAAAGTCGATCTATTATACATTCACTTTTTTTTTGTCTATTATTAAACATAAAATTCGTTTATGTGTCACAGCACCACCTTTTAAATGTTGTTGTTGTTTCCTATCTTTGTTGATGTTGTTGTTTAACTGTTCGAACGCATTTGTTGTGTCATTTATTGCATCAGCAACGCTTGGTGGCGACACACCTGCTACCAAAGACGATGCAGGTGAAGATTTCGCGATAACACCGAACGCACATCGTTGGTGAATCTGAGTGCGTCGAGCATGGGAAGCAATGATAATAATGCCGTATCCATTGGATCGGAGAACCAACTTTTAATGGGTATTGCGTTATTTGGAAAACACCGATATGCTCCAGGCGAATTGTCAATTATAAATATCTGAAAATAGTATGCCAACATTAATATGGACTATTCGAAAATATCAATATGGTACTATATCAATTACTTACCCTATTCAAATCACTGCATATGGCTGACAAATCTTTGGTATACGAGCCATAATCGGGCGTGCAATGTTGTCTATAGTATCGACGCCGCAGTATATTGCGGCCATTGTCCAATTTGTCGGCAACAGCGGCCCCATAGATCTCCATGCTGGCCGTAAACACAACCAGATCGTACCACTGCGACACCTGATTAAAACAAACAAAAGACAATTTTATAGAATTATTTAAATCGTTATGGTATTATCAACTATTTCTTAGCTTATATGCTTAATTATATCATTTCATTTAAGCATTACACCTATATATAATTTACATTAATCATAAAATAAAAGAACTGCTGTAAATACTAGTTGAAAGCTTGATGAATCTTAGTCCCCTATATTACGGCTTTCAGTGATATGCAAGGGCAGTACGAAATGTTTCCGGTCTGACGACAGGGATGCAACAGTTTTCAAATTTTTTTTTATATTTTAATTTTAACATAGTCTCCTTCTAAGTCAATACACTTCGCCTAGCGATGCTTCGGCCCATTCATAAAATAATCGGCGTCCTGCATCTCAAAGTTGGTTGTCTACAAAGGATATAGTCTCCTCATCTGAGTAAAACTTCTATCCGCCAAGTGCAACTTTGAGCTTATGGTAGTATAAAAAGTAGTCACTTGGAGCTAGGTCTGGAGAGTAAGGTGTATGCTGAAGCAGTGCAAAGCGTAATTCATGGAACTTTGTCATTGCAACTGCTAAGGTATGGGATGGTGCATTATCCTAGTGAAACACAAATGTTTTCTTCTGCAAGTTGGTCTGTTTATCAAACATTTCTGTTATTAGGTAATCCAAAAGAGATGCGTAGTTGTCTCCCGTAATCTTAAACATTGCCAAGAGCGACTTGCAAACGTGGCGCCCAACGTGCCGAGAGCTTTCTCATGTACAAATCGTTGTTTAAAATATGGCAAAAGCGGTCTTTAGACATATTGGTGCTATCTCAGCTATCTCTCCTACTTTAATTCGACGATAGTCCAGAACAATTTGGTGAATTTTGGCGCTGTTTTCAGTGATGTGGTCAGTTTTTGAGCGTCCGTACGAGTCTCGCCTTCTAAGCTCGTACGTCCATGCTTTAATTCAGCAGCCCAGAACTTTACAGTGGCAAATGATGGCGGAAACACATAACCAAACACAATACCAAACGTTAACGTAGTAGGTCGTCTTCATTGTCAGGCTAGTAACATTTCGAACAGCCCGCGTAGTTAGATTGCTAACAGTTTTTGGAATACTATATAAAATAATAGTATTCAACGTTTAAGAATGAACAAATAAAGTGAGAATAAACAAGCCGATCAGTCGAGCGGGCGCGACAGTAGGATACCCTGTGTAGGTCTTAAAACCAAAAGTATTTTGAGAAAACTAGCTATAAAACTGCTCTTGTTATCAGCATTTTCCAATTGTGGACGAAGGGGGCATGGCATCGAGATGAAAGTTTCTGGGCACATTAAGCCCAAGTTTCATATCTTGTGTATCAAATCTCAAATCTCTAGCTTTTACATTGCTTAGCTATGATTTTTCTAATTTTAAAATAAACGGGGCTTGATATCGAAAATTTAAAATAAACTTGATCTGCGTATGACATTCAGGAACCTACATTCCAAATTTGAAGTCTCTAGCTCTTATAGTTGTTGAGATCCACGGGTTCATACAGACGGATGAAAGGACAGACAGACGGACAGGTGTCAATGGACTCGGCTATTTATACTGATCAAAAATATATATACTTTATAGGGTCGGGTCGGAGAGGCTTCCTTCTGCCTGTTACATACATTCCCACAAACTCATTATACTCTTTTTTGCCCATTTTTAATGGACACAGGGTATACAAATAAAGTGTTCTCTTTCTGAAGAGACAAAGTGTGAGATGAGAATCTTATAAAACTTGGTGAATTTACTAACAAGCCGACGTATTCCCCCTGATAAGGTGACGTATTCATTTACTCGAGCCCATCGTGCAGTTTGACAAGGTGGAATAATCGCTTAACTTTGGGACGTATATTTTAGTCACCACAATGACAGAAATAGAGAATGACATATAGATTTATTTTTCTTTATACTATAGGATTATGTTTTAACCAGAATTTTTCTCTTTTTAAGTATGGTGAAATTAGAGACAAGATGAAGTATTCACCCAAAGCGGCTATTTGTTTTCGACTTATTTGTAGCGAAGTTCGTGGGCGAGGAGTATGCTCTAATCAGTTGTCGTTAATGTTACCATGCTACAATAAATATCACAAAAGGAGGCCATGGTTAGTGAATACTTCACTTTGTCTCTAGCTTCACCATGCCTCAAAAGAAGACATCTGTGGTAAATAAATAAATTTATAGTAAATTCACTTTGGAAAGAGGAATACAGAAAAAAGTTTTAACTTTCTCCATTTCTTTTAGTATGGTGAAAAAGAGTTACGAGTGAATATTTCACCCTCTTAGTAAATTCACCATGAATGAGTACGTCACCTTGTCCATGGTGATGACTCTATCTCGACTAACTATTTATTTCAGCCCAATGAGAATAGGAAATAGGAAATCAACAATGAATTCACCTATCATATGTTAGTTTCTATTGTTGATGTTGTGATAATTTAATCACAGTACTTACCACATCTAAAAAGTAATCGACATGCGGCCGCTTGTGTACAAAAAACCGCACCGGATGCCTATCGATGGTTACCTTAACGGTGAAGTCATGCGGCGTCCCTGGCTTTACCGTATTCCTTGGCATCGCATTGTGATGTGAGTGTATTAGTGTCTCGTCCAAGTCCAACACCAATGTTTTTCGCTGCACCAAACTGAGTCGATGCCGCGATACAGGTGACAGCGGGAAGAGTTCATATTTAACCGGCTGATACTGGATAAACTAAGAGAGTTAATTTTATACATTCAAATCTTGTATAGGTACATACATATAATCAATAATTGTATTATTGTTTTGCTTTAGCACAGCTGATTAAATGGGAAAAGTGATTTAATCAGTAATTCAAGTGCGAGTACGAGTCAAAAAGTATGAGTATGAGTACAAGTATGAGTACTAGTGTCAACTAGGGAGTAAGAGTAGGATGGAGTGTGGCCAGTCTGGCCAGTGTTGCTTGCTAAATTAACCAAAACAGCTAGAAAATGTTCAAGAAAGCCAGATAAAAAGCTTTTATAGTTTTTAGCTTGTTTTTATAACAGGTGCCCAATGAAAAAGGATATAATGGCTATTGTATTTAATCATTTTGAAATCTTTAGACTGTCATAAACTTTCAATTTCCGTGTGATACACGTCTTTTTGGTCATGATATGACCTCATAATTTATTTTTCACTAAATAATCTTGTTAATTGTGTGTTTAATTGCAAGAAAAAGTTTTCGTCTGTCAATAAAACTATTTCACAATTTTTTCCGCCTTTGGTATTCATAAAACTCTAAAACTGGCGGGAAAATAGTTGAATTGGCAACACTGCTGCTAGCTAACATGTGAATCTCTTCACTGCAGCGTCATGCTGCCAAAGCACAATGTACGAAAATGAAAAGGGAAGCAAAATCGTCAGGCAAACTAGAGTGCAAAACAAAAACAAAAAAGGAAACATGATAAGGCGACGCTCAATTGCAGTTTGGAAAAAAATGTCAGTGTGATAAAGGATTGAAATGATTGAACACGAAAAGGGTATGCTGGTATTATGGGGGTGGGGTGGGACGCTGTGGTACTGTTTTTCATTTTTTTTTTACCAGTGCTTATCGCAGCCTTGACCAGTGAGTGCCGTTTATGTTATTTAATCGGTGTTCTTTGATAACACAACACACAAGTAAAAATAAATGAAATACAAAATGGGGCGTGTGGGAACGTCGTGTGTTTCTCATTTACTTGAATTGTAATTGCTGTAGTTGTTGTTGTTGTTGTAGTTGTTCTTAGGGTATTTTAAGGTACTTACAGCGCGCACTTGGCGATTGAACATGAAACAAATGCATGTCCAGACCTTTGACAGCAGCAGCAGTAGCGCATGGAATTTCATTTGCAGCAACGAAATCATTGGTAAGAAGTTCGCTTCTTACCAAATCTCCAAATAATTGTCAGATAAGTTATGGGGGGCTGCTGCGTTGTCGTTTTGTCGTTGTCAACGTTGTAGTTCTTCCTCACTATTGTTGTTACGCTTGATGTTCGGTTAGGCAAAGAACAAAAAACAAAAAGAAAAGAAAAGAAAACCGAAAACAAAAAAAAAACAAAAAGCTCCCTCACACACTCGCGCAGAAACAAAAAAAAAACGCGCCGGCTGTCAGACTATACCGAGTTGTTGTGCTTTTTTTTTTTGATATCGCGCTCAAAATGTTTTGTTTGTATTTGTTTTGCGCTGGGCTGCGGTTGCGATTATCGTTTATCGGTCGTGGTCGTTATCGATATCACAATTATTGCTTTTTTGGATTCTTCTTCGCACACACACACACACATACACACACACGCATGCAATGAGCGAGAGGCGCGCAGGGTATAAAATCGATATTTAACACAAGCGTGCAACCGGAGCCTGCAAAAGGATATATGATTTATCCAGTTTATGTTTATGTATTTATTTCACACGTTCTATTTGACGTTTAACACCTTTGATTGGCCCAAAAGTTTTTTATCACTCCAGTTGAATGAGGTTTTGTTGTTGTTTCTGCTGCTGCTGCTCTGCCGTCACAATTGTTGTTATTTTTCCTCGTCTGTTGATTGGCGCTGCTGGCAAACTTCAGAATTGCGCTCGCTTTTGTTGATACTATTCTTAGCAAGCGCCCAGCACCAAGACAGCAATCACAAATCGTACTAATGTGTATTATTTTCCATCCATTTTCTGTCAATTCAACAATTTCACATGCGTGAGGCGCGGCAAATGAATATTGCACTTTGATATTGAGTAATCTAGTTCTTGATTTTTGTTTAATAAATCGCACGCTCACACATGCATATATATACACACATGTACACACACACAACACACACTCCTTTAATCAATTTGGCCAAAAGCCAGTCCAAAAAATAAATTGTGAAAAATAAAGAGAGATTGTCACCGAGAGCGTGGTATTGTTATCGCTGTCTTGTATATCGATAGGTACGATGTTTTTCCCTTTCCTTCTTGCCGGTTGCCAATAATATCGGCGCACAATTTTGCGTGGCTATTTTCATAGAAAACAAATATACTATGAATGAAATATTATAAATAAATTAAAACTTGTCAAAACGCTGACATAATAAGGTAAGCATAAGCATCTGAAATGCGATTGATAGTATGTCAAAATAATAACGCCATATTGTCTTACGACCAACCGTCATGCAATGATAGCAATATTAAAGGTATTCCTGAAATTCAGTTCGATTTGATTAAGATTTTGCGATCAGCTGTTGACAGCTGCAAATAAATAAGGAAAATAATAATGGATTTCTGGCCATACTCTGAAGAAGATTTAGCTTTAATTTGGATTTCATTTCTGGTGTGACCGTTCTCTTCGAAGACAATTACTCGTTTAGAGTTCGTTGTTATGCCAATATGCTTGAGTTATATGTATTTAAAGTTTTATTAATTATAAAACTGTGTATTTAATAGAGAAAATGTACTATAGGAACACGAACAGTCTCAGATGTAAATGAAAGCTAAAAATGGGCTTAGGACAACAGAGTTGGAGCATGAAAATAGGTTAAAGAAGATTAATAGATAAAAGCTAACATTCTGAAACTACATTTTCTATATATTAATATTATTAAAAAGGTTTAGAAAAATAGTTTCATTACTTTATATCGAAATGTTGTGCTTTGACACAATTTTTTTGTTTTAATTTAAAATTATTAATTAGCTATTTATTTATATAGCAATATTTATTTTGAATATTTTATTTAGTTTTATATTTGTTTATATATTTTTGCTTATAATTATATTTTATATTTATTTATCAGCTGTTTTGTAGACTGCCAGCTCTTTACGAAATCAAAATCAAATAATGCTCTTCGAAATACAAATATCAAGCAACAAAAAGTTAAACCACGCGGCTTCATGCACGGTTTGATCGTGTACGTTCACTTTGGCGCATCGATAAATGTCAATCGACCGGTCGCTGTAATCGCTTAAAGCGTCGTTGACGTTCTTTGCAATTTGCAAAAGTGGAAAGAAAAAGAAAAAATTATGTAGACTTTTTGGCAAAAGCATATCAATTGTAAAAGTGTTGCAAAAATTAAGTGTTGGGGCAAAAAGTTGGGACACGTGCTAATTGCGCTTGGCACGCAAAAACGATTAAGAAGTTAACAATTACCATATTATAAATATAAATTTATATATATATATATACATATATATATATCTATGTACATATATATGTAGCCGTGTGTGAGTGTGTATGTGTTTTAATGCGGCGAATGCGAATGTGAATGTGAAAAAAGCCGCACTCTGCAAACCCGAGGCGTAGACAACTTTTTTCACCTTTTCCGTTGTTGTTGTCATTGTTGTTCCGGTTTAAAGACAAATCCGCATATTCCACATCAGTGCAAGTTGATTTGCCCAGGGACGACGGTTGGAGAGGAGCATTGAATTGGATTTTCTTTCACGCACCGTTTTATAATAACCGCTAAAATTGTGGAAAAACAGGAGAAAACTCCCAAGCGGAAGAAGAAGGCTGCAGCCAGTAAAATGTCTGCAGTTTATTCGCCGCAACCGCCGCCGCCGCAACAGCAGCAGCCGCCGGTGCAGCATCCGCCGGGATCGGTGCAGTTGCCGCCGCCGCCCCAACAACAACAGCAACAGCAGCAACAACAACAGCAGCAGCAACAACAACAACAGCCGCCTGGCACTGGACAAGGGCCGCCAGGTGGCGTTGGAGTTGGCCCCATGGGACCCATGGGTCCAATGCAACAACGTGTTGGACCCGGTCCAGTTGGTAATCCCGTTGGCGGCGTCGGTGTCGGCGTTGGTGTCATGAATCCACAGCGTGGCGGCGTCCCGGCACCACAAGTCAACTCGGCACAGATTCAAAAGATGCTGGACGAGAATTGTGGACTTATACAGACCATACAGGACTTTCAGAATATGGGCAAGTCACAGGAGTGTATGAGTTATCATGTCGCATTGCATAGGAATCTGGTCTATTTGGCTCAACTTGCCGATCCGCAAATGAATATTTCCCAAATATTGCCGGTAGGTGTCTTAACAATACACAAACTGTGTAATTGTAATTGTAACGCAACTCGATCTCTTGCAGCCACCGCACATATTGCAAACGCAGGCCATGCAACAGGGCAATCAACCGCCAGCGCCGCATGGCATGATGGGAGTCGGTGTGGGTGTGGGAGTCGGTGTTGGTGTCGGTGTTGGACTTGGTGTGCCGCCGCCGGGACAACAGCAGCAAGTGCAGGGACAACAGGGTGCTCCGGTGCCGCCGCCACCGGGCAGTGTCATTCAGTCCCAAATGATGCAACATGCCAGCGATGCTGGTGTTGGTCCCGTACAAATGCCGCCCTATCCTGGCCAACAACAGCAGCCAACTCATCCCGGTATGCCGCCAGGCGCCCAACAGCAATCTCAACAACAACAGCAGCAGCAGCAACAACAACAACAGCAGCAGCAGCCCGGCCAAGTGCAGCAGGCGCCACAAGTCAGCCAGGCTGGTCCCCAGCCACAGGCAGGACCGTATCGAAATGTTCAGGCCGGTGCTGGACAGGCACAGGTTGTGGCCAATGCTGCGCCCAGTAAGTGTAAAGTAGAGCAAAAACCATTAACAGTCTATAAATTCTATTCGCATTTTTTCGCTTTCGGCTCAAAACTTGTCAAACGGATAACCCAAATTTTCATTGTCATATTCAAATTTGCTGAATGAAACGATGGAATGAAACAGTCTATTCCATTAACAATCTAAGCATTTACTCATGAATTTCAATTCCATCAGAGTTTTTATTCATTGAAACGCTTTTCAAACATTAAACATACAAATTGCTTATTGGAACAGCAGAATGAAACAATTGTTCTATTGCAATTTAAGCGTTCGTTATTCCATTCATAGTGACGCGCTAAAATAAAACATATTCAAACTCTGCGTGTTGGAGAAGCGAAATAAAATAGTTTTTCTATGAAATTGAAACTCATTCGCTCATACATTCCAATTCAATAAAATTGTATACTAGAACGCTGAATTGTAAAACATTCAATCAGTATAGAAATATACTTTTGCACTGAAATTTAAGAATTTCAACAGCGAAATGAAACGGTTTCTCTATTGAAATTGTAACATTTGCGTAGCTATTGAGATTCCATGTGAATTTATATTAATTTCTTAGTGGAACGCCTGTTAGAATAGCGAATTGAAATATGTTACTCAATTGAAATTGAAACGATCACTAGTTAGTTTCAATTCCATACGTTTTATTAGTAGAACGCTAAAATGAAACACGTTTCAACTGCGAAATGAAACATTTTCTCCTGAAATTCAATTCCACAAACATTTCTAATTAATAGATCAGTCAGATAGCTTAATACTCTTCTTTAAATATTTAATTGGTCATCTTAGAACAGCGTTATATCTCAACTGAGAAGAAACCTCATTTCAGTAGTGGAACGCAGGCAGAAGACACTAGCAATCATTAGAAAATCCCGTTTAAATTGACTAAAAATACTAGTAGAACTTACAGATACAATAATAATTAAATCTGCTCAGTGAAACATATCGTTAGGAAGCAGCATTATACTGTTGATTTGACTGACTTGGAACAGTGGAAAGTAATAGATTTATTTAATGAGACCGACCAGTCACAAATTCTCCAAGTGGCATGCTGGAATATGATGCAATACTAGAAACCGTTAGAAAACCACATCTTTACTGTTAATTTGACTAGTTTTGAACAGTGTAATTAAACAGATGAGATGTTATTATGTCCATTCCAAGTACGTTTAGTGGAACGCTGGAATGAAACACTAAAAATCGTTGGAATATCAACCTTTATCTGTTGATTTGACTGACTTTAAATGTTAATGAAAGCCACGCCAATATAGTGTGGTGGAACGCTGGAATGAAACACTAGAAATCGTTAAAAACCAATCTTTAACTTTTGTTTCTGACTGACTTTAAATGTTAATGAAAGCCACGACAATATAGTGTGGTGGAATGCTGGAATGAAACACTAAAAATCTTGAAAAAAGATCCCTTTAACTCTTGATTTTACCGACGTAAATGTTAATGAAAGCCCCGCCAATATGGCGTAGTGGAACGCTGGATTGAAACACTAGAAACTGCAACTAAAACTCCTTTCTCTAATCACTTGCATCCCCCCTACAGATCAACAACAGCAGCGACCCAACAACGGACCTTTGCCCCCGGGCCAGAGTCAACCGCCGCCACCGCAACAACAACAGCAGCAGCAACAACAACAACAGCAGCCGCCCAACCAGCAACAACAACAACCACAGCAAGGTCCTGGTCCGGTGCCACCGCCACAGGCGCAATACCGAGTCAGTTATCAGCAGCAGCAACAGCAGCAACAACAACAGCAGCAGCAACATGGCCATTATCCGGGTTATCCGCCGCAATCGCAGCCGCAGTATCAGCCACAGAATGCTTATCCGTATGGTCCTCCCGGACAGGGTTATGGTCCGCCACCGCCTCCACCAAATGCACAGGCAGCTTACCATCACGCCGGAATGCCACCAACAGCGACGGCAGCGGGCGCCCAGGGCGTAGTCCATGCCTATCAACCGAATCCGAATGCTGGAGGTGCTGCTGCGGGGGGACAGCAACAACAGGCGCCACCACCAGGCGCTTATCCGCCGCCACCGCCCACACAACAAGTGGCGCCCGGCCAACAACCGCCGCCGCCGCCAGCGCAAATGTATGGTCCACCGCCAACTGGAGCTGGTCAAGCTGGGCCGCCAGGTCCACCGGGTCCGCCACAGAGTGTGCTGCCCAATCAGTACGGGCCGCCGCCACCGCAACAAGCGGGTGCCGTGGCTCCCGGTCCACCACCCATGGGCTATGCGGGCTATCCGCCCAATCAATACGGACAGGCTGGTGCTCCCGGCGCCCCACCCGGCAACTATGGTCCGCCACCGCCTACAAGCCAAGCCCAGTCGCCATATCAGGCGTATCAGCAGGCAACGGGCGCGCCACCTGGCAGTTATCCCGGTCAACCAGTGCCGGGTCCTCCAAATGCCCAGCAGGTCAGTGTGGCGGGCACAAATGCCGGACCGCCGCCACCGCCGGCCAGTTACAGTACAGCGCCCAGTCAGACACCGCCGCCACCACAGCAACAACAGCAGCAGCAACAATCGGCGCCGAATCAGCAACAACAAGGCGGCAATCCAAATGGTCCAAATACGCCGCAATCAACGCCGCCGCCGCCGTCGGCTGTGACGGGCGTGCCGCCGAATCAACAGGCGCCGGGAGCGGGAGCTGGCCAGCAACAACCGCAATATGCGCCACAACAACAGCAGCAACAACAACAGGTATGTGCTGTAGATGAGGAGATGCTACAACTATATGAGCTTACAATGTGGGAAGGATGGAGATGAAGCACAGAGAAATATTACGGTCAAGAAGTGTAAATAGAAGACAATGAATTAGAAGCAGTCGAGAGGTGAAGACTACACTCAAAGAGTGTATCCAGGAGAAGATGAAGTAGAAGAAAAAGAAGTTAAAGACAAGAAGTGTAACCGGGAGAAAAAGAACGCAATCAAGAAGTGTACCACGGATGAGATAAAGAAGATTAGAGAGTTGATGTTTAACCAAAAGAAGATGAAGCAGTAGAAAAGAACAGTCAAGAGGAGAAAAAGGAGAAGATTACAGTCAAGAAGTGTATTCAGGAGAAGATGAAGCAGAAGAAGATTACAGTTGAAAGGTGTCACTAAGAAAATATAAAGAAGATGACACTTAAAGAGTGTATCCAGGAGAAGACGAAGCAGAAGAACATTAAAGACAAGAAGTGTAACCAGGAGATCAAGGAGAAGACGATTATAGTCATGAAGTGTAACTAGGAGAAAATTGAGGAGAAGAAGCTTACAATCAAGATGTTTAACCAAAAGATGATAAAGCAGTAGAAAAGAACAGTCAAGAGGATATAAAGGAAAAGACTGCAATCAAGAAGTGTATTCAGCAGAAGATGAAGATGAAGCAGATTAAAAACAAGAAGTGTAACCAGGAGAAGATCAAGGAGAATAAGATTACAGTCAAGAAGTGTACTTAAGTGGAGATGAAGAAGATTGGAGTGATGACGTTTAACCAAAAGATGATAAAGCAGTAGAAAAGAACAGACAAGAGGAGATGAAGCAGAAGATTACAATCAAGAAGTGTATTCAGCAGAAGATGAAGAAGAAGCAGATTAAAAACAAGAAGTGTAACCAGGAGAAGATCAAGGAGAAGAAGATTACAATCAAGATGTTTAACCAAAAGATGATAAAGCAGTAGAAAAGAACAGTCAAGAGAAGATAAAGGAGAAGACTACAATCAAGAAGTGTATTCAGCAGAAGATGAAGAAGAAGCAGATTAAAAACAAGAAGTGTAACCAGGAGAAGATCAAGGAGAAGAAGATTACAGTCAAGAAGTGTACTTAAGTGGAGATGAAGAAGATTAGAGTGATGACGTTTAACCAAAAGATGATAAAGCAGTAGAAAAGAACAGACAAGAGGAGATGAAGCAGAAGATTACAGTCAAGAAGTGTATCCAGGAGAAGATGAAGCAGTAGAAGATTACAGTTGAAAGGTGTTACTAGGAAAATACAAACAAGATTACTCTCAAAAAGTGTCTTCAGATGAAGATGAAGCAGCAAAAGATTACATTAAAGACGATTATAGTTAAGAGATATAACCAGGAGGAGATGAAGTGGAAGAAGATTAAAGTCAAAAAGTCTAACCAGGCATAGAGGAAGCAGAAGAAGATGACACTCGAGAAGTAGAACCAGAAGAAGATGAATCAGTTGAAGAGCGAGAGTGATGTAATCATCACCCAAAATAGTGAAAGAGTAAGACAACTTAGTGGCAATGTATTTAAAGTTTTTATATGCAGCAAAATATGAAGCTGGGGAAGATTACAATCGATAAATGTAAACAATTGTGCTATAATTATTATACTCGGTGGCCAATGGCAATATATCTAACAGGCTGCAAAATTCAACTAGTCTCTCAGTTGGATGAAACTGCAGGTAGTACATACTATAACAGAACCGACTGGATCGGATCATTATATCGTATATGTAGCTGCCATAGAAACAATGAGTCCAAAATCACACTTTAGTGTGACAAACTGTTTTGTATTTCGACATACCTCAACCAAATCCACATATTGTATATTTGGTATTGTCTTTTACATACTAATCAAGTTTGAATACAATCGGACTACAACATTATATAGTTGACATAGGAAAGATCGGTAGAAAATTTAATACAGGGCTCTGCAGGGCTGTAAAATCGTTGCGGATTCGTGCTGGTTCGATTGCACACCTTTAAATTGTTTTGTTTTAATGTTAAATGTTAAACAAAATGTAAGAACTCAGTTCACTCGTTAAATTTTTAATGAGCAAACAAATAAGTCACTTTAGTTCGTTCGATCGAATTTGGGGAGAAGCACTAAAAGCCCTGCCGAATCACAAGATAATATGTGATGCAGCAGAATGCTGAAGAATAACTTTGAGGATTAGTAAAAAAATTAAAGATCGACTAATTTTATAAAAACATTGGTGCCAAATATGATCTATCTATTTACACCATGTGCCCATTAAAAATGTGCAAAAAATGGTATAATGGATTTGAGCAAATGCTTGTACGTCTGTATGAATGCGTCGATATCAGCAGGTATAAGATCAAGGGCTAGGGCTTTAATGTTGGTATGTAGTAGGTTCATACCATACGCAGATCAAGTTCATTTTTTAATTTGAATGCCATGCCCTCTTCACCGTCAAATCGAAAGAAACACTACAGCAATTTTAAAGCTAGAAACTTGACTGATAAGTATTGCAGTTCCAATGTCTCCTTAAAATTTCATCATCGGATCGGATAAGACATTTAAAAGATAACCACAAGAAACAATTTTACTCAGGGAGAAGAGTAAAGCTTGCAACTTGTTTGTTTGTGTTTGAATTGTTGCTTGTTTTTTTTTTGGCAAGGAAAATATTAAAAACCATCCTTCGGGCCATGCTCATCTCTATTCCAAACTTTGGTAATCTTAGTATTATCTTTGTGGATATTCTTATAGGGAAACACTGGCTCTTAATACTTTTAACTGCCATGAGAATGGGCAGGAGATGCAAGAATACGCAGTAAGCAGAAACAACTGAACACCTGCTATGCCACTGTTCCTGCACTGAGTAAAGGCAGGCTCAGAATCTTTGAAAAGGACCAGCTAACATCTCTTAGTGATGTGGGTTATAATAAACTTAAGATTCTTCGGAAAACACCAGCTAACATCTTTTAATGTATCGGTTATATCGAACTTAAGATTCTTCGGAAAATACCAGCTTACATCTCTTAGTGATGTGGGTTATATCAAACTTTAGATTCTTCGGAGAACACCAGCTAACATCTTTTAATGTATCGGTTATATCGAACTTAAGATTCTTCGGAAAGGACCAGCTAGCATCTCTTAGTGATGTGGGTTATATCAAACTTTAGATTCTTCGGAAAGAACCAGCTAGCATCTCTTAGTGATGTGGGTTATATCAAGCTAGAGAACTTACTAATATTGTTAACCCACAGCAAGTAGATTTAAACTCCAATTTCACTAACAATTAAGTCACAATTTCTGTGAAACAAAACGGAGCTCAGGTTCAATTGAAGGGAGGGCTTAAGGTCTTAGCAAAGACGATAAAACATATAGATGACCGCTGCCATAGAAAAGCGAAGGGAAAGAGTATAGAAAATAAAACAAACCAAACCAAGATTTTGTATGTATGTCATTTTCTGTCGTCTAGCAGGCAAGCTCGTTAAATTTGCCGGGCAACTGCTGAACACCAGAATGAAGCACAATTCTTTTGTAGAATTAAAAAATTAATGACATCGTTAGGATTCGAACTGCTTACCTCCCGCTCAAAGCAGACGTAGAGTTCATCTCAAGCAAAAGGACCATTGCGATCGCTAGAAAACGGACGTCTTAATTCAGTACTTCTTATCACAAATTTTCCTGGTACACTTTTTTGTATGGCAGCGGTTCATCTTTATGTTCTATAGTCTTTGGTCTTAGTCAATCTCGCCACGTGCTGTCATTTGAGTTGAACTCGCGATAATCTCCGCTACAACTTGTGCTAATCTCTGTTTGCATTTTTCAGCCGCTGCAGCAGCAGCAACAACAACCCGGACAACCGGGCCAACAGCTGAGTGCCGTAGTGTCCGGCGTATCGCCGTTGCCAACGCAACAGCAGCCGACATATTCAACGCCACCGACAAGCGTTGCAGGCTATGGAACACCACAACAACAACAACAGCAGCAGCAGCAGCAGCAACAACAACAGCAACCACAGGGTGGTCCACCACCGCAGCAACAACAGCAAGCACCGCCAGGCGGACCACCGAATGCAACGGCACCGCCACCACCAAATGGAGCAACGCCACCGATGGCGCCGAATCAATATCAGCCAGCGCCAGGTGGACAACCATACGGTGCACCGCCGCCACCACCGCAGGGATATGGACCGCCGCCGCCGGGTAGCGCGTATCCTGGACATGGCTACCATCAGCCACCACAAGCTGGGGGCTATGCACAATATCCGCCGTCGCAGGGATATCAGGGTTATAGGCCGGCGCCGGGAGGAGCACAAATGCCGCCACCGGGCGCACCGCAAGGACCGCCGCCAGCGGGTGCCTATGGCTATTATGGCAATCAGCCGCCACAATGAACAGCCAACACAGTTGTGATGTGGGAATGCGTTTAAAAAAAGATTAGCTGGATTTAGCATTGATGATGACGTCACATGCGCATATGCATCGAATGAAAGATGGACGACACGCAATGTTCCTTCAATTCTCCTTTCCTTCACTCTCGCTCTCTCTCTCTGTGTGTGTGTCTGTGTGTGCGTGCGTGAGAGCGAGCACGTGTATACATGTGTGTGTATGTGTGTGTGTGTGTGTGTGTGTGCATGTGGCTGAAGTTATTCTAAACATTTAGCATTAGTTTGTATTTGTATTTGTATTTGTAGTAACTGTAATTGAGCCGAGAGCGTCGAGACGCGTTCATTATGCATACATATGTAAAACTCTACCATACACATGCATACATATAATTCATACATTTTACCTACATATATACAATTTATAATTTCCATTTGTTTGTAACGTTTTGTATCTGCCTCCCCCCATTTTATTCATTAATAATTATACTTAATATTTCACGTTTTTTAGATTTTTTTTTTGTAATTGTCTATCGATTGTAAAATTGTAACAAACACTAAATAATTCTTTTTTTTTTTACATACATACATATAGATATATTTTTTAATGCAATTTACATTCAACAAAATGGCAGCATCAGAAGCATGAGAATAAAAAACAAGATTTATGTAGTATTTAATGATCAAATATTCCAATAACAACAACAACTCGAAACTTGACTATTTTATCACACAGACAACAACAACAACGCAGCCAAGGCTTTCATGTGTGTGTGTGTGTGTGTGTGTGTGCGTGAGTATGCATGCGGCTGATATTGCTGTCCTGCTCGAACGCACAGCGGCGCGCGCACCTTAATCTAATTGTAATTTGTAAGCTGATAAAGATCGATATACGATATATGTATCTATCGTTATCGATAGCATTTACATAAATTGAAACTGTATTTTAGAAATGGCAAATATGCTAAAGCTAAAATTTAAAGCAAAACAAAACCGATACTATTATTATTTAAAATACTTACACGTATAAATGAATGAACAAAACAAAAAGCTAAATGCATTCAATAAAAGCAACGAGCTGTCGAAAATTTCACGTTTGCGTTTCAAATTTAGCACTGAAAAATGTTGCCTACTTTCCAGTCGTTATCGTTAACTCTGTGTGGAAGTGTAGCCAACTGCGTGGAACTGCATGTAATGATTAGGAGTGTGTCAGACGTTCAAGTGAAACGAAACCACTGCGCAAAAACTTAGCTTCCTAGCTCTTACCATTTGTACTTTGATTGCCGTTACCAGCCAGATGAAAGACTGTCACATGATTAATTATTTTGACCAAATATAAGGGTCTATAAAGTTTGGCAAACAAAAAATGTGCGTAACAGGTCCATGGAAGTCTGGCAGACCCCATAAAGTATACATATTCTTGATCAGTATAAACAGCCGAGTCGATATAGCCATGTCCGTCCGTCCGTCTGTCTGTCTGTCTGTATGAGTGCCTAGATCTCAGAGAATATAAGAGCTAGAGTCACAAAATTTGGTATGTGGTTCGCTTATGGGCTAGCAAACAGATTTTTTAATATCCCATAAACTAGAATAATTAAAGCCATCTCATACAGGACGAGCATCAGGGTCCCAATGTATCGCAATCTAAAACATGTTAAATCCCATATAATGATCAATTTAAAAGATAGAGCCTTGAATTTTAACGCACAGGACAAACATGGGAGTCCTAATATATCCTGAAAATTTCATCATGATCGGCTAATAAACTCGGAAGTTAATTAAAACATATTATTGCTTAGTGTCGTGCCAAGGGCAAAAGAAGGGAACACTGACGCACTACAGGGTATTTGCCCATTTTAGGGAATTAATCAAAACCTCAAGAACTAAACATGATATTTGGATCTAGTTTTTTGCATTGCGCTTATATTAACAAATGAAAATTGGGCTGGAAAACAAGGAATAGTCGAGAGTTTTACAGAATAAATTAAGGGTCTCTCATAGTCGGCTTCGAGTGTAGCATATCGTTCCCTTATATCACTCCCGCTCTTACTATCGTTTCCGCTTTTACTATCGTTTCCGCTCTTACTATCGCTCCCGTCCCTACTATCGCTGCCGCCCCGACATAATGTTTTTTTTTGCTTTTCCTATTCTAATAACCATAAGCAACTATTATAAAATATGATTAAAAGTATTGGAAAGCTTCAGTCAAAAGTTATTTACATACATGCATGAGAAAACACTCCGCAATCTTAACACATTGTAGCGCTAGTTTTCTTTTTTTTTGTTTCTTAAATAACATCTGAGTTTATTATCCGAATGGGATGAAATTTTGTGTATACATCGGGTCCCCGATGTTTATCATGTGTGCCAAAATTCAAGTTTTCAAATGGCTCTTTCATTTAGATTTCTTCGAGGACGGAACAATATATACAAAAATATTAATGAAACTGGTTCCGCTTAGGATATTAAGGAACCTACATACCAAATTTGCTGTCTCTAGCTCTTTTAGTCTAGGCGGACATGACGATATCGACTAGTCTGTTAATTCTAATCAAGAATATGTATACTTTATGGGGCCTGCACAGTTTTTCTTTATTTTAAAACTAGTTCTATACCCTGGTACTTTTTTCAAGTACCGAGTCTAAAATTAAATAAAATAAGAACCCCAAATAATATGTAATTAATTTTTTGTCAATACAATTAACTGTTTGTGAATTTTTAATTTGGGCAAAACAATTAATTGACTAACTGCAGATAACTGTGGATTGCTGTGGAATTTGCTGCAACTTTTTCAGCGCTACAAAATAACATTTTCAAATACTGTGTTTATGTGGACATGAACATGGGCCGTTTTATTTGTGAAACGTGTAATTGGAACATGCCAAGCGAATTAGTTATTATTTAACATACATATGTATCGAAATGACTGTCGTACTTTGGAATATGTTTAAAACAGCCATAGAAGCTGCTTAGGAGTATGTCTCACTTCTCTACTCTCTCTCTCTCTCTCTATCTCCGATTCTCTTTCTCTCCCTCTCTCATTCTGTCTATCTCTTTCTCTCATTAGTTGTCTCTGTTTATCACATGTGCGACTGACTATCACAAGATTCTTGCTTATCCAATAGTTGCTCCCGTTCCGATGCCTTTTCCTTTGCCTTTTCCTGCTCCTTTTCCTCCTCCTGCTGCGGCTGTTGATCAACAGTTTCTACAGGAGCTGCAGCTTCTTTGCGTTTACGATTCGTCAGCTTGTGAAAGAGTTTACGCAATAGATTTCGTGGCATGGTCGTCTGGCGTTCCACAATCATCAATTTGGTGGCGACACTGTGAATTGGGCCAAAGGCCAAGGCGACCACCGTGCAGGCCAAACAGATTACATTATACGGCATACTAAAGTCCGGCGTGGGCAGTGAAACAATCAACGCTTCGGTGCGCAACGTCAACGTGTATGTGGGTCGTGTGGCATTGAACGAGTCCCTGAAGAGATGCCCCTCCGGCGGCAAGGCCGTATAATTGCGTCCCATTGGCAGTTGGCTGCTTATCACCGCCGCCCCAATATAATGACCATGATTCGCATCCGGCGGATACTCCAGCCACTTGAGCAGTAAATAATCTACCTCAATGGTAATTAAAGCACTACTCTCGGCCGGCAGCACAAATCCAATCTCCAGATGTGATGGCAACTCGCGCTGTTTACCGGGCGCATAATGAAGCAGCTTAAATTGCAGCTCCTGGTCGCCGTACTCATGACGTCGCTGGGATTTGCTGCGAATGCGCAACGTATGCAGATAGGCATGGACATACCAAGGCACCAGCTCCAGCAGCACAACGGGAAGTGGCTCATAATGGGTATTGGTTATCTCGGTGGCAATTCGGCCACGTTTCTGTCCGTTTCCCAGTAGATGACGATGCGCATAGATCGGTGGCAAGGACAGTGGACGTTCCTTTCGGCCATTGCCCTTGGCTCCCACCCAGGCAATGTTAAAGAGACGCGCACCTTGGCCCTCGAACAGTTGTTGCATATCGTAGACGCCGTAGAGGACGGTGTAACCACCACGTGTGCTCGTCACCTCATGCTGTGGCGGCGGTACCAATTGAAAACGTTCGCCCTGCTCATTGCGCTGTACATAGATCTTGCTGCTGCTGGCCAGCTCACAATAACCATTCAATCCCATGCCAAAGAGGCGACGCAGCGAAAAGTCCGTGTTACTCTGCTCCAGCAGTTTTAGATCATAAACCAAATTGGCCGTTTGGGTCAACTCAACAATGCAATTGTTTGAATCATTGGCGTCACACAATGTACGCACCTTGACGCCCAACGAATGATACTTGGTATTGTGTACATAGCCAGAGTTGAGCAGTGTGGCCAATCCGGATGCACTGCCACATGGCAGCAGTTTCTTCCATGGCGTTAGGTTCTCAGTACAAACGATTTCACGTGGCAACGTTGCGTAGCGTACATATTGTTCGCTCCCATTGCCGGAATGCATAAACTGCGGACGGAAGATGTGCTTGGGCGCAATACTATTGGTATTGTCAACGAAATTGAGCGAGGAGCAGAGTACGCCGGAGAATACGTTGGCCAATTGCATCCATTGTTTGTTCACATCATTGTTGCTTAGATTGCGGGCACTGAACCAGGCCCAGAGCTCCGCACCGCCCGTTGCCTCCACAATGGGATAGCCCCAACTCTCGTAGCGCCATAATCCCTGCGTTAGACTAACATGCAACTCCTTCACATCATATGTTTGCAGAATTTCGGCAATGACGCGCGGCGTCAACTGCGTGTGATAAACTAAAATAAACAAAAATAAAAATCAGGGTATAAAAATAAAACGAGGCAATGTTTTCCCTATTCGCATTCAATAATACTTACGATTGTTGCGATTGCCGTAGTGCCAGCGCGTTGTGAACTGAAAATAAGTATTTACATGATCGCCGGCAAGCGGACGCACCACAAGTTCCTCATGGAATTCCTCGTCGCTCGGATATTGCGATTGATGGACTTGGGCCAGAGACAACGGCGTTAGCAGCGTGCACAGCAGCAGCGGCAACAAAAATGCCAATGCAGTGGTCATTTAGATGCAGCAGCAATTAATGCTCATTAATAATACTTATATATGTATTTATGGTATAAATTAAATTAGAGATGTTGATATGCTATCGATATATCGCCTTTGCGTTAGTGCTGGAACGTAGGGTTGTTCAAATAATATCAATATATCGATATATGATAGAATTTCAATATCGATATTATTGCGCGATATTTGTACCCGTTGTTCTTACCGTTTAGTAGTTACATTTTCCACTATATAGTGGGAATTTTCCAATAAAATAATAAAAATAATAAAACAATGGAAATGCAAACTAATTTGACCAATCGAATTATTAGATGATTGCATACATCGATGTATCTCAAGCTCGAACTTGTCTAATTATTAATTCTCACAAAGTACCTTATAAACATCCCTGGTTATATTATCGATATTTTTTTATTGGACAAACGAGATTAAGCTAAACGATAATCCATACTTCGATAATCATGAAACTGCAATATTTTTTAAATGACAAAATATTTAATTGATATTTATTCCAGCCAAGTAATCAATTAGTATTGCATGAATGTATTGCATGATGATTAATTTAAGGGCGCCTCCAATATTCTCACTATGCATTAAATTTATAATTGCATGGGATATTAAACATATACTTCAACTTGTTTTGTTTGTTGTTTCATTTAGTTGCCAAGTGTATCGATATATATTTAAGCAACTAAAAATAGCAGCTGTAGCCGCAGGGTTGCCTTGATTATACGGCCACACTACTATTAAACACCATTATGATATTGTACCTGTATGCGTGTGTGTATGTGTGTTTTGCAAAACGTGAGCAAATGTAAACATACTAAAAAGAACAATAAAAAGACGTTTGGAGCTTTTTGTAATTATGTTTTGTTTATTTAAATGTTGATTTACACTACATTACTACATGATTACATTGTCTCACATGCACATGACCAAGGATATTTTGAATGTATTTAATGCAAGCACGTGACCAAGTTACCCAAAACTCATGTAACAGATAAATTGTCTGTTATTTCGATTAATTAGCATCTGAAAAAGAATCACATTCAGTTGTGTCCTTTCATTCTGAATATAAATAAGCAAATGAGCTTAATTATTAACGAACTATGTTTATTTAGTTCAGTTGGGCAGTAATAAAATTGAATTTCTTTAATATTAATACATTAACAAAATAACATGTTCCTATATTTTTATTCTTTGAAATACAATGTTTTAGTTTGCTCGAATACAATTAAATAAATTAACTGTCACAGCTTGCACCCAACATTCATTAAAATAATACCTTTACCAAATCTAGTTTATAATTTAATTTGTGTAATTAATAATTATTCGTACTGCAGATATAAACCAATGGTTTCACTTGAAATTAAATTGCGCGCCATGTTTGTATTTATTTCGATTCGATTTTTGGGGAGTTTGCTTTGGTCACACCGAACATACCGAGCAGTGTGACCGCTGTGAAATTTATCGTGTGTTACTTTCGGTCACACTGCTAACTCAGGGCTGTCAGTTGTTAGAGAGCCGAGCGACTGTGAAGACGTACGTGTGTGCTCATACAGTGCTCTCAGAATTTATTTTTGGTAAATTTTTTGCTTCTGGTATAAATTAACAAGTATTTTAAACAATATCACAATAATAAAATAAATTAACGCCGCCATAATTATTGATAAATAAACAAGTAGTTTAACGTACAATGCTAAACGAAGCAATTTATGCAAATTTCAGGCAGTTTTTTTTCCTACTGACAGAACAGCAAGCAAATATAACAAAAAAAAATAAAAGACGAAAAAAAACAACAAAATGCAATTACACATTGCCGCGCGCACACTTCAGCAGCCACACTAACATCAACAATGAAATGCTGTTTTGTTGTTAAATACAATATTAAATGTATGAATTGCAATGAAACAAAAACAAAAGCATTTTCTGAAGCGACACATTTATTTGCGTACATACATATATATAATAACTATACATATATGGGAGCAATTAATAAACATTGGATATTTTTGAGAAATTCACTAGATAATGGCCACGAATATGAACAAATATTTATATCTACCAAAGAGAAAAAGCGTTAGCGTTTCTTTCATTCAATTGAAAAAGAAATTGAAATTCGCGGAAGACGACACGACGACGACGACGGTGAAGAAAGATTTTTACTCGCGTCGCGGTATACTTCAACTGTTTTTGAACTTTTATTGCGTTGCTGCTGAGCAAGAGCGCCAACTACAAAAGTCGCCGCGCAGCGCCCAACAACAAGTCGCTGCGACCGAAAGAAATAAAATTCAACGAAACAAGAACGTGTGTGCGAGTGCAAAGTGTTGAGAGCGAGAGAGAGAGCGAGCGTACGACGAGCATGCGCGAAGTTCGCTCAAATGTAGTCAACCTCAGCTGAATGTATGTGTGTGTGTGTCTGTGTATGATTGTGTCGCGTCATTTTCGCCTTCGCCGCACTACGTGCTGCTTACTGTGCGCGTTTTTCGTTTATCGCCGCCGCCGTAAACTCACACACTGAATTTGTCATTTGCCATTGTTGTGTTCTCAGCGAGTCGCCGTCGTAGCCTCGGCTGCTGCTTTGTGGCTGTCGCGGTCGTCTCGCATAGTTTGCTTGCTGTTTTGTCAGAGGACAAAGTTTTTTTTCTTTCTTGTAACTAGCACACTACTGTTTATTATATACTGGCTCAGTTATTTTAATACATATTCTATTAATTATGCCAATTTAGCAATATATATAGTCAGAGTTCTAGCAAAACAACAAAACATTTTTGTTACATACATACATGCAAACAAAATATATATACATATACATATGCATATATGCGTGCAAACTTAGTCACTGTTTGTACAATCAAATCAAGCATATATGTATGTATGTGTGTATAGTTGTATGTAAGAATCGACATCTACAAACACAAAAGCAAAAAGAAAAGTGTACAAATACAAAAGCAAGCAAAAGTAACGGAAAGTTCGTAAGCGACATTCTTTGCTCGCTCTTGTGGTCGGCATTGTCGGCCCAATAATCGCAACGGAGCAAGCGAGAAGGCAAAACAACGACAACAAAGCTGCTCTGCTCGCTGAGCAGCAGAAGTAGACACGAGCTTTTGAGAGCGGGCGCTCAATCCAAAGAGTAGCAAGCAAGCACACATTACAAACGACGCGACCTACTCTAAAAAAAAAGGTGATTTTTTGTTCAATTTGTATTATTTCTTTCTTTTGATTTTCGTTTTAGTTTTTCGCATAATTGTAACTCCTCTGTAGGCTAACAAACTTGTAAATTAGCTTGTAAGTTTTTTAGTACTTGAAAAGTCAGCAGCAACAGCAACAACAACAGCTACGACAACAACTATATATATGTATGTACATATATATATCTATATATGTATGTATGTATAAGCAACAAACAACAACGTGCCTTGACAAAGAAAATAACCATAAGAAAATTATTAGTAGACCATACATACAAATACCAAAAACAATAATTTGTAGCTACAATTTTGCAAAAATTTCTGCGTAACGTATAAAACCGTTACCTAAAAAAAAAAATAATAAAAGGAAAAATACAAAAAGAGCAACAAAAATATGATAAAAAGAAAAAACAAAATGAGAAACTAAAGTTAAATAAACGTAATTTTCATTGCCTTTGCCAAACGAAAAACAAAAACAAATTACACTTTTTCTTCGCTCTTATGCTCTCTCTGTCTCTGTATCTCACTCACTCTCTCTCTGTACTTCCTCTCGCTAACAGCTAGTCGCCGTCGTTGGCTCCTAATTTCATAACTAGTTTGTGGGTGACAGTCATCACATGTTTACAAAAAAATATGTATGTTAACGCAATAAACCTGGTCTAGCCGCAGAATTATATTATTTCTGCTAAAATAAATGAAATTCAAAAATAAGTTCACAATCCACAAATTGCATTTGGGACAAAGCAAAAAGTAAAATAAAAGAAAACAAAATTGAAAAAAAAAAGAAGAAAAAAATCGAAATGCGCCATTGCGCTTCCCACTCAGAAATGTGAACGCGTCATTCTGCGCTCATTTGTCGCTTTGTAGCGCGCTCACTTTCGTTCAATTACAAATATATTTTAACATGCGCTCTCACTGCTGCCAGTGTTACCACACGTGCGTCGCCCTGCTTTTCATTGCTTTGAATACACACATGCATAAGCATGTTCCCAAATGCATGTGCCTGTGTGAGTGTGTGCGTGTGTGTGAATATGTAATTTCCTGTCAGTTTGTCCTTTAGCACAAAGAGCACAGCGATGAATTTATTACCCCAAGTAATTTTACAGCAGTGAGTAATAACTACGCAACTATTTACGATGACGGCTGCTGTTGAGATTTGAGAGAGTATTGGGCTGTATGTTGGCCAATCACTGCAGCATTTCCTTTTTGGATCTGCATGTGTATCGTCTATATATTTTTGGGTTGGCTGAAGGGGTGCGACGACGTGTTCGTTTTTCTTTCCTATAGGTGTTCTGTCAAGGGCATTCAACCTCCTACAGCTGGTATGGAATTTGTTGCTTAATAAATTACACCATGATTGCCGATTCATCCTTGCGTCTGTTAGATGACGTCAGACCGATCAACAATCCGCTTGCCTGCCAGCCTGACCAACCAACCGACAGACCGCCCGGCTGAAAGCACGTTGGCTATTTTTATAAAAAATCAGCCCCAACTACAGTGCGTTCAGCTATTGTATTTTTCCACATGTGTATGGGAGAGAGTGTGTGTATGTGTACATGTGTCTCGCTGTTGCCATCGCCGCATTCGCATTCCTCAAATTATTTTGTATTTTATAATGGGGTGGGGTGTGAAGGAAAGGGGGGAGGGGGTGAAAATAGCCAAACTCTATATACAGCAGAGCACACAGCGCATTGTCGCGAGGCGAGCGCACACACACAGAGACAGGCAGGCAGACAAACGCAGAGGCAAACAGACACTCATACGACAATGCTCTGCCTCTGCCGCCACCTTGTTGACCCAGCTAATTTTTCGCTGGGCCCTCTGCCGCGTTTTCGAGCTAAACGCTCGGGCCCGCGCTGGCGGCAGACTGAACGTTTTCATACATTCGAAATTTCAACGAACTTCGGTTTGTGGCCGTCAACCACCGCTGCGCCGCTGTCGTCGTCGGCGTTCATTGTGCGTTCTCTGCAGCTCTCTTTTGTAGCTTTGTAGCGAGCGAGTGTAGCGCGACACTATCTCACGTTTCATGGACTAACAAGTTTTCGCCGCAATTCACTCACTTTATTACTGCTGCTGCTGCTTCCTCTCTTATTTATTTTTCTTTTTCTTTAATTTTTATTGTTTTTGTTTTACTTGGTGGTCAGACTAACGACGTTATCGTTGGCTTTGTTGTTGTTGTTGCTTATTACAAGTGCTGTAGTTGGCTGCAGCTATTGTTCCTGTTTTTATTTGTATAATTTAATGAAATTATGCTAAATGCCTTGCTTAAACAAACACACACACACATATATATATATATATATATATATATATATATACAACAACTTATATACAAATACAACTATGTACATCCACTCAATTTGCAAGTAGAGACGTCGCTGTGTCTGTATGAGTTTGCGTTTGCTTCCGTTATCCATGCATATGTATGTATGTATGCTTTTTATGTGCATGTGTGTACATTTTCATAGTGATGTAATAGTTTTTAGGTGCGGCAACGACTTCTTTCTCAGTTTATTATTGCTGTTCTATCTTTTACATATTTTTTATTCTTTAGCTTTGCGAACGAGGTCATATGCATATATATATATGTACGTAAATATTGTGTGTATGTATGTTAATGTTTGACAAAATTGAATTTTGTATGTGCTTTTGGACCCTAAAAACGCCTCTGTTCCAAATTTGTCCCCCTCTGTTGTTCCACAACTCTTTTATCTGCTTTTATAATGGTCATCTCTGTGTGTGTTTATCTGTATACATACATACATACATAGATGTGGAAATGTAACTTCCGCTTGTCAAATCTGCATAAATCAAATAAAATTGTGATACCCGCACAATGTATGTGTGTGTGTGAGTGAGTGTATGTTCACAATAGTCACACTTATCGCTAATTTCTCAGTGTATTAACATTCATATTACATACACGTAATCGCTTGTTTTGCTTTGTTCTTTTGTTTTATCTTCTCGTGCACATAAGTATGGGGTGTGTTTCTTCATAGTCATTCAATAAATTAAGTTCATTAAAATCATGTATTTTAGTTATATCTATGTGCAAGTGTGTGATAAACTGTAAATGTCTCTGTATTTGCATTCTACAGTTAATATGTATGTTTGTATGTGCACTGATTTAAAATATTTGAATTAGAGCATGCAGAGCAACGTCATAGTTACACACACACACACGCTGACACATGATGAAAAGTGCGTGAGAGAGCGGAACATCGATCGATGGCGTCTCAGAGAGAGAGAGAGAGGCTGTTGAGAGTTTGAGTTTACATGTGAAACAGTGGAAACAACAACGTTACAAAGAAAGAAGAAGCCCGCATACTCAATTGATTTTCAAGTTTACAGCTGTTTTACAGCTGGAATTTGTCCTCTTTTTTTATTTTGCTAAATGATCGAAAGAGGAAGATACGAAATGTGCGAGTGCGAGTAATATACATACATATGTATGTATGCAGCCTTATCGCCTTTGAATTCACGTTTGTACATATGTATGTACATATGTATTATAGATTTATTGTGTTTACAATCTTGTTAATTTGGTAGGCTTTAAACAGCATTATGAAAAATATTCAATTTCTGGCGCATTAAAATATTTTGTATGGGCGTGTGTTTGTGCTTGTGTTTGTGCTTGTGTGTGTGTGACCGTGAGAGCTGCACTCAATGTGTTTTGTCATTTCTTTCGTTACTCATTCGCGCCTTTCGACAGTTTCGTCGGTCGGTTGTCGGCTTTGTCATCGTCATCGTCATCGTTAGTGATGCCCAAGCAGAGCATAATTAAAATCAGCACTGTGAAGCTTCAACACATAAATATGAAATCACACTGGTGTTGCCAATTTGGTCTTTTTCTGGATATAGATCTATACTTTTTAAAGCTAAACGGGTCAAATCCGGCAAATAAATGTAATGTAATGTTTAGCCTTATCTTTTAACGATTGCAGCAGAGCAAATATTTATAATTGATAGGCTAAAATGCTAATAAAGAAGATGCTATCATAAAAATTGTTTGCGAACAATAATACATATATAAAATCAACAACTGTTCCTTTTATAATTATCCAAAAGTCCATTTATCCTTTCTTTTCTGTGGGGAGTAGAGGGCATCACTGATTCACACATACACATACAGATTAGTGTTTGTATTTTGGTTACTGTCTGACCATCAAAAGCGAACGGTAAATGTGTGAAAGCCACAGAGAAAGAGAGAGAGAGAGCGCGAAGCGTCAGCAACAGCAAAATTTCAGTAGCGACTGTCAATGTAAACAGATTTTAGCAGACAAACAGCAGAAGTGGAGCCCAAAGTGCGCGTGCGTCGACAGCTAACTAAATTATGGGGTGGGCAACTAATGTAAACATTTATTAGAAATACTAGAACGCACATGCACATGTATGTATGTACATGTGTATGTATAATTGGGCAATCAAGCATAAGCATAAAAATTCATTGATTTTGACTTTTACTTTCTGCTAAGCTCGCGTCTGTTTAATTCTTCTCTTTTGCTTCTGCTGCTTGTTCGTTGTGTTGCCGCTTTCTTTGTTGTGTTTATGTTTCGTTTATGCATACACACATACAAACATAGTATGTATGCTATTGACGCGCGCTCTTTTGTATCTTCATTTTCTTCTTTTAAGCAGAATATCTATGTACATATGTATGTAGTCTTTTTAATGTTGTTATTGCTTGCTGTTTCTATCACGGAAGTGTGTCATGCACATTGAATCAATGAATAGCAGGCAAATGCAGTGTGTATATACACAAACATACATATTGACGCACAGCAGCAATATATATGTACATACATATGTATGTTTGTATGTAGCAAAGCGATCGAAATTGGCACGTCCATTGCTGTCAGCTGTTTATGTGTGTGAACAGTGTGTACACACTCTACAAATTGTATATGAGTTGCTGATTGGAATGATCCAAATAGAAGTATGTACATACATATGTATTTTACTGTTTTTATTCGCCCGCTGTGTGTGTGTGTGTGTAGTATGAGTTTTTGACGTCAGTGTAATTGCGTGCCTCGCTCAATGTTTGAATAAAATTTAAGTGCTTATACATGCACATCCGTACATGCAAACATACATACATACATACATACCTATATTTACTATATTAGTTTAATTGATTTACGCGTCCAACTCATTGTGAGGCAAGGCAATAATAGAAAATGTATACACACATGTAAGTCTGTATGTAAATCAATTATCATATATGCATGTACATATGTATGTATGTATGTAAATCAATTATCAGCATACATACATAATTTAAGTGCAAATAAAGATTACAACACACATCGCTGCTTTTTGTGAATAATGAAGTGCAGCGGACATAGAGTAAATCAAAAAAAGTATTGGCACACCCATTTTTTTGTTTAAATATGTGTTTTATAATAACATTCATACTCTTTTTTCTAAGTTATCGGCTTTTAAAGAATATACAAATTATTAGAGGTGTGCCAATACTTTGTTGATTCACTGTACATATATATATATATATATATACAGGCTTACGGTCAAGGTCAGCGTCTTAAGTTCGGGTGACCAGCGTCTAATTTTTTTTTTTTCGTCTGTCTTTCTATGTTCTGTTCTGTTCTCTTCTCTTCAGTTCTGTCTGCACCCACACTCTGTCTTTGCATGGTCATGCGTCTGTCAGTGTGCGTTCTCGTCCAGACAGCAAAGCCAGCAGCGAGTTTGCTTTGGCGAACTTTTAAGCACGTTTCCACTTGAACTTTTGTGTTGTTGCGTTTGCGTCTGTGTATATTGATTTCATTATCCTGCCAAAAAAAAAAAAAAAACAACAAAGTCAGCCCTGTTGTCTGGCAGCATCGGTCTTGTCCTACACATAACGGTTAATCATAACAAATCGACAGCTGTGTGTTGTTGTTCTTGTTGATTTTATATGGGAACCCAAAAATGTCAACGACTTGGGGTTTGTTGTCGTTTCCATTCTCAATGCTCTTCCTTTCTCCCTCTCCCCCTGTTTTTCCTCTCGCTCGCTCCAGCTTCTCTTTTTTGTGTGCGGTTCATTGACATCTTTGAACTGAACTTAAGGGTCTGGCAACATTTGGGGTTGTGTTTTATCTTGATTTAGGGGTACCAAGTGTTTTCTTTTTTGTTCATTTTATTTTATTTCATTTTTATGGAGATCCATTTAAATATGGCGCATGTCGACTTACATTTTTTAACACTAGCACTCGCCTATGTTTATAAATGCAAGTGTGTGTGTGTGTGAGAATCTCCAACAACAACAAAAAACAAGAACAACAAATTGACACAAATTTTATGCAAAGCGTTGAAAACGTTGATTGTTGTTGATTTCAAATTTCAATTAAAATATACATATGTATGTATGTATGTAAGTAAGCTATGACTGTATTTGTAATTGTATCTTACATCCGGTTGTTGCAGTTTCTATTTTTAATATTTACAGTGCTATAATAATTATTTTGTTCGATAAGAACATTGTTGTAATCGTAATTTTACTCTATTGATAAACGGGTAAAACTTGCTTATTTCCTTTATCTCTATTTGCAGGCTCCTTGGTCGAGATTTCCAATAAACCTAATTAAGGACTATTAAGAGGTGAGTAACAAACGATTGATAGCATCTCTCAAACTATCGATAATACGTAGTATCGACTGTCAAGTGCGTGATCATACACATACGTGCCTCTCTTTCGAGTCGTTGTCGCTGATTTCGGATAACTGAGTAATCAAATAGTAGCTGTCGATGTCGATTTCGATGACGCACAGTGTGTATGACGGTGATACTAGTATAATCCAAACAGCCGGCAGCAAGACGCCGGTCTCACAGACAAAGTCTCAGACGTCGCTCTCAGACTCTCTGCATAACTAGTATGTATGTATGCAGGTGATACACATACATAAATACATAGTTACTTACATATATGTATGCGGATGCGTGCATATTTATGTATATGTGTGTGAAACCGGTTGTACCTACCTGCAGTTTTTTTGTTTTGTTTTTAGCTATGCAATTCGATAAGCTTTTCTGTTGTTGGTTACCATGTGCAACAGTTGTTTAGTTGGGGGTGCGGGAACGGTTGGAAGTGGCAGTGAAGATCAACGTCGAAACTAGTTAGCTAATTATAGCTGACTTTACAACTTTGGAGTCAGCTGTTGTTGTCCAAAACGTTAGAGCGGTAACAGGCATGCATATATGCACTTGTATTTATGTACTTATCGATAACAGTTGATCGATCGATAGGTCAATGAGAGTGTCTTGATATTAGTACTATTCCTGAAACTGATTGAGATTTTGTTTCGATGGTGTGTCAAAGCACAAACTTCCGAAATAAAGTGAGCAAACTATTTTGTAAGGCTCTTTTAATAATAGTTTGCTGGAAGAACATGTAGTTTTACAATGTTCGACTTTATTTATATGTTTTAACTGAAATTTATCTTTGCATCCATCTCATTTCACCTATTTTCATGCTTCAGCTCCATTGTCCTAAGTCTCCTTCCATCAGCAACTTTTCGTGTCATTTTTCTCTATTAAATAAATAATTCTATATTTATTTAACTCTTGAAATGCATAAAACTAACAAAGTTCTACATGTTGTCATTAACGTAATGCAAATAAACACTAAGTGTGGCCAGATTTCACTTGTTTCTATTGTTGTTTAGTTCGTTATGAAATACATTTATTTATCGATAACACAAGTATATTTCTATAGTTGTGTTGGCTTTTCGTCCTTGCATTCTTTATATCGATTAATTGACCAACACATGTTTCTTTTCTGCTTGAATAATCGTAAAGTGTGCCAATTTACAACTTTACACAAACCGACATATGTAGATATGTATGTCTGTATGTATGTGTATTTGAATTGTGTGCACATGTGCATTTACATCACAAACTTGGCAACTGCTGTCAGCTGACAAAAGTTTGACAGTTTCTGTTGTTGTTTTTTTTGCCTGGCCAGCTGCAGCTGTTTGCTCCACAGTCGCCTGGAATTGTTATCTGTGGTCTACACCCACTAATACAGCTGACGTCAATTCGAACACACACACTCATACTCGTGCACTGAGCTGAGCTTTGCGCTGTGTCCTGCATTTCGCAGTTATCTTTTGTTATACTCACTTATATAAGAACGTCTACACATGTGTATGTAAATTATGACAGCGAGTTCTTTAAATAATGACAAACTCTTGAAAGTTGTTGTTGTGGAGGGGGAGGGAAGGATGGATTGAGAGTGTGGCGTAATCGGACGATGCGTCAACTGCATTAAATCAATAAAATACAGCTACATTTACATATGCATACATTTATGTGATTCTATGTGTGTACACACTGTTGCATTTTTGCTTGTCATTGCTGATGTTGTTTTTGTTGTCAGCTGCTGCTTAGTCATTATTAGCGTTTCCATGTAATGTTAAATTTAGGTCATGCTTTGGCCCTTAACAGCGCTGTTAAACGTTAACAGTGTGCTGTAAAACTATGGATGTATGTATGTAAGTGTACTTCTTATTTGCAAGCACCTGTTGTGTGAATTATTTTGTATGTAGGTTTATTGTTGTTGTTGTTGTTGTTACCAAGCACCCGCTATTTAACAAAACGGGTTTGTTTACGCGTGACTGCCAAACAGTCGCGCACTCACACATGCATACACAGCACGCATCTCACCCTGAGCTTTGTTTCAATTCCAATGCATTCCACTATTTGCAGTTAAATACTAAATATGAGAAGTGGTATTTCGAATTTGATGAAATTTATGACGCATGTAAAGCGAACCTGCTGTAAAAGTTCCAACTGATGATGAAAGGCCCATGAATCATTCCGTTAAGCCCGGTGGAGAATCCAGTTCGCTAGGTTTCAACTCCATTTAAAACAAAGTGAAAAGTCGGGGTGGGGCGGGGCGGGAGCGATAGTAGCGAACGATACTATAAGAGACCCTTTATTTATTCTGTAAAACTTACGTCTATTCCTTATTTGTTGTCAAACATAATAGACCCTTATACCTTTTTAAAGTTATGAATCTTAAATAAAAGGGATGTCGAAATGTGTTATAGAATATTTTGGCAAGCGATTCAATCAATCAGATGTAACAAGACGACGGAGTTGCCAGAAAAGTGGCTGGCGTTTTCCAACAGTGTTTGATTACAACAAGCAGAAAAAGATTGCTAGAATATAATCTGTGGATAGACATGATATAGTATATATTTTTTATATTATTTTTATTAATGAACATAAAACGTAAAACTTTCACGCATTCTTTTTTTTTGTTTGCATACAACACACAGATTATCTCACATTTACGACATTTCCTCTTGAAAGTGATCTTTTCTTTGTATCCCAAGAATTTATGCATGCTCAGAATGCTGTTTGTTAGTCTCCGCAACAGTGTGACCACACAACTTTTCAGAATATTTAACACATTCTGCTAGAAGAATTTTACACTTACTAATGTTTGTCAGTACCGAGGGATTTAGAGTGCAATCATCCGTTTCTCGACAGATCTGCGCCTTTATCTTTTATTATAGAAACCCTATACGAATACGAGTCCTTCTTTTCGTTACTGTGATAGATTTTCTTTATTATTAAACTAAAATAAGAGATTTTCTTTATTATCTGTAAGTGTTAATTTCGATTCCGAAATGACCATTCACTTGTAATCAAATCGACATAAATGCAGCGATTTAAACTTTCTCTTGTTCGAATGGGACTTAATTTCATTTGGTATGAAATACCTTGTATATTCTTAGAGAAACAACCCCAAAATATTGAAGCTACTTTATCTATAATATATAATACATTAATGTGTAGAATAATATATAAGAAATTGTTACTTGTTATTAAAACGATGTGTTATTTTGAATTTAAGAATTTGTCCTGTCTTTCTGTCCGTCTTCCTATAATTTCTAGTTTCTATTCTATTTCTGTCCGTCTATCGTGTTTTTCTTATCGATGGTTGGCAGCACTGGTCAGCAGCAGTCTGAAAGTGTCTTGCATTTGTCAACACTTACAAGAACAACGTGCAGCGACTCACGTGTGTGATTTTCTATGGACTGCGCTATATATTTACATTTAAATACCTATAATCTTAATCATGCAGTAATGTACATGTGTTATATGTATTATTTCCGGCCAGCAATAATTGTGATGTCATTATTTAGTAATCGTAAGCGTTTTCCACAATTTAAACACAATTCCAATTATGTTTGCGTTTAAATTGAGTCTCGGTTTTTTTTTTTTTTTTTTTTTTTTTTTTTTAGCAGAGAGCTACAATTGATAACAGCAACAAAACGTATGTATATGTGTGTGAAAAATGGGCAAAGGCAATAAGCAAAAGAGCTTTGGACATTTTCGTTTCGTTTTGTTTGTTTTTGATGATGCGCCGTAGTAAATAACATTTTGCGATTATTGTTGTTGATTATTTCAAATGGTATTCAAGAAAACGGCCGTGGGAGCAGAGGGGGAGAGAGCGGGTAAGTGGTGGGATCAGCATCAGTGTTGCCGGTATTTGACCGTTAAATAAAAGCTAGATTTTAATGAAATAAAAAAAAATTTATTATAATAATGCTTAAACAAGGCAAGGCTTAAAGTGCAACCAAAAAAAACAACAATTTGTATGTTACTAGTGTTTTTTTTTAAATTAAAAAGCTTTTATACATGATTTAGCAATAAATTAGCTAAAATGGCAACACTGATCATAGCATCAACGAGATCAGCGAGAGAGACACACACACAGATAGAGAGAGAGAATTATAACAACACGTTTTGTCATTTCAACTAGAGCGATTCTTGCTACTAATGTCTCGGCATGTTTGTTATTTGTCTCGCCGTTGATGTTGTAGTTGATGATAATATGCCGTACACTCAAATTTCTAGAAATATGGAACGGAAACGAATATGCACATGAACCCAAGCAACACACATGCACATGTATCTATGTATATGTATGTATGCATAACGGAATGTTGTTGTTTGTGTAGATATCTCATATTTCCAGCCCTGTTAAAATATCCCAGAAGAAATATAAATAACTAATAATAAGTAGTGAGAAGGGCTATAGTCGAGCGAGCACGACGGTGAGAGATCCTGTGTTTAATTGTCTGTAGATTTTAAGTGCGTGCACAGAAAAGTAGTAGCACTATCACCAAATTTGATAGCTCTAGCTCTTGCAGTTTCTGAGATCTATGCATCTATGTGTTACTACGGACATATAGACAGTCGACTCGGTTGTCGATGCTAATCAACAATATATACTTTATGTCTGTTAATCACATTTCACTGTTGATAAACTTAATAGACCGTTTGTACTTTTTAAGTACAGGGCTAAAAACTGATTCCTTAAGTAAATGTATATCAACAATATGCCCTAGAAAAGCAATAGCTAGCTATATGATAGCTATAAAAAGCTATGTTAAGCTAGAAAAAGGCTATAGCTAGCTATAAATTAGCTTAAAAAGGCTATAATTTTTTTATGAATCCAGATAAAATGCTATTATAGTTTTTGGGTTGTTAGTAATCCTTATGCTCATTGAAAATGAATATAATGGCCTTGTGTAAATGTATGCAACAGTCATAAGCAGGCAACATTTACATATTGTACTCTGGATAAGATAAAAAGCGGCTGCTCAGTATCAACTGCATTCATTCATTAGTAGACAACACTCCATCCTTTAGCGCCTTAGAAAAAACTTTCGAATGTGTATTTGGAAAAGGTTTTTGACTGTCAGCCGCGTTTGGTATTCGTAAAACTTCAGAAATGTCGGAAAAAAGCTGAATTGGTAACACTTTAAACTAGAGATGTAAATTTGAATGGAGGAACCCTCGTTGACGATGTTCAGCGGCAATTTCCCATTACATTATTATCGTTTGTTCGTTCGATAAAAAATACATCGACTCAACTGAACTAACATCGAGGCATCGATCATCGAACATCGATGACTGATACATCGGTGGTTTTTTGCATCCCTTCTTTAAATCATTATGCTTATGCAGGGAGGGAAAAATTGCCCGCTTTGCTCTGCAGTCTAATGCGGACAATGATACAACCTTACATTTTAGCACCATGTGGGGTATCGTTTGTAGCTTTTCGATATTTTATAAATTTTAGGCAGAACATAAAAATTTGCTATTGAATATTTCTGTAGATATGTAAATAACCTGTATTCTATATGATTCAAGTTTATTGATCTTTTTTTTTATTCTTGCAGAAATCGATTGTTTTTTTGGTAATTTGCGTTTTGGCAGTAGCTAGCGAAAGTATCTACATATATTTACTTTATTATTTTCATATATATATGTATATACATATATATTATACATACATACACACAAATGTATACATAAATATGTACTATGTATTTCTGTTGCCATTGCTAGAAAACAGTTGTCATTTGGCCTTGAACCTGAATTTCGAAGTTCAGTTGCGTTTTTTTCTTTTCGTGCACGATTAGCTTTGCCTTTTGTGTACTATGTGCACACGAACACACACTCACAAATACGTAGATACATGCGTCTGTGTGCATTTAATTGTTTGTGTTGTAGTGCGTTGACTGGCATTTTGCATTTTACCGCATTTGTCGTTATTATTGTCATTATTAATATTGATACTTGATATGTATATGTATGTATATGTATATGTATGTACATACATATATACGTCTTTGTTTTATCTATGGGAATTTCTGCACATGTATTTATTGTATTATACGCGTGTTTATCCTGTTTCGACTATGATGCACATTTTATTTTATTGTTATACAAGAATATTCGTTTTGCGTATTACAAATATAATATTGCGTATGACATTTGTATATAATAGTATTACAGGGAATCCCTGCTACGTCTGTCACTGACAGCAGCTGATGACATGTTCATAACTTGCTCTCCCATCTCGCTCATAATCTGCATCGCCCCTTTCCCTCATAATCTCCCTCCCCCTCTCCCTTTTACTGATATAAATGCCCAGATAAAAGTTTTGCACATTTTTAGATGAGGTGTGTCATACATAAGTAGTCTCGAAGCCGTGCGGACTTTAGCATTTTTACTTGTTGGTGCTGTGGGTTAATGAACTGACGCATATTATAAGTATGTGCCTAGTATATATACTATACCTATGGGTCGTTCCCGTGCGCTTTCGTTTTTATTCTTTATATACCCAGTGCCCATTAAAAGTGTGCAAGGAAAAAAGGGGTATAATGGATTTGGGCAAATGTATGTAACAGGAATATGGATGCATCTCCGACCCTATCAATAGCCGAGTCGATTGACACCTGTCTGTCCGTCAGTCTTTATAAGTGTCGCCAAGTCAGCTTTTTTCCGGAAAGATTTGGCCATGTTTAAAACTTTTTCATCTGGAAAAAATATAAAGCATCCTATTTTCTTTCCATTTTTAAAATATTTTTATCCCTTTTCTCGATTTTATTATACCATGTGCCCATTAAAAATTGGCACAAAAAACTATCGATGTATCGTACATCGATGGATTATTGAAGGCGATATCTTGATGTTTCCCGATGTTTTTGATGATTTCGATGTTTATCGATGCCTCAATGTTATGATTAGACATAGGTCAACTCGATAAATATTTTTAAAGATAAATGTTTTCATTGTAGTTCATTGAGTCGATTAATTTTGTATCGAACGACAAAATGATACTGGGATTCAAACGAACGAGTAAACTAGATGATTTTCAATCAGGAACTAAGTTCTTTATTACACTGTGGTGATTTAAATGTTTGCTACTTATTAAAACATAATCGTCTTCCTGTTATTTTATGTTATTGAAGCTTTAAAATCGCTGATAAACATCGACATCGAGGTTTCTAAATTTACATCCCTTAAATTGAGTCTTTAGACTTGGTATGTAGAAGGTTCATAGATACCATATGCAGATCAAGTTTATTTTAAATAACTAGAGCATAGACTTGCTATAGACTTGAGATTTTTTACTTATGATAAGTATCATAGTTTCGATGTGTACTGTGTCCTGTGTCCTGAATTTCAACACTTTCGTATAAGAAACTGGAATGATATGCAAGCCAGAATTTTACTCAGGAAGAAGAAGAATAGAGATACGTATTAACGTATTATTTTAATCAAATAACTTTTTTACGAAGAATGCTACAGGGTATCCGACTATCGAGCGCGCTCAACTTGGGTACATTTAAATTTGTATTTTACATTTGCTGGCTTTTAGGTCACTAATTAATAAAGAAATGCAATGGACAATTGCCAAAATGGCGACCACGTACGAAGTTGCCATTTGTTGTTGTTGTAGTTGCAGTGTTGCAGAATAATTGAAATTTCGATTTCAATAGAATTCGCCACAACCTATGAAGTGTTTCGATGTGTGTGTGACTCTGTATGTAAGTACATACATACATATGTAGGTGAACTGCGCAAATGCCTTTGCTGCCTTTGTCTTCGCATATTTTAATACACTGCTCTTGCTGGGCAAACATTGTATTTTTTTTTTTACATTTTTGCTGTATCGTATTGAAATTCAAGCAATGAGCACAAACACATATTTCATTTGCATTTTATTGTGCATTTTTGTTGCTTTTAAGTTTTATTACTTCCTATTTTCGTTTCGCGTGTATGCTTGCACGTTTTTCTCTCCACCGCTTTTCGCCAGTTAAAAATAGTCAGTCTGAGAAGACAGCATGTGACATTTATATATGTACATACATACATACATACATACGCACGCACGCACGCACGACGCATCGTTGAGTGACGTATGACACCAACACACACACACACACACATGCATACATTGTGTAATGAATAAAGTGTGTTCCAATTAAAATGATCTCTCAATTGCTTAATAAATGAGAATGCAAGCAAATTTAAAGCACACTCAGCTGATTTGCTTGAAATGAATGCAACTTATGTGTTTGTGTGAGAGAGAGAGCGACTGTGAGCTGTTATTAGGTCACACTCACACCCACACACACCTAACTACATACTACATGCCCATATGACAATTGTTTTTATACGTCTGTATGTATGTAAATTGAGTGAATTTCACTTTCACTTGTTGCTTCTTCTCTTTATGGCAAGTGCGTGGCCCTTTGCAGATTTTGTGTCTGTAATAAGAACAACGATATATATTATCAAATAAAGTTTTTGTTAATTGAAATATCATTATACATACATACATACAAATACCAAGAACTAAATGGAATTGAACAATTAATGCTGCGCCGTCTGCTGTTGCTGACGAACATTTGTTGTAGTTTACAAGTTTCGCTAATTTACAATAACAACTTTTAATTTGCACTTGTCGTCGCCCGCTCGCTACAAAAATAGCACAGCAGCCTCTGTCGCAGTTGCCGTCGCAGTCGTTGTGTTGCTCTCACGCGTGAGAGCCTGTTTTTGTGTGTGTGTGTGTGTTAGTGCATTTGATTTTGGATGCTAAATGACGAAACTGCAACGCTGTGGCGGCAGCTGCTGCGTCGACGTTGTGCTCAATTGACATCGCGCCACATTTTGTTGCCGTGTGTGCTACTTTTCGCATGCCGTCCTTGACCCAAAAGTTGCACCGGCAAATAACAAATCGACGCCTCGCCTAACAGTTGCCGCACACACACACACACATGCAGCCAGCCAGCCCAGGCCAGTGCTGCCATAAAATAAATAGCTAGCAAAATAAAATAAATACTAAATAAATGCTTAAATGCAACCAACAATATATATTAAAAGAAAACATGAAAACATTTAAACATTTAAAAAAATGCTAGATCTAGCAATAAATTAGCTCAAATGGCAACACTGCCCCAGGCAGCAGCGAGCGTAACTGGGTTAAGGTTACATTCTCTGTAGCTATAGCTGCCGCTGCTGCTATGCATGTGATCCTATGTGCTGTTAATTAACAGTCGACTGTTAGCAACAGCTGTTAGATGCGCTCAGCTGTTGTGGGTGTGTATCGCATGTGCACACACACACCCACAAACAGAGAGCTACATATGCCATGTGTATACTATGTATGTATATCGATAACAAGTGTGGATCATCGATTCATTGATAGCCATTCATTTTTGCATATACAGAGCTGCGCCGACGTCGGCGTCTGCTGTGCTACCTGTTGTTGTGTTTGTTGCAAAGTTGACATTTGACATCTTTTGCTGCATTTAGTCGCGTCTCCATGTGTGGCAAGTGTTGATAGACAAACCAGTGATAAAAATTTATAAGACGTCAATAATTTTTGTGAATAATTTTCTTTTCTTTTTTGCTTGCAGACTGTTAAAAAGGAACAACAACAAAACCCCAAGCTACATTTATTTAAACAAACTAAACAAAACAAAAACAAAGGAGAAAGAACGGAAGACTAGAAATAATAATAATAATTATTATAATAATAACAACAAAACAAACACAAATCAAAATCTAATTAAACAAAATAAAGAGCAAAGTATTTGTTTTTGTCAACATCCGAAACGGCGAATACAACAGATAAAAAAAAAATCACTTTTAGCCTTATATACAACAAAAACCAACAAGAAAAACAACCAACAACAACAAGAAAACATTAGAATATTGTATATTAGCGTAAGAACTTGCAAGTGCAAAGGAGCAAAGAAAAAAAACACGGAGAGAAAACAACAACAAATCGCAGAGCGCTCAACATTAAGAAAGATAAAACTCCCGCAAAGTGTAAACAACAGCACGGCAACACTGGCAGCTGCAAACTCTAGCAATACAGAAAACAACAATAAACAAGAGAACATCCAGCAGCGCGACAGTTGTTGCTCTTCGAACGCAACGTTATTAACGCTGCCGCCGTCGCAGTCGCAGTCGCTGCCAAACGTCAGCAGCCGCAGCGCAGTAGGCGGCAATGAATACCCAGCCGGAAATGCAGCAGTGATTTTCATCAAGTTTATAAGCGAAGAATAACTGTTAAAAAAAACGTAGACACAAGAGCAACAACGACAACAACGGGATAGAAGACGAAGTGTGGAGAATAACATTTCAAGTGAATTAAGTAATGCAAAACGATATGGTTAGCATACCATCGGCCAATATGAACGGCGGCTTAAAGGCAGCCAATAGCAGCGGCACCGTCGTTGGCGTCGGCGTTGGCGTTGGCGTCGGCGTTACCGGCACCGTGTTGACAAATGCACAACGTGTTTATTTGACACCCGCCTCCAGTTTCCATTTGGCAGCACGTCAAACATCGGGCGGCGTCGGCGTCGTTGGCGGCGTTGCAGCTGGCAGCGGAGTTGGCGTTGTTGCCACAGCCAAAGTGAACAACAACAATAATACGAGCATTGTTGGGGGCAACAATTCAAATGTTGTTGCATCCACAAGTGGTGCTGCTGGCACTGTTCGGTATTTTTCACAATTTGGTAAATTGCAGCCGGTGCAACAGTTGAATGCCAGTGTTGGGCAACGCAAGCTGCTTAATGGCGATACCATGGTGTTGGTTAACGGCAATAAACCCTTGATATTTGCAACGCCAGCAAACAACAATAATAACATTAACAATAACAACAACAATAACAACAATGGCAAGTTGCTGGCGACAACAACAACAACAGCTGCCGCGACAGCAACAACAACAGTTCCTAATGGCAACAGAGTGTTGATTAACAAGCAACAACTGCTGCAGCAGCACCAGCAACAACAACAGCAACAGCAACTACAAATGCAGCAGCAGCAACAACAACTACAACAAATACAACTGCAGCAGCAACAACTACAACTGCAGCAGCAGCAGCAACAACTGCAGCAACAAAAGCAACAACAACCGGCAGCGACTGTGATTAATAATCAGGTGGGACATGTGGATGATCTGATTGAGGAGCAAAATGACGAGGTTGATGTCATTGAAATGAAACAGCAACCCGATGATGAAGAAGAAGAAGAAGAAGCAGAACAGCAGCAACAAGAACAACAAGAACCACTGCCATTAGTTTCTGGCACATCAACAAAATGCACAGATCCCGATGCTGAACCCGAATTGGATATTGTGATCAACAATGTTGTCTGCTCTTTCAGTGTGCGCTGTCACCTCAAGTTGCGAGAGATTGCGCTGAAAGGCGCCAATGTGGAGTATAGACGTGAGAACGGCATGGTCACCATGAAGTTGCGTCGTCCCTATACGACGGCCTCCATTTGGTCATCGGGGAGGATTACGTGCACGGGCGCCACATCCGAGATACAGGTAAAAACGAAGTTCATTAAAGCTTAAAGCTCATTAAAGCATACTCAGTTAATCCTTAAAGCTCATTGAAGCAACCTTAAAGCTTTTCCAGCTCTAAGCTCATGTAACTTTTCAAAAGCGCCTAAAAGCCCTATCACGTTAACACGTCCTAAAGCTTAATCAGTTAATGCTGCAAAATATCTTGCACATTATCAACATAACATTTATCATTTATGCTTTTCCGGTTCTAAACTCAAGCAAAATTAAGTTGCTTTATCGTCTAAAATCTCTTTAAAGTCTCAACACATTGATGTCTCTTAAAGGTTTATTAATCTTAAGCTCCGTAAAGTTACATCAGCTTAATCAGCTTAAAGCTCAAGTTCTAAAGTAGTGCTTAATATATATTATAGCATATATCTAATATATCTTGATTTGCAGGCAAAGATTGCAGCTCGTCGTTACGCACGTTGTCTGAGCAAACTAGGATTCCCGACGCACTTTCAAAACTTTCGCATTGTGAATGTGCTCGGCACCTGCAGCATGCCCTGGGCAATTAAAATAGTCAATTTCTCGGAGCGTCATCGCGACAATGCCAGCTATGAGCCCGAGCTACATCCAGGTGTTACCTACAAAATGCGTGAGCCAAAGGCCACGCTCAAGATCTTCTCCACGGGCAGCATAACGGTAACAGGTGAGTGCTTGCACAAAGAGAAATCATATCTAATGGAAGCAGTAGCTTTTGCAATTCTTCTTTGCTGACACTTTCGTAAACGTTTGTTTTCCTTGTCGCATTAATGTAGACACTGAATAAACTAATCTGTTAATGTGGAAGTTGAAATTTGTATCGAATGCTCTTCTAAAATTAACTTTTCTTGTTTGTCTTCGTTAGTCGAATCAACACACTTTCAACCAATCTGACGACAATGTGCGAGCTATAATCGTGTTAAATACTTTCTCAAGTACATCTTTACTCATTAATAGACGCATGAAATTGACACTAAACCCATATCATCCCCCACATCAATATGTGGGAGTTGAGATTGTATTGATTTTAATCCATAGAGCACTTGATTTTTAATTTATCTTTTGCTTAGACATCCGTAAATGTTTGTCTTGCTGTAATATAGATTTTTCTGGCGAAAATGCTTCAAGCTGAACAGTCTAACGACTGTGAGAATTGCAGTCGTATCGAATAAAGAGCACCAGTTATTTGAATTCCTGTTGTAAACTAGATTCGGCAAGTGGATTCCGATGCTGTGAGAGTTGCAACCACATTGAAAACATTCTTCTTTCGCAAATACATGTTCTCTGCATATTCGTAAACGTTTGTTTATCTACGTCACTCATAACAAGAGAGAGCTGAGATCAGATTAAAATTTTCCCTAAGCACATGTGCATTTAAAAAATTCTTCGTTCTCTACTCGTTCGTAAACGTTTAGTAGTCAAATGTTTTTACTCACCACTATCTCTATCTTTTTAGCCGCCAGCGTAAATGACGTGGAATCTGCCATACAACACATTTATCCATTGGTGCATGAGTTCCGCAAGCAACGTTCCGCCGAGGAGTTGCAACATCTGCGGCAAAAGCAACGCGCCCAGGCAGGCATCGTCGACGAGCCCAACGAGACTCCACTTGCTGCGGATGAGAAGAACGCTGTCAAGAGTGATCTATTTTTGAACACCACCCCTGCCCATATGAATGTCACCCGCCCACAAGGAGGAGTAGTTGAAGGAGTGGCTAATACGCCACATAACATTGTGCGTAACTTTGATCAGTACAAACAATATCAACAGATGAAGCAGCAGACGCAAATTGAACGCCGTCATGTGGCGTTTCGCGGTGATGGAGGAAGCGCCAATGGAATTAACAACACCACCACCAGCAGCAACAACAACAGCACCAGCAGCGGCGACAACATTTGTGCCAATGCCCGTCGACGTGCCACAGAGTGTTGGGCAAGCAAGTTGCAAAATAAACGTCCGCGCTACAATGATCCCAATGCAGCGGCAACACCAAATGCGACAGCAACAACAACAACGGCAGCAGCAGCAGCAGCAACAACAATCGTGGCACGTGCCACAAACAATGTTGTTAATGTTGCCACCGGTGGCAGTTTTATTGCTCTGAATAAGTTGCGTCAAAAGCCGTTGTTGCCCGTCGGTGTTGTTCTCAAGCAAAGCAGCTCACGGGCGCGAAATGCGGCAGCTGCTGTAGCAACAACAACAACAGCAACAGCAATATTAACAACAGCAACAGCAGCAGCAACAACAATAACAACATCAGCTGATGGAATGTGCATGAAACGAGATTCGTTTTCACCAACGGATTTCCAAGTGGACGATTTGATTGAGGAGGACGATGATGAGGATATCGATATGCACTTTTGAGTGCTATCGAATTGCAATCGAATCGAATCGAACGATCGAGTAAATTAAAAAAATATTGAATTTGTTGAAACTAAAGTTGCCTATGCCAAATTAACGAAGAGAAAAGAGAACTAAGAGTATGAAAGAAGAAAGAAGAGGAATAAGTAATACATATACGCAAGAGAAAGAAAAAAACACAAGCAAAAGTAAACAAACAAACAAAAACATAAACAAACTGTGCTATTTCAAAATGTGCTCTTTTAACGCATTTAACATAAGCTTAACATAACGTAAACAGAATACGGCAAGAGTGCACACACACAAAGAAACACACACCACACACACACACAAACAAACACACACAAACAAACACACACACTCGACAAAACTGAAGCGGAAATAGCAAAAAAGCAAAAGCAACAACAACTACCGTTAGCAGCAGCATCGAAAGACGGCGAATTCAAAAAATCCAAATCAAATATTTTCTATAAATAAAAAAAAAACAAAACAAGAGCCAAATATTTATATTTAAGGTAAGTTATTATCTACTTAATTCTTGTTTTAACACGCCTGGCCATACAAATAGCAATAGGATTTAATAATCATAACGAACAAACTAGAAATATATATATTGTTGTGCTATTTGTGTGGCCGCAACTGTTTGTGCTTAACAGCAATTGCTAACATTTTATGTTATGTTAACAACATTTTCACTCTTCTACTTTCTTTTTGGCTTCTTACAGATTTATGTTTAGACAGAGCAATTGTACTGTAGTTCAAGTACTGGAAACTACAACAACAACAACAACAACAAAAGAAAACAACAAATTAAGTTTATTAGCTACTTCGAAATGGTATAAATTGAACTTACCATATAATACACATATATACACAGACACACTAACACTGCAATTATGTGAGCTAAGCATACGTATAAAGAAATATATCATATACGTATACGTATACGTATTAAAAACCCCTCAACAACTGGAATGGTGAACATAGTAACTCAATAAAAGGAATATAACACGCGAGACAGAAACTCATTCACACACACACACCCATAGGAACAAAAACACAGACACTCACACATATAAAATTGCCTAAAATTTTGGGTTTCTTCGTTATTAATTTGTAATTGCGTATGTGAGCAAACCACCGCCTAATAAATACTGTTACTACATTAATCATTATACTAGAATAACTAAAACAACAACAAAAATAGTCCTTATGTTTCATTTTTATCACTTGCTTCACTGACTTCAACTGTTATACCGTACTCTTCGTAGCATTTGCTGTACACTGTGCTGCTGTTAAAGTTAACATGCGCCCTTAACGGCTCTGACGTCACAATTCAGCAGCCGCCATTTTGCGTATAACAGATCCCAACAAAAACTATGATTAACAGATTGTTTTTTTTTTTATTTTATTTTCTTTTTTTTTGTTTGTTTTTTTTTAATTGACTTTTGGATTTCTTTATTGATCAATGACAGCAATTAATTCAAATATACTTACAAATACAATAAAAGTGAAAGTGTTCTAGACAGCAGTCGTTTTTTTTAACCTTAATGTAGTGCATTATTATTATTATTAAATCTAAGGGAATTACAATTATGATTTTTTTTGTTCAAAAACTATTTTAAGTGCTTCTTTTAACATTCAGAATTAAGCAATTAAATTTACGAGCATATATATATACATATATATATATATATATATATTATATATTTATATATATACTACACTTATATCTGGTCACTTGTAAACCAATAACAACAAATCGCAAAATATGCTAAAAGTAAAAACAAAACAAATTATATTTAATTGATATAAACTTATACTTTATACATTGCATGTGAAAAAGGCAGAAACACACACACACAAACACACACATAATCATTTGCCTAGAAAACGAAATTTTTAATGTTTTTTTTTTAAATATCATTATTTTTATTAATTAATTAAGTATAGAAACTTGTTCCTGTGTTGTTAAAATCAAGAAAGAGATAAAAAGGAGAAAACATCTACTTTATATTCAACATTATTATATATTTAACATACAAACACACACATAAAAAACACAGAAAACCGCATAAAATTAAAATTTGCAAGAAAAACAAAAACAAGCAATAAAAATTAAAAAATTGAAAACTGAAATTGATATGTAAATGGCATTAAACAAACAAAATCAAGAAAAACCAAACAGCCAAAAGTCTAATAATATCTATGTACATAGCTAAGTTAATTAACAACAAGAGGAAAAGAAAAATATTTAACAAAAAAGAGATAACGGCTTAAAAACGTCTGAGAAACAACAACAAAAATGGAATGGAACATGGTGAATTAATAAACAAGGTGGCATACTCCCATATCCCTGAGTATTTATTTTGTTCAGTTGGCCAGCGAAGAGCACAGAACACAACGTATATCTTTCTCTATCTAGGTAGAGTGAATACGACGCCGACGCCGCCGCCGACTACATACACAACAATAATTTTTACCATGCATGAATTCCCCTTAACGCCTAAAATACTCACGCACACAAACAAATGCGCTACGCAATAAACGTTGCAGTGAGACTGAACGAGAGAGAGTGAGAGCGGCTGAGCAAGTGTGTGTGTGTGTGTGTGTGTGTGGGCGTAAGAGAGTGTAGCATCACATGTATAACACTTATGCGTAACCATTGTACATTTGTATTTTTGGCATACCTTTTATTCTGTTTTGGTTCATAAGCGTTTCGTTCCCCTTTTAAATAGCAAGAAAACAAAACCAAAAAAATAATCAAAATAGCAAATTGTACAATCATTAAAACACTAAATGCATGTATGTATGTACATACTATATACATAATCTATGAATACATCGAACTGCGTCTCCCTCCAGCCCCAAAACCAAAAAAAAAAAGAAAGAGAAAAATAACAAGATGAAAAGAAAAACTATTTAGTACGTCACACATCGCTTCCATGCCATACAATTTGAAATTCATCTTAGTCGGCCTAAAATGTTGTTATTAGTACAATTAGTACAGACAGCACACACACACACACACGCATGCATGCATGCATGCATATGTCAATTTCCAGATGTTAGCAGCAAAAACAGCAGCAATAACATTGTCACACTTATACTCATGTTGTGCACTGTGTGTACGCGTATAAGTGTTGTGAAACAATCTGCAGTAACATTTCTGTTAAACTCAAATGTTAAGTTCTGTTACTTGCAAAAGAGGCAATTATTATTATTTTTATTTACTTGTTTTTGCTATTTGCAATTCGTTCATATCAAAATGAAAAAACAAAAACATAATTATATCAAAATGCGACGGATATTAACCAGAATTTGAATACATATTGATTTTGATTTTGTTAGATATACATCATGTACATACACATCAATGAAGATCCTAATTTAATCAATAAACAAACAAACAAACAAACATATACATACACATATTATAAACAAAAACAAAAACAAATTGCCTTTAGGGAACAAAATGGAAAAGAGTGCTGAGGAGTAGAACGTGAGAGCAGCGAGCAGGAGTATAAGAGTAGCTGTATAAGAGTACGAGTAGATGTTGAATTCTAAGCTTAAGCTTAAAACTAACTAACTAAAATGGAATACTAAACGTAATATAAAACTAACTAACTAACAAAAAAACAATGAAATCAGATTCTAACTGTTAATATGTATGACAACAACAAAAACACTAAACAACAACAAATAGTTTTAGTAATAAAAGATGTAAAAACAAAAGCAAAAGCAAAAGCAAAATAAATAAGTTGAGAATCTTCTTAAAGTGTAATTCACTTCTAACTGCCTTCAAAAATTAATTAATATTTAAAATTACAATTTTTATGAAATGATTAACAATGAGAAGAAAACAAAATAATGATACTTATTCTGAATTAATTGCAACTGGATAAAAACATTGTAATATTATTTGGTTATTTGAACAGCAAACAAGAAGAATGGTAAAATTATAAGAAGAAGCAGCAAGCAAAGGCCTAAAAAAAGTGTATTTGGTTTCATAAACTTTAAAAGCAAAACCTAAATATTTATAAATAGTATACACCAATATATATTTTTTATTATTATGTATTTAAAAAGAACACACAACACACACAAACACACACACACAAGTGAAAATCAAATAGCATAATTATGTTTTTGTTTTGCCGTAAAGACTGCATTATACCAACAATTAATTATATATACATATATATACATATAATATAATAATGATAATAAAAATATAAAAATAATATATGTAATAATAATATATGCATTCATCATGCTTATAAGAAACGAGAGAACAGAGCAACAAAATGTGTAAACAAGCAAAACAAAAAAAAAAAAACAAAAAACAACGTTACTTTACAAGTTATCAACTAAATGGGACAAAAAACAAAAAAAAAACACATTTATTTATTAGCACTTAAGCTGTACAATTAGAGAAAAAAATCGCAAATACCAAGAGCAAAGTTAAGTGTTTTAAATAAACAACAAAAAATACATTTAAATAAAAGTCAAACTAAAAAAAAAAAAAATGCCTGCAATAATTACGAAAAGCAAGATGAAAATTACCTTATCCAAATGTGGAAAACTAAAACAAATAATAACAAATTAACTTAAAGATTAACAATTAAATAAACAAACATAAAAAAACCATTAAAACGAAAAGAGGAAGAGTTGCAAAAAAGGAAAACTATTTATTCAAATCAATGAAAAGAGCAAAAAATTAGACGTAAAGACGCAAAAGAAAACTATTAACTATATATGTTGTATAAGAAGAAGTATGTGTGTATGTATGTATTGATTATATTATTAAACACAAATCTGTTTTGTTTGTTTTTCAAAGTGAAAAGTACAGAAACAACATTTATTTCAGCTGCAACTACACATAAATATATTTATCTTACAAATAAAAATAAACAATTATATACATTCATACATATACATATACATACTCCAACACACACACACACACACACACATACACAAACATATATATATATATATTTAATATTTAACATAACAACAACAACAACAACCACAACAACACAAACAAAAACTCATTTAAAAATTAAGTTTAAAGTTTAGCATCTAGTTTCACGAATGACTTCAAAAGCGAAGAGAAAGCATGAATTAAACAAGAAGAAGAAGAAGAGAAGCAAAATATTTAAGTACAGTACCGTAAAAGTACAGTACAACTGCCTTTAGTTGCAGTCAACTCAAAATAAATACAACATAAAAAAAACAACCAAATCAAAGCAAATTTGTTTCAATAAATATCAATTGACATCAACATCAAGGATGCAATTTTTCTCTATTTCATTTTTTTTCTTTCAAGTATTTTCTTCATTTATGTAGATGCGAAGGCTGATGGAGTCGAATAATGGGCAATAGTTCATTTTTTTTTAAATTGTAGTCGACTATCTTACCCATTTCAGATGTGGTCGAAAATCGACCTATTTTGGATTAGGTCGAAATTCGACCTATTCTGGATTTGGTCGAAATTCAACATATTCCAAATTGGGTCGAAATTCGACTTATTGCAAATTTGGTCGAAATTCGACCTTTTACATATTGGGTCGAAATTCGACCTATTCCAAATTTCGTCAAAATTCGACCTATTCCAAATTTGGTCGAAATTCTACCAATTTGTATTTTGAGGCGATTCCGTTGGAGCTGTGGGTTTGACAATTACTAAAATAAAACAAAAATGATTTGTTTTGATTGTTATATTTAATTCTGCATGTGTGAATATATTCTCAATATATATTTTATTTTTTTGTCTTTGTATTTTGTTTGTTGAAGTTTTTGGGCGCCATGAGAACAGAAGAAATTGTTGTTGTTGTTACTGTGGTTGTTGCAAGGTGTAAGGCATGTTGTTGTCGTTAAATTGTACAACTTGATGCACAATTGGACGCAACAATTGCACACTAGTTATAGCTAAGTATGTTTATGATTTATTTGTTTATCTCTGGATAAAAAGAACTGTTTGAGAATGTAAGTCTTTCTTCCATGCTGATTAGAATAGAATATAGTTCATCACAAAATTTGATATCAGAAATTTTGCGCGTGAGTATGCTTTCGTCACTAGGATATCAGAAAAATTTTAGAATTCCATATGCTCCTGACAGCATGGGCGTAGCCAGGTATGGGCAGGTAGAGCATATACATTTAAGTAAAAATATTGAATTTATACATTAAATCGTAATAGTAAAATTATATAAAATATAAAAGTTCCAAAGTATTGAATTATTGTTCGCTCCAAGAGGGAATTCCAGCCATTTTAAGGAGAAAATATAGCCACAAACTAAATCTTGCTGTTAATGCGGTTTCAGAATTAAGCATAGTATCCAGTAGCTCGAAAAAGTTTGAGCGCTCAAAATGCTCGATTTTTTTAATGCCTGCCAGGCAGAAAATTGTGTGACAGCATAACACCAAAAATACCAAAAAAACCCAAAAAATCCCTGAAAAGTTGAGTGGTCACACTGTTGCGTCAGCTGTGCACAACAAACAAATAATAAATAAAATAAAATAATAAATCCCGTCAAAATATTTTTTGTCGGTCAAGTCCCACAATATGGGTCGTTGTTGAACCTCTTGAATTAAAAATATTTTTTCATTATTTTCGAACGTCCCAATTCTGCTTTTTTTATTTTGTTTGTTTGTTGCGGCCATGACTTGAAAAGTATTTTGACTAGTCGAAAGATGAAAAAGTTTCATCTTCCAACGTGTCAAACCAAAAGCAAAGATTTTGCAGAATATGTCAATAGACTTTATTACCGTTGGTCAGCACATTGTAAATATATTACACTATCTTAATAATGAGCATATCAATGCAGGAGAATCCACTGAAGTAATTATTACCGCATATTTACAGACGATCTACAACTTGATATGACACTGTCACGTATTACTGGAAAACAAAAAAACATAATTAATTCTCCTGCAGTAAATGAAAATGAATACTATCGAAGCTCTATAATTATACCGTATCTGAATTCAATGAATACAGCTTTGAAACTACGATTTTTAAATAAAAACTCACTTGCTTTGTCGCTTTTCAAATTGCTCCCACTGTACCAGTATCAGGTTAATTGCTCTAGTGAAGAGACAAAGAAACTCTAACCATTAAAAAAAAAAATGTATAGCCTAATTGTCGATAGGGAACTATGTAGCTCTTTGGTACAATCTTCGGAAGATAAAGAGCTTGACAGAAAATAATTCAAAGGATATTGAGCTTGTAGAACTATTAAACAATTTATAAACGTGACTGAAGAACATAATAGGGCAGGATAGACATTCCGGACTATGTCTTATAAGCGTGCATAAGAAAATCGACAAAGAAAACCGTCAGAAGATTAAAAAGAAAGCAATCTAACAATTTTGTCACAAATCCAAGCCGTTTTTTAATATAGTACATAATTAGAAAATTTAAAAAAAGTAATAATTTTAATGGCCTGCTTCGGAAATTGAACTGGCATGCATATGCAAAAAACGTTGGAGTGTGTCTCTAATAAAACTAAAAATGGCTAATTAAATGGCTTATTTTTGTCTTCTATTCAGAACTACAGTTTATTTAGTTTTCTTTGACTTTTATGCTAAAATAATAAATTTGTACATTAACAATGTGAAATCTTGCAAAACCGAATTATCCCAGATAAAGGCTACATACTAATATTTGCAGAATTTCAATGTCTGTAATATATTGAAAATTCATAAAATGTATGTAACAGGTAAAAGAAGGCAGCTCCGAATATATAAAGTATTTATATGTAAGATGGTAGCATACAGGCGATCTGCCAGCCCTAGTTTGACATGGTGGCAACGCTGAGTCACTAACGCTGTGACGTTCGTAGGCTGGCAACGTCACACAGATACACATTTTTTAACAAAAGGAGCAAGTTGTAATCGTGAAATATATTGAATTAATTGCCCATCGGGATATAATAAACATTACCATTATAATAAGAACTTTACATATATTCCCGATCAGTATTAATAGCCTAGTTGATTGACACCTGTCCGTCTGTCTGTTTGAACGAGTCGATCTCAGCAGCTATAAGAGCTAGAGCTACACTCAAAACTCTACATTTTGTGAAAAGTTTAATACTACTTACGATGAACAATTTAAAATAATATCTAGTTTTTGCGCTATTGCAAATTGCAATGTATCGGTGACGAATATCTGAATGCTACTGACGAACGTAAAATTAATATTAGCGATTGCTTACACACATGTTTGTTAAGATAACACAGTTTGGCTTAACAGTATAACATAAATATAACAATTTGCAGCAAGTTTCGCAACGATTGACCTACATATAAATAAAGGAGATCTTCCGGAATTTGTTCTAATTCATTGCCAGGACATGAGCGCATATGATAATATTTTCCAACACTATTGTTTGAGAGCTGTCTAGCACTAAAAACTCAAAACGGATGGTTATATTTTAATAATTAAGATGATCGATTGCCTATACACATGTTTGACAATATTAAAGTTTTATCATAGTATTTAAACAAAAAAAAATTTCCAAATCAACAGTCGCAGTACAGTGTTGCCAGACTATCGCAAGCTACCTACGCTCGGTACAAGCACTAAATAACTTATTGCAGTAGCGCTGCAGGCAGAATTTGTTATAAATATCATGGTGTCTAGCTCATCGCCTGGTTTAAGTGTATCCTTAAACATGAAAATTATACATTGGGAATTTATCTAGTTGGAACTAGGTTTGGGAAATGTCTCCTTTTGAGTCTTCTGATAGGCCTCGACTCGGCCAGTCCTTGGGCATGCCTGTTGGCATGATTCCGCAGGCGATCCTTGTAGCGGTTTGAGTAGAATGAGACCTGTTCCTCCGTTGACTTCAGGTTCAGGTCCCTGGCAAGGTGGAATTTCTTAAGTACCAGGGGCAATCTGTAATTATTCTCATTGCTCGGTTCTGCAGTCTTTCCACCATTCTTCGATTGGATAGGGAAGCCGTACCCCAGACCTGAATGCCATATCTCCATATAGGTGTTATTATAGAGACCCAGACCCTTCGTTTGCATCTCAGTGATAAACTGCTTTTGCTACATAGCAGCCAGTTCAGTGCTCTCAGTTTGGCTCGGCATATTGCAACCTTAACCCTTAGATGTGCCTTGAAGGTGAGTCTCTTATCGAAAACCATGCCAAGGTATGTTACCTTGTCTGGTTGCTCAAGGGGGTGACCGTGTAGCTGTACCGGCGGTGGTTGTGATGGACGGAGGCTGAAGCACATGTTGTAGCTCTTTCGGGCGTTGAGCCTTACATTCCACCTATTTGCCCATTTAGCCAAAGAGTTTACATATGCTTGCGCAACATCGGCGGCCATTTGTGGTGATTTGTGTGCCACCATCAGCTCATCAGCTCCCTACCTCTTTGGTTAGCTCTTGCAGATCCCCAGGTTGGATGATGAGCATTCCAGTCTCCAGCTTTTATATACATCGAGTTTAAGGTAAGACTGACGCTTTGTAGTTCAGCATTTGGCCATGGCTCGTTTGGTGGACAGTAAATGGCGCCGATCTCGATTTTTCCTATACCAGTGTCCACAATAGCCTTTGCAAGTTGCATGTGGGGAGAGCAAATTGAGTTGGTTGGGAAGTGCTTTATATCACTCTTGATGAGAATTGCGGCGCCACCTCGGCCACTGTTTGGAGAAGGAAAATTGGCAGTATAGCATGTAAACCCAAATAGTTTAATGACACTAGAGCCGCGTAGTTGAGTCTCGCTTACAAGAATGATGTTTATTCCGTAAGTCTGCACAAACAACTCGAGTTCGCGCCGTTCCAACTCAAAATTTTTAGCTGTTGCACATTCATTTTTTGGTACACGCGGCGAGTAGGTCCATCATTTTGGACTGCATGCGTACCATATCTTCTTGCATTCTGGCCAGTCGACACACGGTTTCGTTTAGTAGCTTAATGGAGGCAATTAAGTCACTAAGTTCGGTTTGCTGTGGCGCTTCCTCTGCTGTAGTGTTGGAGCTCCTTCTTTGCGATTGTTTTGTTGTTGTTGCTGTGGCTGCCACTGCGCAGTTTGATAAGTAGCACCAGAGGTTCCAGCACTTTGATAGTGCTGCGTGGTATGAAAGTTCCCGCGTGCCATTTGGGCGTATGTACGGTCTGCGTTGCTATGGATAGTTTTAGGATGACCTGTGGGTGATATAAAGCTGTGCCTGTAATGCTGCTCAGTGCCGACACTTGGGCGATTCGGTGTCTGCTGGGCAGCTTGTGGCCGGGGTTTGCGCTGGTTGCGGGCTACGTAGGATTGATAGGCTTCACAGCCCCTGTAGTTTGCTGGGTGGTCCAGGCCGCAGTTAGCACATATGGCACTTACAGAATCATCAAACGTGCAGTCAGCGGGTTTGTGAGAGCCTGCACATTTTATGCACACAAATGTCTGACGACAGTATCTAGCCGTGTGTCCAAAGTTTTGGCACCTTGTGCTCTGCGTTATCTCAAGCTCTTTGCGAGCTTCCTCAATAGTACATCTTTGACCTGCCAGGTATTTAATATTTTTCAAGCCGTCTTTGTTGCAGCCAGCCGCTATATTGATGAAGAAAAGATTAATTGGGTTTTCTGGCCTTTTTGTGTTATCCGGGCAGTGGATGTGCGTGGCGTCGAACCCCATATGTTTAAGATCGGCCTTGATTGTAGAGTGCAGCGTTGATTGGTGCAAACCCTTTATGACAATCTTATACTGCCGTTCCTCTTTCAACTGATAGGTATAAAACTGTAGGTTTACAGTCTCAAAGAGTGCTTGGATTGATCTGAAGGTATCGACGTCTTTGGCGTAGAGACGTGTAACACCACCAACCGAGGCTCGGACTTCTATCTTCTTGGCATCGTCAAGGTTATTTTTCTTAAGTAGTTCCATCAACTTAGGCAAATCTCCTAGTTCTGGTATAGTTATCGGCGGGATCTTGGTTTTTGCCGGCGTTGCGGGTCTCAGATTCATCGTCTGAGTCACAGCTAAGTATGTCAAACCTGTTGCTGGTCTTCGTCTGGGGTGTGGTATCTCTTGGAGGAGATGAACGTGGGAATTTCTTTGCTTGGTTATGCATAGGACTCAGTTGAGCAGGAGATTTGGTACCCTTGCGCTTTCGCTGTTGTGATTGCCTCTGTACATCGTTTAACACAAAGCTTCCAACATCAAAGTTGTTTGTTGGTGCATTGGTTGCATTGTTGGAGTCTTTAAGCTGCTGTTCCTGCTCGGAGTTGGTGTTGGTAGCAATATTGTTGCCTTCAATTGTGGCATCTCCACTGAGTATTGGAGAGGCAATGTCAGAGGGGCATTGGGTGGCATCATGATAATCCATGTACACACAGCTGATTGCGGCATTTGTCGTAGTTGCCGTAGTATATATAGTACTACTAGTAGCACTAGTAAATGTTAGTGTTGTTGTTATTGTACTGATGTTATGAGTCTCGGTGCATAACTGGCGTTGCGCAATAACAAACTCTTTCCTAATCTCCAGTGGTGTTTTTCCAGCTACTCGACGCATTTTTTCATAAACAATCTGCTTATTACTAAGCGGAGAGTTAGAAGAATGGTTCTCCTCTATTATTTAAATTATAATATGCAATAACTTTAAGTTAAAGTTAAGCTTATAATCAATCAATTGTTTATGCTTTCTTACTGCAATAACAACAGTAAGACAGATAACTTATCTGATAAGCGCGGCGTTTGTTGCCCCTCTTGTGCAGCTGCGCGCAGGGTGAGGGGTAATGATTGCCCAAACGGGCAAAAAAAATGCAGTCTTATCGCACTACAGGTATGTTTGTTGTTGTCCAACTGCCGACGCTGCACTGGACAGCGTCCGAAAATTTATGGTTTGTGCTATTTTTAGCACACTTTATGTGAACAATAGATCAACACGTACTTTGATTATGCGAGACACAACCGATCTCGATGAGAGCTAATTAGCGACGTACCGCTTGGCTAACGCAAATAAGTTTTCAGCCTATAAGTCGGCAATGATTTTTGGTAAAATGCAGCTGGCCTTAGTTTTAGTAGTCTTTTTTAGACCCTTTACTTTAAAAAAGTAAAACGGGTCTATTATTTTTTTTTTTTTTTTTAATTCTTTATACATTTAATTTCCTGTTATTATCAAACAACTTAACTTAAAAATATGTGAAAATATACAATGCCAACTGAGTCTAAAAACTAAGTATTAGTGAGTATAAATTTTATGTACATTAATTAACTAGATATGAACATTATAAATTTCTATTGTCAAGGTCAATTGCCGCTTGAGTCTTCTCCTTATAGGCCTTCCTCTTTTTTTACGCCTTTTCAGAAAGCGTCGTGCTAGAGGATTTGTATGATTTTTAAGCCGACCCATATACTGTGCAGCTTGCTTTTGTAGTACATCCCCAATTTTGGGGACGCCCAGGTCTCTCTTTATGTTGGCAGTTCTCACATACCAAGGGGCAGCACTGATTAATCGGAGAGTCTTGGCTTGCAGGATGCGGATTTTGTTTAGGTGTGTTTTAGCCGTTATTCCATATACTTGTAAAGCATATCGCCAGGAGGGAGAAATGCATGTCTTGTAAACATTGACTTTATTTTTTAAAGACAGTTTTTTGCTGGTTAGGAGCCATCTCATTTTGTTTATCCTTGTTTTTAGAGTTGCGATGATGCTGCTTACATGTTTTGAAAACGTAAGATACCTGTCTAAGTGAACTCCTAAGTATTTGTAGCTGCTGAGATGCTCCAACAGCTGATCCTGCAAGTAGACGCCTGGACAAAGTCTGACCCGCAGAGTGTAGGTGACATTGGCGCACTTGCTTGCATTAATGCCAATGTTCCAGCGTTTTGCCCATACTTCAAAGTTGTGAAGATACTCCTGCAAAATGTCAGTGGCTTCATAAATGCAGCTGCTTCTGGCCAGGATTGCCGTGTCATCAGCATAGGTGGCGATGAGTAGGTCCTTCGGATCTTCGATGGGAATCGTAGATCCAGTGGGCATGTCGTGTGTGAAGAGGGTATAAAGTGTGGGCCCTAGGACACTGCCCTGTGGCACTCCTGCTTTGATAGTCCTCACACTGGACTCCGCTCCATCTAATACCACTGTAAAAGACCTGTCCGCAAGGTAGCTGCGTACTACCCAAAGAAGTTGAGGCGGTAGCAGTTGCTTCAGCTTTGCAAGAAGACCATTGTGCCAGACTCTATCAAAGGCCTGTCTTATGTCCAAATTCGCCGCAACCACGTACTCCTTGACCTCAAAACCTTCAAGGATGAAATTTACAACCCTATTCAACTGCTCAGGTGTTCCATGAGATTTGCGAAATCCGAATTGAAAAGGGGGGATCTTGTCCTTAATACTTTTTAACATAAGTAGGCGGGTCAGGAGGCAGCGCTCGAACAGTTTAGCAGTCGTAGGTAACAGGCTGATTGGTCTGTATGAGTCCAGCGATGACGGGATTTTTCCTGCCTTGTGTACCATGCAGATCCTTGCTTTTTCTCAGTACAGCGTTGAATAACAATACAAGAAACAAAACAGCTTTATTTGGCATAGCTTTAAGAGTGACGTTATCCAGGCCGTCTTCTCCTGGAGCTTTTCTTGTTTTGAGTTCTTTAATGTGACCTTTAACTTCCTCTACTGTAATAGGTGCAACCGGGGGACATAACTGCTCAGGACTCTCGAGCGCGAGTTGGACTCTTCTTTGTCTGCTTGTTGAGCTGGTGCTAAAAGGTTGAAATCTGGCCTCCAGGTCCTCAGCAAATGCCTCAGCTCTTTCTTTAGCGGATTTGGCCCAAGATCCGTCAGCCTTTTTAATTGGAAATTTTGGGGCCACGTGCTGCTTATATTTTTTAGCAAGAGTCCACAATGAGTGCTTTGAACTTGAATCAGCGGATACATTAGATAGCAGGCGGTCGTTTTCCATCTGTTTGTGAAGCAGCAACAGTTTCTTTACCCTATTAGACACCCTGCAGAATACTCTGTAAACAATTGGGTCACGACTGCGACAATGCTGCCGCTTCAGCCTCCTTTTGATAAGCAGTATAATCTCAATGGCTCGAGGGAGATTCTTTTGGGAGCAATGTGTTTGGGGAGCGGGAGCAGCGCAGAGGGCTGCTGCATAGACCTTATTCAGGAAGATTGCATGTGCATATTTTTAGTAGTAGAATTTGGATTAGTAAAATAGTAGTAGCATGCGTGGACATTTTAGTAAGAAAAAAGAGCTGGATAATTGAATAAAATTACAGGAAAGAAGATAAATAATAATGCGATATAGAATTTTGCAATCTATATTTTATATCTATTTTAAAATGGTATGTTTTCAATCTATGAAAATATACTAGAATTGAGTATGGAGATGGGTATATGTAAGTCACGGAGTTGCAGGGTCAAATATGCGATAGTTGGGTATTAGACAGACCTAGTGTCAAGATCAAGACGCGTGGCTACGACCCAAGGCCTACTTCTTGAGCCCAGCTTCCGGTTATTTCTGTTCGACCGCCAACCCGAGAACACCGCTGCTCAATATAACGCTAAAAAGTTTTCTTTCCTCACGTACAAAATCTAAAACTGAAATCTAATATAATTATAATAATAATTATTAATAATTATTAATTATAATAATAATTAATTATAATAATAATTAATAATTATAATAGCGATATGGACACCTCCGAAACTCCGAATAATGTGACAGCGACACTCGACAAAAAAATTATAACCAGTAGGTAGATCTTTCCTATGGCGGCTTTATGATATAGTGATCCGATTTAAACCAACCAAGGATATTCAAGACAGGACCAAATTCATAATCTGTAAGTTTGGTTGAAGTCTGTCGTAAAAAAAAAAGTTTGCCATACAAATGTATGTTTGGTTAAAGTCTGTCGAAAAATAAAAATGTTTGCCATACAAAAGTATGATTTTCAACCGATAGTTCCTATGGCAGGTATATGATATAGTGATCCGATCCTGCCGCTTCCGACATATGTACTGCCTGCAGAAAAAAGACTGATCTGTACCAAGTTTCATCCAGATAGTTTTAAAACTGAGAGACTAGTTTGCATAGAAACAGACGGACAGATGGACATGGCTATATCGACTCGGCTGTTGATGCTGATCAAGAATATATATAATTTATAGGGTCGGAGATGTCTGCTTTCATGCGTTACACATGTCGTGACAAAATTATAATACCCTCTGCAAGGGTATAACAAGGTGGTGTATTCGCTTGCCGCGTTCTCTTTCTCGGGGCCACGATTGCTCAGTACGAAAGCAAGCGTCAGATCTTAAAAATCGGACGACAGATAAATTTTCAGCAGGTGTTCAAAGTTGGATTTTGTGTTTATACGATGATTTTCGTGAAACGCGACATTCATCGTATGCTTTTTTCTGAAATTTATGTGTAAATTTGTGATTCTTTATACATAATTATATGTAAATTAATGTTTTAAATACATCTAAACACTAAAGATAACAAATTTGATGGATTTCATGTTTCAAATACATATATATCGTATAAATTCCTGTAAAAACAAAATGTAATTTCAATTAAACTTTTATACTATATATTTGATTAAATTTATATTTATATAAATAAATAACAATAAAACTATTCAATTAATGTCCTTGTTAATTTAATTTTCCTCAGCTATGTCTTCAAGTTCGTAACCTATGTACATTAAATCTACCATTTCTTTAGTATAAAACTCTTGCAGTTCTTTGCGACTTCACACAATTCTTTTTGTTGATATCAGTGGATCTGAAGAAACTGATAACTTATTAAAATAGTCTTAATTTTGTCTTTACCGTGTCACCTTGCAACTATTCGAGTACCTATATTTCTTGTACTCCTTGTTTATAGATTTCTGGACTTCTTCTAATAATTCCCCGATTGACAGACATTGGTTTTCGTTAAGATCTCCTCCGTGTACCAAAATTTTATGAAGTTTGTTTTTGATCTTGTCGACCTCCGTCATATTTTCCTTAGCAAAGTATACTGTACTCATAACGGTCAATATAAACTCTTCTTAGCTTGGAAAATCCATAAACATCTGAAATACATCTCGAATTTTGGAAGACATTTTGCGGTTTCAATATTTGATTTATATTACATAATACTAATCAGCACTGATTTTGTTTAATATCGTGATGGTTGCCAAAAGTAGACTGTGATACAATGCACCTAAATATTTGAATGTATACCCTTAATCCCTACTATTAATTACCAACTTAAGTAGTACAAAAGATTAAACATGTGTAGTCATTTAAAATTTACAAACTTAGATAATTGGGTTTGGTAAACGCGGAAATTGAGTACGAAAAAGGGTTATAAATTACATAATCACTACCTGTTTGCTTGGGTTACATTAGTATATTTAGGTAGACAATGAATTCTTAATATTATATTTATGTAAAGTGTTCAATAAAAGGTCTAGTTCAACGGAAACACGTTCAAATAACGACCATTCCGTACCGTAGGTTGCGCAAAAATGCGAGCCCGGCGCCATTTTGGGTGCGCCACAACGCAATTTTGACCCAGTTAAAAGCGTTGTGCGTGAATTGTTTATTAAATAAAAAGTTAACTGGCACTTCTTGGCACCTAGACTTTCTTGAAGTTGTTGCCGAAATATCCACGGAATAACGTGTATATACCCGTTTGCCTGGACAAGCCTGGACTTTATGCTAAAAGTCTATCTAAAGTTAAAAAACAATGTCAAAAATAGTGCTTTAGTAAAAATATTATTTAAAATACTTCAAAACAAAAAAATAACAACATTTTTATACCATTCGCTTTAGAATCGACACACCTATTAGGTAAAATTAAGAAACTGAATATTCATAGAACCATTTGGATGCAATTTCATCGCAAAAATGAAAAATTTTTCATAAAAAAACATTTTTATGAAAAATCGAATTTTTTTTTCATGTTTGATGGGCTCTACCGCCGAAACCGTTCTCCCAAATTAAAAAATCTAAACGGATTTATAAATTTTGGACAATTCTCTATCAAACTGCATTTAAGGATTTTCCATGGCGAGAAATGACCGATTTCTTTTTTGCCACGTGAGTCTCGTGAGTGAGCCACTGTGCGTCGTCGTAAGCGGTTGTAAAATTTGTCGCTCAAATTCGAGTCGTTTGATTCGTGTTCCCAGGGACATGAAGAAAAGGCAATTGTGAATTAATGCAACCGAAACAATATTAGAAGACGATAATAGAATATGTGAAAAACATTTTAATGAAGGTGATTTTTATATATTACCCAACAGCAAGGCAAAGCGTAAGGCTTTTTGCAGCCAAACGCAGTTCCTCACAAAAAGTTGTTTTTATACACGGCGGAAATGCCCTCAGCTGTTAGTGATAAAGTGTGTAATTTTAGTTCGCAAACTGAGTAAGCATACCCATAAAACCATTATTTCTGTGATCATTTAGAAATTGTGCATAAATTACAGAAATCGGCGTCTGCTCAGATCCAACTGAACCATCACAGAGCTAAGTTGTCCCCTCAAGCTGCCGCACTACTGAGGCTCAAAAGAAGGATCCGGAAGGAATACGTTTGGACTGGCGATGAAAGACTCATACCAATCTGTAGGAGAATAGCGAATCGGCTACAAAAAGTGCCCATCAAATCAAGGCAAACACAAACTGATGAGCTTCTAGCTAGAGCAAGTTCCCACGCTTCTTCTAATTTCCTGCTTTGGAAGCTCACAAGCAAATATAAGAGACAGGCTATTCCTAAGGCTCCTTTAAAAAAACAATCAGGCAGTTGGTGCTATTCTGGGTTGGAGAAAGCGGAAACTTTTGCAGACAGTTTGGAGGACAGATTCAAGCCCCTTAATTTATCGCCTAACTATATGCAATGGCATATTGAATCGACCCTGGATAGTCCGTTCCAAATGGCTCCTCCTGTTACACCAGTAACATTTCAGGAGGTTCTCCTGGGCACGACGACGACCTAAACAACAGAACGCTTAAGCTTGTCCCGCCCAAGGCAGTGATTTTTATAGTCCTGCTCTTCAACAGCATTCTACGGATTGGACACTTTCCGAAGATCTGGGAGTCTGCACTGATCACCATGATCCCCAAGCCTGGGAAGCAACCAACGGAGGTCAACTCATACAGACCAATCAGTCTCCTTCCGGCGTTTGGTAAGATGATGGAGAGAGTTATCTTAACTCGGATGCTTAATATGGAGAGCGTATCTCAAGCGATACCAAAGTGGCAGTTTGGTTTTCGTAAGATACACGGTACACCAGAACAGCTACATAGAGTGGTGAACTTTGCACTGGAGGCTATGGAGCAAAAGGAGTATGCTGTGGCGGTGTTCATGGACATAAAGAAGGCTTTCGACCGAGTCTGGCACAATGGTCTTCGCTGTAAGCTGACTCCACAATTATTCCAGCTGGTAAGCAGTTTCTTGGCTGATAGATCATTCTGTGTAATTGTCGATGGTGCCAAATCCTCAGAAAGACTAAAATAAGCGGGAGTTCCGCAAGGTAGTGTCCTTGGTCCAACTTTGTACTCCATTTACACAGTCGACATGCCGAAGCCGTTTGCAGTACGAGCAGTTGACTCACAGGACGTACTAATCGCAACATATACCGACGACACTGCTGTCCTCACGAGAAGTCAATCTCTTGGCACTGCTGCCGAGGCCTTGCAACAATACGTCAGGAGCTTCGAGATATGGGCCAGTAATTGGAACATTGGCATCAATGGAAGCAAATGCGCGATCATGACATTCGCAACAAGAATTGGGTACTGTCCTGGAATTAGGATGCTTGGTTCCATCCTTAATCACGAATCGCACTACAAATATCTTGGGGTCATTCTGGACAGGTACTTTAACTTTGCTCGGCATACGACAATGCTGCAAAAAAACCGTACTTGCAAAGGCGGCGAAGATGTCGTAGCTGTTGTCGCCAAAAAATAAGTTGTCTCTAAAAAATAAGGTCACCATATACAAGGCGATATTAAGTCCAATTTGGAGATATGGACTTCAAGTTGATGGGGTCGCTGCCAAGACCAACCTAAACAAAATTCGAGTGGGTCAAAGCAAGATCCTCAGGAGGATGTGCAATGCGCCATGGTACATGCGGAATAGGGACATCGAGCGTGACTTGGGTGTACCTATGATTAGTGATGTACTGCAGCGACAGGCCGAAAACTACCGGCACCCAAATGTGCTTGCCCAACGCCTATTAAGGTATGCAGGCAGAAGACACCTGAAATGACTGCATCCACACGATCTTCCTGCCAGAAGAATTACATAATCTCACTTGTAAATGTATATAGAATATATAAAATAATTTATAAACCTTGTATGTATCACTAAATTATAAGATAGTCAATACTTATTATGAATGTATAATTAGGTTAAGCTGTCACGTAGGTAGCAATTACTAATTAAAAAAAAAAATTACAGAAAATAAATAATTTATTGTGGAATTGCCCTCGAAAATATGCGGCTAAAATTGAAAATAAAAGAGTTGCAAGAGGAAAATTACCGGCTCGTCAAAAGACTAAACAGCTTGGAAACATTAACGGATTCGCTTAAAAACATATTCTCTGAAAAACAAATAAAACAAGCTGGAAAATGGAAACAAACGGGCACATTGGAGCTCAGAAGACAGCAGGATTTTGTCTGCAAGCTGCTGGACCTAGGGCTTATAGGCATCTCCTGAAGAAAAGTTTTCCATTTCCCTGTGTATCAACACTTCATAAATGGTCGCAAACTGTTGAAATAAGCCCTAGCCCGATAAATTTTATATTTGACCTAATGAAGGCAGCAGTTGACAGAGAAAGCGAGGACACACTGTGCGTGTTACATTTCGACGAGATGAAAGTAACTTCTGCATTTGAATACAACTGTAGTCAAAGAGCCGTACAAGAGCCGAAAAACTATGCTCAGGGATTGTGGAAATCTTGGAAGCAACCAATCTACTATGATTTTGACAAGCCTACGACAATGGAGTCTTTGCACATGCTCATTAAAATAAACTCTACTCGGTTGACTACCATGTTGTGGCAATGGTGTCCGATATTATGGGTCCCGGCAATTCAAAATTATGGACACAGCTTGGAATATTCGCAGGTAAGAGATAACAAAACAAATTATTTTCTGAATAAAACATACTTATATATTTCAAGTTATTTATTTTCAGAAAAAACATGGTTTGAGCATCCTGCTAATGCGGAGATGAAAGTGCTCGTATTTGCTGATGTGCCTCACCTAATAAAATTAATTAGGAACCACTTCCTTGATTCGGGACTTGTGGTCAGCAAAAAAATTATTACGTCAAGGACAATTGAGCAAGCAATGCATCACGCCTCTTCTTCCGATTTGTCCATATTATGGAAGTTGACGGAGGAACACCTGAATGTCAAATCCGCCGGGAGACAGAAAGTAAAATTGGCCACTCAACAACGTCGTTGTGAGCATCTGGGACTGGACATTTATAATGCCTGTGCCAGCAGATTTCATCCAGCTGACCAACGATTGTTTTGACATATGGGCAAATCCCAAAAACAGTCCACCAGCGAAAAAAATTTTAAATTAACCTTTTGTTATTTTTTTTTTTGTGGAAAGTTAGAGTAGAAATCTAACTTTAATAATGTATAAAAAGATAAGCATTTCGATTTTTGGAAATACAAAAATGATCACCAAACCCAACCCAACCTCAGTGTTGTTACTTTTATACCAAAAATTAACATTATTTCGGTACCGATATTATAACTTTATTGTTAACATAGATGATCAGAATGATACCTATATTATAATTTGTTTAATTCTCTACAATTTTAGTGAAAAAGTTCTTATGTTTTAATTTAAGAAAAATTTAATTAGACATGATACGTCAAGTCCCTGCGTTGTAGCGTGCGACACATAAATTGTTTTTTTTAATATAGTTACTATAAATATGTTTTTTTTTAAGTTGTCTATAATTTTAAATCACATTTATATTTTACTTTAAAGTATATTAAAAATTAAAATTCTACATATTTTTATTTATTTTTTTTTGGCATATTAACTTCTGTAGCGTGCGACACGTTTTCAGTTCTCCCCAAAAATTATTTTATTTTTACTTCTTATACACGTAATACATGTAGGTCATTATATAGATACATTTCTTTATTTAAGTAAAACAATTACTTTTTTAACTCATATAGGTAGTAACTTCCATATAAGTAGGTAATAACTTCATGTAAACAAATTATAATTCATACCTAGTTCATTCATAATTTCTGTACTACCTACCTGCCAAAATTCCCCAAAGTGGTACAAGACTTATTCTAAAAAATCCTTTAAAAGGGTTATAAAACAGGTACTAGATATAATATATCCCTCAGAATAAAAAAAGGTGCTGAAAAGATGAAGACGTGTGCAGAGCGTTGTAGAAATTATCGTGCAAAAATAAATTCAAATGATAGTTTATCAAAAATAGTTCGTTTAAAGAATGCTGAGAGAATGAAAACCTATAGAAAACCAGTCGGAAAGGCTACAGTCGAAATCGACTATGAGAGACCCTTTACTTATTCTTCAAAAATGAAATACCACTAACAAACTTAGAGACTTATATATAAACCCAAATAAATTTGACGCTGCTCAGATTAGCTTCCGATTAATTGAATATAATCGTTTATGTTAAACTTGAATCGTTAACATACAAATGTTAATCTTAACATACAAATGTTATGTTAATATACATGTATGTAATGCATACATACTTTATTAAATATAATACATTGGCATTTATGGTAGAATTTGTTTATAAAAATAAAATATTGTTTTATTTTATTTTATTACTGTAATTATAAATTTAAAATATAATAAAAATAAACAGAATAAACAGAAAAAAAGTGTGCCTCTTGTAGGTTTCGAACTCCAGACCATTGCGCCAATGAAGCCATTGTCGATTATTTAACAATTTTTAAAAATAGAAAAAAAAACGTGTCACAGGCAGGGAACGAACCCAAGACCCCAGCGCAAGAATTCGACATTCTAACCACTGCACCACTGAGGCCATATTCATTAGTTTGCCAATTACTAGTTTTCTACAGAAGTGAAATTAATAATTTAATGCCTTAAGTTGCTGCCTGCACATTTTCTGCCATTGTACATTCGATAATTTGTTTGCTTCAAATCTCCGGTGTTTATTGTCCGATTTTGATTAAATTTTCAGTACGCATCGAAAGGAAAGTAAATTTTATGTATGCCGTTTTTGGAACTTGTATTTTTTAAATACTCGAGTTATTCGGGTTTTTCCGATTTTTGGGGGCGGGAGGGGGCGTGGCAAAATTCTAAAACAAACTTGACCTTTTCGGGGGTCACAGGAGTATTGTCACCAAATTTGGTGATCCTAGCTCTTATAGTCTCTGAGATCTAGGCGCTCATACATCAGGACAGCAGGACAGACGGACAGACGGACATGGCTATATCGACTCGGTTGGTGATGCTGATCAAGAATATATATACTTTATGGGGTCTGCCGGACTTCCTTCGACCTGTTACGCACATTTTTTTTTTGACAAACTTAATAGACCCGTTTTACTTTTTTAAAGTAAAGGGTCTAAAAAAAACAAAAAAAACTTGGAAAACAATGTGGCGTTAACTGAAACATTAAAGGCGTACAACAGAAACCGTATGCACACATACAGAAAGAAATTAAAGGAACAACAACAGCAAGAGAATGAAGATCAAGAAGTACTATCAATCAGCAGTGCGTATAAAACCAAGAATTCCCTTTACAAGGCATTAAAAAAGAAGAGGAAATGGCTTTACCAAAGGATATTCAAGGACAAAGATGAATCCGATGTAAAAAATTCTGTCGACGCAGATGATGAAACAATTCATTTAGTATTAACATATTATATTACATAAATTCATTTATAAGCAAATAATTCATAACATATTATATTTCATACTTTTTTGTTAAATAAAAATATTTTGGTTTTATTCATATGCTACTGGAAAAAATGTAGCGTGCGCTACGTAACGTGCAACACTATGGGTTCACGGCGTTCACTAAAAAACCAAATCCTTTTTTGACTCCAAATTAGTTTTTTCCGCATTCTATTACTATCAGTTTTCTTTTAGATATTGGATTTTGTGTGCTTTATTATGCATAATTCGCTAAAAATTACAAATGAAATTTAAAGTTTTGAAAGTAACTTTCATTTAGTGTAGCGTGCGCTACAACACATTATGAACAAATATTTCACAAAAAGTCACTGTAACCAAATTATATTTTATGCCATTCTAAAGTACACTTGAATACCTCTAAGCACTAAACAAAAGTTACCGATACATATTTTGAAAGTCAAAAAATTTTAATATTATAATCTACAAAATCGTACGAATGTTACGTGCAACACGCGAGATTGGCCCATATTTAATATTAGACTATCGAAAAGTAGCTCAATTCCGACCAAGCAGCCGTTTGGGAAATCTCTAGATGAGCAACAAAAGGTTTTGAATGAGATAACTGCTATCATGTCCACCTTGATAGTAGCGAATTCCAAACACAGACTTCCCTTTCAAAAGGGAGTGATTGTTAGCAATAAGTCGTTGGATGGTTTGTATAAATATGTAGGCACAAAATATGGAATGGAATACTTAATAACAAGTAGGATAGTTCGGCGCTCTGCGATCAAAAGCCGGTTTGCATGACCACCCAAGTCCTATGGAATTTAAGTATCGTATACGCAAATATTTGATAGATAATGGTTTGGGTATATTTACTTAATTTTAATTGTATACTTAACTTCAATTAACGTTTTTAGCTATTAACATTTCTATGTTTACTACGTCCAAGTCCTCGTGTTTTTTTTAAGTATGGTTTGTGTTTTATGTTAGCTCTTTGAAACGATTTTGTAATAATGTATCACACTATTTGTACGATACGATTACGATACGATTACCTGCTGAATGCCCCCAATGTTTTCGAGGAGGAGACGGAGTGGTCTGAGTTGGAAAGCATGCATACATTCACTGAAAGAAGAGGATGAAGTTAGTGACCAGCTAACTGGAGATGCCATTCAATATGTATCTGGTTACATCTTCAAGAGAATTGCGCTTGGTGATATTGAAAAAGAAAATGAAACATTTACATTGATATGGTATCAGCTGGAGGCCTGACAAAACCTTCTTTATTATTATTATTATTATTAACAAGTTAGTACGGAATTAAAATTACGTCTAACTTAAATTTTAAGCTATAGCAGCTGAGGCCTTAAGCTTATAGTGTTAATATTTTGTACATGATTTGTTTTGTCTTAAAGTATACTTAAATTAGTTGGTATATGTTTATGGCTATTAGGAACTCTATTGTTTTATCTATATTGTTAAAAGAGGTTATTTCAGCAAGTGTTGGTTTAAGGTGTATCGATTTTTCTCTATTATGAAGTGGGCAATTTAATAATATGTGCTGTATGGTGAGCGCAGTGTTGCAGTTTTCACAAAGTGGTGGTGGAGATTTATTGAGGATGTGGGTATGGGTTAGGTTGGTATGTCCTAGTCTGATTCTTGTAAATTTTAAAAAGTCTGTGCGTGAGCTGTTTTTTATTGTTGCTGACGTGGCTTTGTCGTGGCAGATGTTTCTGTAATGGTGGGATGCGTTGTTAAGGACGAGGTTATGGTATCTGAGCGAATTCTGTTTTATATATTTGTTGATGTCTGACGGGTTGTAATTATTTTCAGTGATTAGGGGGTAGTGGTGGGTATTTTTTGCCGATTCGTCTGCTAGCTCATTTCCAGTTATTCCGCAGTGGCCGGGGACCCAAAGCAGTAACAGTTTCTCAGTTTTGTACTTGTTCATAATATTTCTAATTGAGCTAGTATAAAAGTTTTGATAATTTATATTGTTAATAGCTTGCAGTGAGGACATAGAGTCTGTGCATATTATATATTTGCCTCTTTGTTTGCTGGCATGAATACATGCTGCAATTCATATGTTTCTAAGCTAAAGGGTTTAGAATTAGTTTTTATCAAACTAAACGGGGAAACTATTTCTCACAGAACGCATCTGATAGATGAGTTTGTAAAAAACGCTTCATATATAGAGTTAAATGATAAAATAAAATTTATTTTATTTTAAGCTGCATATTAAGTTTAGAATAAAGCACATTAAAATACAAAAACAAAATACGAAGTACTTAAAGATTTTGCTGTAATAAATAAAAATAAGAAAAACATGCATTTAGTTTTAATTTTACATATTTAACAGCGCACAAATCGAAAATTAAGTGAATAGTATAGAAAACCAAACAAAACAAATTTTCTATATATCTATCTCTGTCGTCTCTCTCGGGTCAAACGCTCTCAGTGCTGAGAGCAAAATCGTGGCCCCGAAAGAGAGCGAATACACCACCTTGCTATAATTTCATCATGGACAGAGAGCTGGGACTTTACGAATTTTTTTCGAATCAATTTAATTAGATTTTCTAAGAACCAGTCGGAAAGGCTACAGTCGAAGTCGGCTATGAGAGACCCTTTACTTATTCTTCAAAATGGAAATAAGAGTAACACTAATAGTTTCCATAACGCGTTGTAACGTCAATATGCTCTTCTTCTTCCGTTGGCCCGACACTGAGTAATATTGTGTTATGAATAACTGCCGAGTTTATTATCCGATCGTGATCAAATTTTCAGGATACAGTAGGACCCCGATGCTTGTCATGTGTGCCAAAATTCAAGGCACTAGATTTAGAATTGACCATTATATGGGATTTCAAGTTTTTTTTGAATAACTTCCGAGATAATTATCCGATCGCGATAAAAGGAAACGTTGGGACCCTGCTACTCCCCCTGTGTACCGAAATTCAGGACTCTAGCCTTAATATTTTTCGTTATATGGAATTTCAAAAATTTCGTTTTCGATTTACGGAGGGGGAAGGGGGCGTGTCAAAATTTTAAGATAAACTTGATCTGCTTAGCCCATAGACGAACCACTATACCAAATTTGGTGACTCTAGCTCTTATAGTCTCTGAGATCTAGGCGCTCATACAGACAGGCGGTCAGACGGACATGGCTATATCGACTCGGCTGGTGATGCTGATCAAGAATATATATACTTTATGGGGTCTGCCGGACTTCCTTCGACCTGTTACGCACATTTTGACAAACTTAATAGAACCTATTTACTTTTTTAAAGTAAAGGGTCTAAAAAAGAAAGTCATTAATTGGATTTTTTTCTTTTAATTTTTTTATTTAAGTATATATTTTATTCATCACAATTCACGCTATTTTCAGTTCATCACTTATAAGAATAACAAATAAAACTAAAATAATAACATAGTTAAAAATAAACCAGTCGGAAAGGCTACAGTCGAAGTCGACTATGAGAGACCCTTTACTTATTCTTCTAAACGGAAATAAGAGTGACACTAATAGATAGTACCCCATAGCGCGTTGTTACGTCAACATGCTCTTCTTCTTCCTTTGGTCCGACACTCAGTAATATTGGGTTTTGAATAACTCCCGAGTTTATTGTCCGATCGTGATGAAACTTTCAGGATACATTAGGACCCCGATGCTTGTCCAGTGTGCCAAAATTCAAGGCTCCAGTTTCAAAATTGACCATTATATGGGATTTTAAGATTTTTTTGAATATCTTCCGAGATAACCATCCGATCACGATGAAATTTTCAGGATACGTTAGGACCCGGATACCCGTCCTGTGTGCCAAAATTCAGGACTCTAGCTTTAATATTTTTCGTTTTATGGGCTTTCAAAAATTTTGTTCTCGATTTACGGAGGCGGAAGGGGGCGTGTTAAAATTTTAGAATAAACTTGATCTGCTTAGCCCATAGACGAATCACCATACCAAATTTGGTGACTCTAGCTCTTATAGTCTCTGAGATCTAGGCGCTCATACAGACAGACGGACAGACGGACAGACGAACAGACGGACATGGCTATATCGACTCGGCTGGTGATGCTGATCAAGAATATATATACTTTGTGGGGTCTGCCGGACTTCCTTCGACCTGTTACACACATTTTTTTTTGACAAACTTAATAGACCCCTTATTACTTTTTTTTTCAAAAAGTAAAGGGTCTAAAAAAAGTCCGATTAAAATTAAATGACTTAAAAATTAAAGCTCTCTTAATTCATATGACGAGAATATAGTTACAGATTAGACTTTGTAGTGACTAAATCTAGTTCAGCCATTGGATTTTGTTGCAAAAACATAATTTGTCAACAACTTCTGGTTTCAGACATGACCTTTTTTCCGTTATTGTGTTTCCAGTTGCACTGAAGATTCGTTCCAATACTCCAGTGGACACATAGATTCCGGGGCGTGGGATTTTTCAAAATATTGCCTGGTTAATATTATTCAATCCACTTGTGGAGTTTTGGTTTTTGTGACAATTTTCCTTCGTAATTCAGCTGAGAGCTTGCCGTCGCCGGTCGTGTTTTTATTCGCTCCGTCTTTATTTACAAATTTCTGCGCTTAAAAATTATTGTTATGCTCACAATTTGTGATATTGTGCTGTGCATCGTGAAAACTTTATAATTATTGTTCCTTTACTTTGTTAATAACTCAATTTGCAATATAATTTATTTTGTTTTGATTTTTGCCGAGGGTGCTGCTAGTTTTATTGAAGTTCATTGGTCTCTCGCTCGTTGCGTCGGTGGTCTCTGCATGCAGTCACTCTTAACTCAGTCTCTCTTAAATCTGTCGCGAACATCCACACGCACATCGTGTCGCGTCAGTTCTTTGCTCTTATCTATTCTATTGTGTGCTATCATACGCTCAGCGGTGCCTGATTTGCAATATACTGTACATTCGCGCAACTCGTTTGTTATTGTTGCACTTTGTTTTGTTTGCTTTCGGCACATAATTTGGATGTGAACATACACTCTCTCGCCTACGTTGCTTCGTTGATTTGGCTTATACCGCTGCTCTCAATTGATCGTGCGAACTTACATTGAACTTTGTTCTGTTCCCCCCGCTCTCTCTCGCCTACGATACGTCATCGTCGCTTCGTTTTGTATCTCGGCTATCATCTGATCTTGCGTGCTCTATTACAAAATCTCACTCACACGCATCTCAATTATGAGTACCTGCGCTGCTCCCAAGTGTGTCTTTAATCATAAGATTAATGCACGGCAAGCCTATGTTTACTGTTGGCTCTGCGATAATTTAGCTCACACTGGGTGCGCTAATTTTGGGCAAATTGGTGGCCGCGTCGATGACTTAATTAAGTCGCGTGTTGGCCTAAACTGGACTTGCTGGAACTGTAGAGATATTGAAGCAGACATGAGGACCTTTATGAGACAAACTTACACTGAGTTTAATGCTGTCAAGTCTGGATTCTGTGACCTTCAAGCTAAGTTCCTTGCAATGGAATCTCATTTTAAGACTCTTAAAGTTTTAAAAGATTCCCCTAAACGTAAGAAGCAGTGTAATCTTTCTTTGAACATTCCTTTCTTATCACTTCCAGCTAATGATGAGAAATTGTCTCCCACCTTTACTCCTACTCTGCTGTCTGGGTATCAAATTCCGACTCCAACTGAACCTAGCGTTATTGCTGATGATCCTACTGCTAGTGGTTCCTCCGATAATGTAACTCTGCTGGACTCGACTATGCTTACTGATGCTGTCACGGACTCGACTATGCATACTGATGCTGTCTCGGATTCCGTTGTTGCGGGTCCCTCGAATGCCGGTTCCTCGAATGCTGGTCCCTCTAATGCCCCTGTTGACGGCTCAATGGCGGATAATATGAGCACAGGCATGTCCCGTTCCTATGCTAATGTTTTGGGAACGAATGGACCAGCTGGTGTAGTTCCTGTTTATAATGCGTTACCTGCTGCTTCGGTCCTCACCGCAGTGGCCCCATCTGTTTCAATCTTTGTCTCTCGTCTTGTTCCTTCGGCTACGGAAGATCTTGTTCGGCAGTATATTTGTTCAAAGCTTAAAATCGATAATCTTCCTGGTTTATCCATTACAAAATTCAATTTTAAAACAATACGTTCTATTTCGTCGTTCAAAATGTTAGTCCCTGATCAGCACGCTAAAATTTTGCTTGAACCTTCTTTCTGGCCTGAACACACCATTTTCCATATATTCACTAATCGCTCTCCAAATCCTAAAACTAATGTAAGTATCCCTACATCTTCTCGGGATCAAATCTTGTCTTCTGTTCCAAAAAACTAAGTTCTTCCATTATTATCTCCTATCAAAATGTGCGTGGCCTGGGTAGTAAGTTGCGCAAACTTTATTTAGATAGCGTTTCCTTTGAGTATGATGTTGTCGTATTTACTGAGACTTGGCTTACTTCATCAATTTCATGTCAGGCGATTCTCACTGATGAATATATTATCTATCGCAAAGACCGCACAGCTCGCCGTGGTGGTGGTGTCTTGATTGCTGTTAAAAATTCCTGGTCTTCTCAGCTTATTTCATTTGATTCGCATGATGATCTTGAGTTAGTTATAGTTAAAATTTGCTTTAACTCACAGACTATTTATATATCCTGCTCTTACATCCCCCCTCATTCTGATCATTCTATATATATGCGCCATATTTCGTGCCTTCAATTAGCCCTTTCTTCTTTGCAGGATTCCGACCGTATAATCGTTCTAGGTGATTTCAACCTTCCTTCTATATCCTGGATCCCATCTAATGTCCCTAATCTTTTACTTCCCTCTGTTCATCACGATTTTATTAAATATTTATTTGAAATGTCCTTAGGACAAGTGAATGGCCATGTTAATTGCATTGGCAGGCTTCTTGATTTAGTTTTTGTTAGTGATGTCCAATCATCCATAGTAACTAGGGTCTGTCCTCTAACTTTTCCCGAAGATGCCTATCATCCTACACTTCAACTCGAAGTCCCTTTATGTAACTATTGTAACTCCCTTACGGAACCGTCGGCCGTACTGTCTTTCGGAAATACCAATTTTTCCTTGCTTAACTTAGCTCTTTCCGAGATTGACTGGACTTTCCTTTCATCACTTCGAGATATTAATACTGCTACTTCTGCATTTTATAAAATAATTTTTGATGTTTTTAATAGATTTGTTCCGAAGGTGTGTCAATCTGATTCATCCAGAGGACCACTTTGGTTTACATCTCGGTTATCCAACCTGAAGAATATAAAGTCTCGCTTATTTAAAAAGTTTAAGAAGTCAGGGTCTCAGTCCGATTTCTCAAAATATTCTATTGCCCGCTCTAGGTTTCTCATTTTAAATACCACATGTTATAAATCATATTTGTCTCGATGTAAACTTAGCTTTCGACGCGACCCTAAACAGTTTTATAAATTTGTGAATTCAAAGCGTAAATCAATTCAGTTCCCATCTTCCCTCTTTCTTAATAATATTAAAGCTGATAATAATGGTGATATTGCAAATCTCTTTGCAACCTTTTTTCAGCTGTGTTATTCCTCCCCCTCTCCCAAGTCTTGTTCTTGCTCTTCATTCTCTTATCCCTTCCAGTTAAATCAGGCTAATTGTATTTTTCCAACACTGATTGATTATGATTGTCTACTTTCTTTTTTGAAGTCTTCTAAATACTCATTTTCGACAGGTCCCGATAATTTTCCTAGTGCGGTCCTTAAACTCTGTGCTGATTCACTTTGCTCTCCTCTGCTAACCCTTTTCAATCTCTCCTGAACTCAGTGACTTCCCTCAAGTATGGAAAGAATCATACATTGTACCTATTCATAAGAAAGGCTCAAAGTCAGATATTTCAAATTATAGAGGCATTTCTAATCTTTCTGCCATCCCTAAACTTTTCGAAAAGATTATTACCTCCCAATTGCAACATTTTTGTCAATCCTTGTTTACGCGGTATCAGCATGGTTTTGTTCGGAGGCGCTCAACCAATCTTCTTGAATTTTCATCCATTTATACTGACTTTAGCAAGGCATTTGATTCAGTAAATCATGAGATCCTACTCAGCAAATTGGATCTTCTGGGATTTTCACCCAATCTTATTCATTGGATCAGATCCTATCTTCTTAATAGATCTCAAAGAGTGCGTTTTAAGTCCTCGCTCTCTAATCCCATTCAGGCCACTTCTGGTGTCAATCAACGGAGTCATCTTGGACCTTTGCTTTTCAATCTATTTATTGATGACCTTCCTCTCGCTTTGACTCACTCACGCCCCTTAATGTACGCAGATGATGTCAAACTTTGTTTTTCCTTTGATGATCCCTCATCGCCACTTCTACTTCAAGATGACCTTGACTCCCTTAATAATTGGTGTCTAATAAATCGCCTTCCCCTGAATATATCTAAATGTAACGTAATGACTTTCTATCGTCGCAAACCTTATTTTTTTGGCTACTCTATTGATGGTAAATTATTAAAACGTTTGTTTAGAGTTGTTGACCTGGGCATTCTTTTTGTACCTAATTTATGCTTTAACTCTCATATTTCTGTTATTTCTTCCAAAGCAACTGGTGTCCTAGGTTTTATTAAGAGATGGTCTAAGGAATTCACTGATCCTTATACCACTAAACAACTTTTCGTCTCTCTCGTGCGTCCAATTCTTGAATTTGGTTATTGTGTTTGGTCTCCAAAGTACCAGCAATTTCAGGATTAAATTGAATCAGTACAGAAACAATTTCTAATATTTGCCCTCCGTGGATTAAATTGGGACCCTGATCAACATCTCCCTTCTTATGAAAGTAGACTTAGCTTGATAGATCTACCATCCCTAAAAAAGCGTAGGATTTGCCATGGGGTTCTCTTTCTACATAAACTTTTTCTTGGCGAGATTAACTCTACTTTCCTACTTAGCCTCATTAACATTCATGTTCCTTTTCGTCCTACTAGACACTATTTCCCCCTTAACCTTCCCGTTTGTCTTACAAATTACTCCGAACAAGAAGCCTTCCGTGTGCTTTGTAAAAATTATAATAAATTTTACAACTTCTTTTCTATTGGATCTAGTAGTACCTATGTTAAACTTGCAATATTGAATAACTTATAGCTTGGATAATTTTGTATTATTATTACTATTATTTTGTATTTATTTTTATTATTATTGTTATTATTATTTTTTTTTTCGTCATTGTAAACCTTGCCACCGTCCTTTTGATGTGAGTCGGAGCATATCGCTAAAAATTTCTCCTCCTGCGGACGTGTGCCTGGTCTAGTTTTTATGTTAAATGATATACATGTTTTTCTACTGTGTCGAATGTTCATTGTCGTCAATAATAAATAAATAAATAAATAATACAAAGGCAAACATCGAAGACTGAGAGTTATTTTCTTGTGTTGTCTGTGTTGGTGACTCTTCGAGGTTGGAAGTTTGGCTCTAAGATTTTATTAAAGCTGCTAGCTTGTTCTGCAAAGTGGTACCTGCCACGTTATCAATCTCCGAATTAGCAAAGCCCTCTTTTTTTAGACGGGGATCCAAAAGTGTTGCTAATCGCAGGATACTTCTTCCCTCATAAGGTGCGAGGTGGCGGTTTATTCCATCAACCAAGTGTTATCGAATTTCAATACCTTCTATACTCTTCAATGTGGGCAACGCAGAATTTAAGCGATACAGCAAGTCTATGGTTGTCGGAATTATTTTGGAGCTAATGACTGACTGGCTAGCGGACACCCGAATTGTCGCAGTTTTAAAGGGTTCAAATAAGATCTCCAAGTCACTTAATATGGTAATATCATCTGCGGACAAAGGACTAGGAGCTTTTTGAAGACTCAGAAGTAGTGATGTAAAAAAACATCGAAACATCGATGAATCGATTTTTGCATAACCGATTTAAATCGATTTGAACTCGATTTTTATTTTGCCGATGAATCGAGTAAAATAAATCGATTTTCATGAAAAATCGAAAGCTTTGCTATTCTAAGTAGACTAAGTAGAAAACAATAATAGAGCGCCTGAATTTTTGCTTAAATTGAACACACTTAAGGCAAAGTGTTTTTAATTATTATAAAATGTTGGAAAAATATTTAAAAAATAAATGAAGTCATATTTTATATGTTGAAACATGGCCTAACAAATAACAACCTGCATTAAAATTATTTTGTTATCCCTTTTAGTGTAGATTTTATAAATGCTTAAATCTTGTAAGGTGCTGGTTGAAATAAGATGTGAGCCACTGTATGTATTTCTATGTACATACAAAGTTGTACGTATCTTTATACAAACTATATATCCAGTAAAGGTGTAAACATTTAAATTAATTAAACAGTGCTCAAGTTTAAAGCAGGCATTAAAACTATACTTTATTATAACTTATCATGTTTGGCGAATTTAGTTAATTATTTTATCTTTTATTTTCTACATTTGATTGTTGTATAAATTGTTATCAACGTGAATTAAAACCAAGCAGAGATTTTATTGAATCCTAAAAATTTTATAAAATGTATGTCTATAAATAAACGCAAGAATTAAGATCTAATATTTACTTTTTTCAAAATTGGAAAATTTGTATGAAAAATCGATGAATCGATGCTGAAATTTCCGATGAATCGACAACTCGATTTTTTCATTGCCGCTTTTTAAAATACGATTTTAAAATCGATGTTCAGTTTGCATTTACATCACTACTCAGAAGCACTTGTGATACTTCACTGTTAATTAAAATCAGTCGTTTAATCATTTTGTAGCAACTATTCCATCTCGTTGGGCATTCTTGGGTGAGGCTGTATGGGTTTTTTGCCCTTAATTTGGAATATTTTGTTGAACTTGACTTAAAAAATGAAACAATGCGTTTACATTAAGAAATTATTTCTGTCAGTTGCTCCAAAGCCAAATCATAATGTATTATTAAATTAAGGGTGTGAGCATAACAGCCCAAGAGTCTTTTTTTGAGCAATTGACAGGCTTTCACCATATTTGCTGCGTTATCGGACTCAATTGCAATGGTTTTATCAAAAGTTCCCTCTTTGGGAAAACCCAATTTTTATCGAATTGGCTATATTTTTTTTCGCAGAGTGTAAAGTGTCGTCATCCAGTTCATTGGTTGACAGGACGGCTTCACGATGGACAAAATCGCTAGTTACGAAATGACAGGTAACAGTCTGATGACATTTATTGGCTTTTGAAGTTCATCCATCTGTGGTAATTGCGCATTATTCCACTTCACTCAATATGACTTTAAGTTTTTTCTTCACTTCAAAGTACATATTTGGCAAAAGCGTGTTTCGAAGGGTTTTTCGGCACTACAGTACCGTGGATATAATGTATATGAATACTCGCGAAATCCCTCACGCTCAACAATTCGGAATAGTTCCATGTCCTTAACTCAATCAATGTTATTAAAGCCTTGTCCCGTTTCTTTTTTGCCATAGAATTTCTGCCGTACGCATTCCGAACTACAAATGACGAGAGTGTACCTACGGGTGTTGATGTTCAGTCAAATTTGTAGAGTTACCACATGTTTTTAACACCTTGGCACATTTTTTACATTTTGCAGTAGTTCCACCGACGAGTTTCTGTACCCTGTGCCCATTAAAAACAGGCAAAAGCCGTATAATGAATTTGTGTGAATGTATGTAACAGGCAGAAGGAAGCATCTCCGACCTTATAAAGTATATATATTCTTTATCAGTATCAATAGCCGAGTCGATTGACACCTGTCCGTATGTCTGTCCGTCCGTCTGTCTGTCCGTCCGTCTGTACGAAAGCGTCGATCTCAGCAACTATAAGAGCTAGAGACTTCAAATTTGGAATTTAGGTTCCTGAATACCATACGCAGATCAAGTTTATTTTAAATTTTCGATATCAAGCCCCGTTTGTTTTAAAATTAGAAAGATCCCCAAAACATAAGCAATGTTAAGGCTAGAGACTTGAGATTTGGAACACATGATAAGAAGCTTGGGTTTAATGTGTTCAGAAAATTTAATTGCGATGCCACGCCCCCTTCGCCCTTAACTCAAAGAAGCTGATAACAAGAGCACTTTTATAGCTAAAGACTTGAGATTTTTATTATTTATATATTTAAAAATATTAATTAAAACAATGAAATGCCTTAACTTAATTTAATAATAAAATTAATATCTAATTAAATAAAAAATTACATAATTTATTGATGTTTTATAAAACATATATAATTATAAATAATATATAGATATATATGTATACATATATCCATTCAAAAATTTATTATATTTGAAATCATAATCTGTTTATCATTTTAATTTGCCCTACAACAGAATCAAGACAAGGTCACTGGCAATAGTGCAAATTACAATAGTCTTTGCCACGTTATATCTGCAGAACTCTCTCTCGCCGCTATTAAACAGTCCATTTTCCTATTCCTTTCGAGAAATCCTTAACCGTACTTATTCTAATACTTAAATATAACTAATAATATATTAACTATTACACATCCTAATACCTAGACTTCCAACTTTTACACTAATACTACTATTACTTTTCATTATAATACTACCTCTTATATTATTAAGTATACATCTAATGCGTTAATAATTTAAATTTATACCTATACTAATACTAACTTTAATACTAACACTTATTGATCTGATTGGGTTTTTTTGGGGTTTTTCCCCAATCCTTGCAACAAATGTTGGATCATTTTAAGTCATAATCTTGTTTACCCCTTTAAAGCGATCTTAAATTTTTCTTTTTTCAGTTTTGTAATTTTATATTTTAATGTTACTATAAATATTACTCCATAATTTCTTGTCGACTGTTTTTAGTCGTAATAATAAATAAATAAAAATAAGAAACTAATGAAAATATATCTCCGCACATCGACACTATATTATCTATCAAATATGTAGCAGGCCGATAGTCTGTTAACATTCCTATACTCTGTTAACCCTACCACCACTAGATTGTATACCCTACCACCAGACTGTATATCCTCCCATCACTAATTATCCAGATAGATTAGCTATCTCGCTTTAACATATTAAGACAATGGAGATCGACCTAGCTTGATCTCGTTCTAAAGGGAATTGTGAAATACAGCGGCGTGATGCCGGAGTTTAGAGCTGCAAAAAAATCGATTTTCAGTACATCGATTTTTTTCGATCTTTTTTAAATAAAAATCGATTAGATCGATTAAATCGAACAAATTTATTTATTATTCAAAAAATTAACGAGATCATTTCAGGAGATCATTTCTTAAACAAAATAACAAAAATTCTAATCATCTAAAATCCACTGATTTTTGCTGGCAAAAATTAGCTTGTCAACCGTTTTTGGTTTAAGCGCTGCGCGCCTGTCTGTCACAATTGACCCAGCCCTACTGAAAATGCGCTCCGATTCGGTAGAGCATCCATTTTAGCTGCGTGAATCTGACAGTAATAGGAATGAAGTTAAGATTTTATCAATGCAATAAGATACAACAAATTAACAAACCTTCCAATAGTCCAGTGGACTAATATTTGGCGAAGCGTGTGGTTTTTCCAAATATTGACGGATGGCAATTATTGCGTCAGATTTTGGTGTTTTCACTTTTTTGGCCAGCTTTAACTTCAAAAACGAAAATAAGGCGGTTTCTTGTTCGGAATCGTGTGTTGGCGGAGCGTCTGTTGAATCGGAAAGTACGTTCAATTTTTTGAAAATTCCGGATGTTTCAATCTGCAGTATTTCCACTGCTGATTCAGCAGAGCTGCTGCTTCGAAATCCCTCCTTCTTAAACCTAGGGTCTAGGATTGTGGCGATTTTCGGCAGTGTTCTCTGCTCGTATTGAAATAGGCGTGTGCTCATTTGCTCCAACAAATAGTGGCACGTCTCAACACCATCCGAAGTCTTTAAGGATGTGAGCCTGCCACTAAGCCGATGGTGGAGGTCAGCAGATAGGGGAATGATTAAAGAAATTGTGGCAGAACTGCTTGCAGAAACCCTATTTGTGGCAGCATCAAAAGGCTCAAATAGTAGCTCAAGATCATTCAGAACTGATACCTCCTCTGCTGTTGGCGGTGGAGGTGACTTTTTAGTATCTAGGAGGACACGTGAAACAGCGTCTTTAAGCTTTAGAATCCTGCTCACCATTCTAAAGCAGCTGTTCCATCGTGTCGGAACCTCTTGTATTAGTCCGTACGAGGTATCAGTCCCTTGACTACGTTTTAGTTTTGAATACGCAATCGAGCTGCTTTTAAAAAATGTAACAATTCGCTTACATTTGTTAATTACAGGTTTAATGCTATCCAGTTGTAGAGTATCCTGCATAATAATATTAAGCGTGTGTGCAAAACAAGGCATATGTCGCATCTGAAGCAATGAGCAGGCTTTTATCATGGACGCTGCATTGTCTGTCACGATCGCAGATATTTTGCTTGCGACACCCCACTCGGACAAAACAGCGTAAATTGAGCTGGCGATATTTTCGCTTGTCTGGTCCGTGTCCGTTAGGAGTTTGTTTGTCGACAAAACAGCACTTCTCAATTTAAAATCGTCTTGCAAAAAATGACATGTGACCGTCAAATAGTGGTCGTTTGCCCTTGACGTCCAGCCATCTGTCACCATCTTGTCACCGCGCAGTACTGTACTTTGTTAAGCATGTCTTTAAGCTTTTTCTCCATGTCATCATACATATTTAGCAAGAGTACATTACTTAACGTAGTTCTGTTCGGTAGCTTGTACAGTGGGTCCAAGCGGTAAACAAAATTACGAAAACCGATATCGTCGACAATTCTAAAAGGCTGTAGGTCAGTTGCGATCATACTGATAAGAGCGCTATCCAGCGCTTTTTTGCGGGACGAGCCACTTTCGTATGATTTTGGTCTCTTTGTGTCGTAAAAAGCTTCCAATGTTTTCATGGCTTTTGGTAAGCTAAGTAAAGTGGGGTGCGCCCGCTTCATATGATTGAACAAGTTTGTAGTGTTGCCACAGGTCTTGTACACTTGTCCACAGGTTTCGCATTGGGCGGATCCACCTTGAAAGCGCTTAAAATGATCCCAGACGCTGGATCTACCACATTTCCTTTTAGGCTCAGCTGAATCGTCCTCGATATCCGCTTCCTTTGTTTTTCCTTATATATAATAATAAGAATGTATATTATTCATAAACTGTCGTTAAATAATCGATTTAAAGCAACATTGCAATTAGCATTTCTACCGAAACAAGAAAAGTTTGACTGCACATACATACAAATGTTCATACATATGAAATGCGCAACTCTAACCTAACATAGCACAACACCGAATTTATTTAAGAAATTACCTGTGATTTGCAAAAATTTGTCCATTTTGTTTCCGATTCTGATCCACCAACACACAGTGATTCTAATAAAATGAAAAACAATCATTTATTATTATAATACATATAAAAACAAATTGTTAATTTACTTACTCTTATTCGTCGTTCAACCACGCGCGCCGCCTTACACGTAGTGGTGGAATTTTTCTTAGAAATGATTGACGATACATCGATTCTCCCAAAAACGAATCGATCTTTCCCTTCAAAATTCCTGTTGCCATATAGGAATTGTCAAAGGAAATTTCTGCATAAAAAGACCAATTAAAAACAGCTTAATTCACCTGATTATTTTAGATTATTTATTTGCTATATTAATTATTTAATTCATTGTCTATTTATTTACTTAATCTATTTGTTTTTTTATTAATATGCCTAACTGATATATATATATATATATATATATATATATATATATATATATATAACTTAATTACTATTTGTCCACAGCCGCTGAGTCCTCTTTACACGCTTTTCTAGCTGCTCGAGTGTTAGGTGTTGAGTAGAATGGTCCCGGTAGGATGTTTCAGATAAAGGCCTGTAAGAAAGAAGCAAAATTGGAATGCTAGAATTAATCACATAAATGTTGAGGTATCGCAAATCAAACATGCAAGTGTAAATACCTTTTGATGGGGTGAAGTGGAGTGACACATGGCCGGAGTGGTCGGGCGTTGATCCTTGGAGATCAGGGTCAGCACATGGTAGGGTGAATCGCTAGCACCATTATTTCCTTTTTCTCCCAAACACCGAAGAAGAGGACCGTGGTGAATTTCCGAAATATAAATTGTTGTTACCCGACTATCCGTGCATCGAGGGTCTTATCCATCCTTGGAAGTACCGAAAGCTAGCCGGCAATCGATGTGCGGGTCCGATCAAATCTGTCGGCAAGTAACTGGACATTTGAAGCGCATGCATCCTACTTTAACAGTGAGTGAACTGCCAATCGCTCCAGGCCCTGTTTTGTCCTTTATAGATAAAAAGAAATACGAAGCATCATCAATTAGAAAAAGAAATCTTGACAGCGCACTAACATATTATATCAGCTCTGACCTGCGACCATTTTCAGTGGTTGAAAACAAAGGCTTTCGTCATTTTGTCAAAATGCTTGATCCTCGCTACGAGTTACCTTCTCGTACAACATTGCGAAACGTTATGCATGACAAATCTTTTCAACGACATGAACTGACTGAATGGCTAGTTTTTTATAAAGTGACAGCCATTGTCACTGATAACGCTAGAAGTATGATAACAGCATGTGAAATCCTGCAAAAACGACATGTGCCATGCTTTGCTCACTACATAAATTTGACCGTACAGGACTGGCTGTCCTTGGACAAAATACAAGCTATCTTAGACAAATGTAAGCGAATTGTGTCTTTTTTTAAGAGCAGCTCAGTAGCTTAAATACACTTAAAGCATTATTGCCCTTATCTGCCGATGAGATTTCTGTCCTGGAGGATTTAAAGCAAGTTTTATTGCTTTTTGAACACGCAACTGTGCACACTTCATCAAGCGCCTCAGTATCTCCATCCATGATTATACCGGTGGTTTGCGGACTCCTACATAATTTGCAAAATCTAAAAGACAAACTAAGAACTGATGAAAGCCGTCAAGCATGTGATTGTTTAGTTGAAGGAACACAAAAAAGACTATCACAGTATGAGAAACGCAGTGTCACAAGAGTTACAACTAGATCCTCGTTTAAAAAGGAAGAATTCTTTAATACAAACCAGTCGGAAAGGCTACAGTCGAAGTCGACTATGAGAGAACCTTTACTTATTCTTCAAAATGGAAATAAGAGTAACACTAATAATTCCCAGAACGCGTTGTAACGTCAATATGCTCTTCTTCTTCCTTTGACCCGACTCTGAGTAATATTAAGTCTTGAATATCTTCCGAGATTACTATCCGATCGCGAAAAATTTTCAGGATACGTTAGGATCCTGATACCCGTCCTGTGTGCCAAAATTCAGGAATCTAGCTTTAATATTTTTCGTTTTATGGGATTTCAAAAATTTTGTTCTCGATTTACGGAAGCGGAAGAGGGCGTGTCAAAATTTTAAGATAAACTTGATCTGCTTAGCCCATAGACGAACCACCATACCAAATTTGGTGACTCTAGCTCTTATAGTCTCTGAGATCTAGGTGTTCATACAGACAGACGGACATGGTTATATCGACTCGGCTGGTGATGCTGATCAAGAATATAAATATATAATTTATAGGCTTGGACATACCACCTTTCATTGCAAGGGTATAAAAAAACCGTAAGCAACAGCAAACAAAATAAATAGGTCGGGAATTCGACCGTAATGTACCCTGTGTCAGTACGGGACGACACTCTAATTTGCTTCTGATGTATTTCCCTTGTAATTTGTTTTCTTTATTTGTAGGCGAACGGGGCATGGCAACGTGATCCAATTTTCTGGACACATCGACACCAATATACTCATCATGTGTTCCGAATGGTGTCGGCCTACGTCTCTTGATGTCAATTACTAGTCACAAAAAGCGTACATTTATAATAGATTTAAATATATAAATATTTTAATAAATATATATATTTGAATTGACAGTTTTAAATTAAATTTTTACTCTAATTATTTTTAATGATAGGTAGTTGTTCTTTTATCGACTGCTATTGTTGGCGTAAATGAATAGATCTCTCCGAATAAAGGCTAAATTGGCAACACTTATGCAGATATGACAACTCTAATATATGTGAGCAAAAAAGAAACCACAGTTATTTTGGAGGGAGCGCTATTTTGTTGTTTTCATTCCGTTCATATTTGCTTCGCACCGTGGTGTAAAATAAAAATTCAAATTCTAAACCGAATCGGGCATAATTAATTGTATACCAATTTCTTATAACACAACCGAAAGAATATTTTATAATCCGCATTAATTAAATTTGTAAAAACTACTATATCACTGAATTCCTACGTTGCTAATGTTATTTACTTCCCTTAAAATTTAATATTACAGTAAATTTATATAATTAATAATATTTATTTTATCGATTTTTTTTTATTAATAATATTAAGTCTGCACATCAATAAATGTGAATAACTTATTTTCGGTAGCAAAATGCTCACATAATTGTACATGTGGAACCACTGTAATTGGCACGCTCCTAAAAATGGTCAAAAACGGTATAATGAATTTGTGCAAATGTATGTAAGAGGCATACGGAGGCATCTCCAAACCTATAAAGTATATATATTCCTGATCAGTATCAATAGCCAAGTCGATTGACACCTGTCCGTCTTTCTGTCTGTCCGTCCGTCCGTCTGTCTGTCCGTCCGTCTGTACGCATGGATCTTAGCAACTTTAAGAGTTAGAGACTTCAAATTTGGAATGTAGGTTCCTGAATACCATACGCAGTTTATTTTAAATTTTCGATATCTCATCACCTACCCACTCAAATTGAAAAAAACTATCAACTTCTAAAGTTTTCAGATAACGCACTTTAATTTAACACATAGTTTAAGTATAGCTTACGCTGAGCAATTTGCTGCAAGTTTTATATCGATCGATAAAGGAGATATTAAGGAATTTGCTTAAATTCCATTATTTCATAGTTGTTGGAAAGAGCAAGAGTGCATATGAAAATTCTAAAAAATATTATAACTTGACAATAAATAGGATTCGAAACAGATTCATTTTCTAATCTATTTCCATTTCCGAAATTCCATTCACTGAATAATTTCCGAAATTCCATTCACTGAATAATTTCAATATTAATATACTTTTCTATAATTTTATGTACATGTACGGCATTACGATTTTTAAGGACCTGGAACCAAAATACTTTCTTTATGACGACTGGCATAGGGTATTCTTCTGTCGTGCACGCTATTTATTTTTTTTTATCTACGAATTTTTTTTCCATATTGTTTGCTTTGTACGCAAGGGCGCCGCCAGTTTTTCAGTAAGGGGGAAAACCTCCTCTTCTATTTCTGCCTTTCTTTCAAGCACTAGTTTTCTCTTAGCACTCATAATACAGAGATTTAACAAAAATGATACTTATTCTAATTGTTTTTTAATTAATTTAAGTTTTAAAAACATATTTTTGCGAATTTTGGAATCTATATCACGTAATGTTATATTATTTCCCTCCTTCCCCCTGGCGACGCCCTTGTGTGTACAGTTTGCGGGGAGCTAACCAATAGGAAACAACGTGTCGAGGGCGACATTGGGACAAGAAGCAACCACACAAAGTGAATTAGCATGACATTATGCGGTACACAAGAATGCATCGGTGCGAGGAAAAATTCAATAACTTTTACTACCGGACACGATCGTCTATATTCGTCGGATGAAAAGATGAAAGATATAAATGTAAATACATATATACTTATAATATATACCAAAAGATATACATATTGCTGTATACATATATATACCTGTACACGTACATACCGTTTCGTATATTTTGATAAGGCAGAAGGCATAACCAGGATTTAGGAAGCAAGAGGAAACTGCAACATAGAAACAATAGTGCATCGTTTCGACATCCGGAGCGCACATCGAGGCCCACTGTGCCCGTTCACGAACAAGCTCATGCTGGTATGTGTGTAAAATAAGAGGAGAAACAGTGGCTTGCCAACGCTATGACTTGACACCGAAAAGTTTGCATGCATTGTTTATTACAATAAGCATACGGAGAGCGCCGCTGTCGAGAGTTTCGCATTTTCGGATAGGCGCCGAATATGGATATGCTTGTGTTTTTAAGAGAGTGCGCAGTCGCGGTAAATAGCGCTATGGCCTGATGCCGAAATGTTGTACACAGTGCTCGTTGTAATAAGCGTGTAGAGGGTGCGATCACTGACAGCCTTATATATTTTCGGGTACATGTTGATGCCGAACTTTGGCATGCCTGTGCTGGGGAGAGAATGGGCAGCAGTTTTGCACATGTGGATGCCGAATGTCAGCATGCATGTGTGAGTGAGAAGCAGTGTTGCCATTTTAGCTATTTTTAAATTGCAAAAGCTAAAACATTTGATGGAATGCTATTATCTAGAAATCTAGTTATTTTCAATAATGATTTGACTACTTTTTCCCTAATTCCGATAGGATCTAGATAGGAGATATTTTTTAAGTTTGCTCATAAAATATGTAGTTCATTCGGCCGTAACTCCCCGAGGTCAGTTTGAGTGACGAGCCGAAGTACGATCGGGAGCCAGACAGCCGAATAGTCGGGACCCCTACCATAATATAATATAAAATAATCTATGTAATTATTTTTTTAAATTTGTGGGCGAAGCGGGCGTGCCATCGTGATGATATTTTCTGGACACATTGAGAGCCTTTCGGTCATACGGATGGACAGACGGACGGACCGGCGGACATGGCTATATCGACTCGGCTGTTGATGCTGATCAAGAATACATATATGTATACTCTTTATTTAATATACCCTGGACGAGGGTATAAAAAATATTTGTATTAAACAAAAACCAGTATCAAGCCCCCAATCTACGCCCATGAACTGTAGTAAATTGACGCTCACTGCCAGCAGCAGAGTTCTCACTCTAGCGCAATGGGCCAGCAATATCGCTGTCTCACGGTGAGCGAAGACATCGTTTACGGTACGCAGATCCCGTTAACCTATGAACAAATCGCCAGCAGCCAATGAGAAAATGTGCTGTTAGGCTGTTGGCAACGAGAGCTATAAAAGAACTTGCGATTGCAGTCAAAGCGACACTTGGCTGGCACTCGTACACGTGAAACATTATCTGCTGTGTAGAGCTGGGACTCTACGATTTTTTTTCGAATCGATTTAATAATAAGAAAGTTATTAATTGGCATTTTCTCTTTTCATTTGTATACCCTGTGGGGTACATTAAGTTTGTTAAAAATATGTAACGGGCAGAAGGAAGCATGGCCGACCCAATAAAGTATATATATTCTTGATCAGCATCAATAGCCGAGTCGATATAGCCATGTCCGTCGGTCTGTCGGTCCGTCCGTATGAACGAAAGGATCTCAGAGATGGTAAGAGCTAGAAGCTTGAACTTGGTGTCCCAGCACTGGTAATTTTGTAGGCAGATCAAGTTTGTCTTTTTTTTTTTTTGAATGCCACGCCCTCTTTGCCCACAAATTAAGTAAGAGTAAAAGCATAAAACAAGCAGTTTTGTAGCTCAAAACCCTCATAACAAGAGCAATATTACAGCTAAAGACTTCACATATAGCACATATGATAAATATTTTGTGGTCAATGTGTCCAGAAAATGTTATCACGATGCCACGCCCCCCTCGCCTACAAAACGGAAAAGCTTATAACAAGAGCAATATTACAGTTAGAGACTTCAGATTTGGGACACATGATGAATATTTTGTGGTCCATGTGTCCAGAAAATTGTATTGCGATGCCACGCCCCCTTCACCCACAAATTAAGTAAAACCTCATCAAGCAAGCAGTTTTCTAGCTCAAAAACCTCATAACAATAGCAGTTTTGTAGCTAAAGACTTGAGATTTAGCACACATGATGAGTATCTTGAGGTCGATTTGTCCAGGAAATTTTATCACGATGCTACGCCCCCTTTCCCCACAAATTAAAAAAAAAGAATTACTAGAGAATTTCATCTGAAGTGAATTTGAGCGGGTTCCTGTAGACCCACAGGGTATATTACGGTCGGGGTCCCGACTGTTCCGCTTGTTTTTATCTTGTTTTCATACAAAATTATTTTGAGGTCACCCCATTCAAAAAATCATAAAAAATATAAGCGAAAAGATTTTTGAAAATTTCTTTTTGCAGTCACTATTAGAATTGTTTAGAGAAACTTTTTGCATCAAAACATTTTTTTTTCAAACCCGAGGAAAAAAGTCGAAAAAGTAGATTTTCACATAAATTCAAAAATTCTAATAGGTACTTAATGGGTTAAGGAAAGTTTAGTATCATTCGAACGGCATTTGAATGTCCTTTCCATTGATGCCAAAATCTTCATGAAGTTAGTTCAAATTATGAATCTATTTAACTTTAGTTTTGTCAAAATACTTTTGGCCACCGTTGTATATATATAGGTATATGTATATATATGCCCACAATTATTGGCAACACACAATTGTCACCAAAAATAACTTTTCCGCCCGACCGTACTCTCGCCGATTTGTCAACCGCCCTCGTTGCCGTCACGAAACTTAATTCCCGCCTGCTTTTCGTTCGCCTGTTGCTAAGCTACGCTTTCGACAAAACTCCTAACGCTCAACGGGTCTTCTGGTCAACGGCCGTTTGCCCTTGGCCTTGATCCATATCTCGCCGCCACGATCCGCTCCGCTGAGTAGGCCGCTCACCAATACACCCACACCTCTCATTTCCCCTCACCAACTCTTATACACCTCTCTCTTTTATCAATCACACTATGATCCTTTCAGGATATATTAGGACCCCGATGCTTGTCCTGTGTGCCAAAATTCAAGGCTCCAGTTTTGAAATTGACCATTATATGGGATTTTTTTTTGAATAACTTCCGAGATTATTATCCGATCGCGATGAATACGTTAGGACCCTGATACCCGTCCTGTGTTCCAAATTTCAGGACTCTAGCTATAATATTTTTCGTTTTATGGGATTTCAAAAATTTTGTTCTTGATTTACGGAGGCGGAAGGTGGCGTGTCAAAATTTTAATTTTAATAGTAATTATTCAGATTATCAGTGCTGGACATCTCTCAAACTGTGGTCGGACAGTGTTGGACAACTGGTCAATTATAATGAAATAATGTCAATATAAGAAATTCCTTAATATCTCCTTTATTTGTGGGTCGATGGCTATGTAACTTGAATCAAATTTCTTAGCGTTGTTATTCTGTTAACTTAAGCTGTGTTATCTTAACACACATGCGTGTAAATGTTCGCAAACATTAATTTTAGATTCCCAAAAGAAAGACAAGGCGAGCGATAGTGCAAAGAAGATTGTCATATGCTCTGTCGCTCTTGCCAACAACTATGAAATAATGTTAATAATTCCTTAATATCTCCTTTATTTGTGGTTCGAACGCTATGAAACTTGCAGCAAATTGCTTAGCGTGGTTATTCTGTTAATTTAAGCTGTATTATCTTAACAAAGATTGAAAACAATCGCTAATATTAATTTACATAACAATGTATATTTCTGAGTGTGGCCGATGGATGGCGCCACATGACACATAACACAATGCGCCATACAGCGGACGACACCGCAACTCATCAGATAATCAAATGCTTTCTCGTTTGCGCAAATGGAATTTTCTTATGCTCTCTCGCTTTTGCCAAAAAATGGTATTAAAACAAATTCCTTAATATCTCCCTTATTTATGGATCGATCGCGATGAAACTTGCAGCAAATTGCTCAGCGCGAGTTATACTTCAACTATCAGTCTTGTTAGGATGAATTATCTTGGAATTGGAGGTTTTCTTTTATTTGCGTGGGCGGGGGGTGAGATACCGAAAACTGAATAAACTTGATCTGCGTATGGTATTCAGGAGCCTACATTCCAAATTTGAAGTCTATAGCTCTTATAGTTGCTGAGATCCACGCGTTCATACAGACGGACAGACAGACGGTCGGACAGACGGACAGACAGGTGTCAATCGACTCGGCTGTTGATACTGATCAAGAATATATATACTTTATAGGGTTGGAGAGGCTTCCTTCTGCCTGTTACATACATTCACACAAATTCATTATAGCCTTTTTTGCCCATTTTTAATGGGCACAGGCTATTAAAATTAAGAATCAGTTCATGTTTCATGATTTAATTTGAATCAAGGATTTTAGTAAATGAGTTTCTGAATTATAACAGTAGTATTAGGAAAATTAAAAATAACAAATTCAATATAAGAATCCAGTTTATAGAAATAAAGGTGGATAATAATTGAATCATAGCCAAGTGTTCCTTGATGGCATATGGGTCTGTAGGTGTGTCGTTTTGTTTCGATGATGCAGGCAGCATTTCATAAGGTTGGTTTGTGCAGCCGATTGAGGTTTGATTAAGTGGTTGGATCAATTGGGTTGTCTTACTTAGAGGGCTTGTAAAAGATGGTAAATTGGTTTGTTAAAGTGCATTGAAGGCTTCTTGAAGATGTTCCAAAGAATCATACGTTTCCTGTCTTTCAACAGCATCTTGGTATACTGGGCAACCTGAGTAGGATGCAATGTTCTTTCCTCCACAGTTAGCACATTTTCCTGGGACATTGGCTGATTTGAGGCATTCAAAGTATCTGTGTGGACCGGCACATTTGAAGTACTTATATCCTTGATAGGTGCATTTTTCCCTTTTGTGATTGAAAGATAGGCACTTGTAGCATTGGTAGATTTTTTGGTTGGGAATCTTGTCATTGTTTTTTTTCAATTTTATCATTGATAAGGCCAATCGATGAAATGGAGAATATGTCTTTGTTATTGTCATTGGTGCAGAGCTCAATTTTGAAGGTGTCAGTACCCTGGCCAATTTGTCTGTTGGTGATATTTGTGGCTTTTAAAATGGGGAAGCCTAATACTTGGAGCTTGTCAGCAATCGATTTGGTTGGTGTTTTAGGTGGGAGGCCCTTGATAATGACATTCAATCCTGTGCCCAATTTGGTTTTGTTTATGCGGAAGTTGAGCTTTTAATTATTAAAGTGGTTGAGTAGGGTATTCATGAGAATTTCTGTGTTAGCCTCAATCAATAGGGCAGCGCCAGGCAGAATCTTTTCCAGAAATACATTCGGTTTAATGACTTCGGCAGCTTTCTCCATGGTATTGAGAGGGTCATTGAATCGAATTGAAAAAGGAAGGTCCAGGATTGTTTAGCGTTGATTTGAGTTGTTTTAGCCATGTTGGTGTTAAAATCAAACTCCGAGTCAATGTAGATGTCAGAAATTGGGCTTGAGTCAAATGAAGATTGTGATGTTGTAGCCGGTATATCATTGAGAGCCTTGCATATATCCGGGCTACGGAGTTGCTTTTTTAGCTTGACGAGAATTTGATCAGCAGGGTAATTGGTGCGGTGATTGTTTATTTTAATCTTTCCCTTTAAGGGCCTAGAGAGAGGAAAGGGCAAATTCTCAATATGAGTGCATTTGGTTAAATTGGCTTGGTATTATTAGTAGAGTTGATTTGGAGTATTGATATAAAAGGGTATATCAGATGTTAACATAGGATTAATTATAAGTTAATAATATAAAAAAATGTGGTAAAGTAAATGGGAGGAGATTGGATGTGTAAAGTGAGAGAGCAAACTTGTACAAGTCAGTTGGTTTGTGGATGTTAGCAATGTATGTTTTTAGATTTATGAGATAAAGTAAGCTGCTAATAATTGCATTAAGAAGTTTATCAATCAATTGAACTGATGATACAGAGCATTTGACTGTTTTGTTTATTTTAATAAGTAAAGGTGTAAGCTTTATTAATGATTGAAAATGAGTACAAGTGAGGAGTACAAAGGATATGCATGTGCTTGATTTTAAGTTATTTGGGGCTAGATTGTGGATGCTACAGGCAAGAGCCATTACCTTTGTTTTCATTTTCTCTCTTGCAGTCAACAGCATCAGGGTAGTAGACGGTAGATGATACATGAGTACCTTGTCGTTATTCATCATTGCCGCAGGTTGAAAGAGGAGAGAAATGAAGGGGGGGGGGGGGTGGATATTCCTTCTTATTAAGTGAGGGAAGGGTTATGGAGCAGTTTTAAATTAGTATTATAGAAACAATTAGTTTAGTAATTTAGTATTTGGTTAATTTGATGGTTATAAAAAAGGATGTGAATTGAGGAATTTTAAATGTATGATATGTTGAGAATTTTTTTGGTATAGTGTAGTTATTGAGTAATTGATATATTAGAGATAATGCCTTTAATTGTAAAATGGTAGAAGCTCAAGCTGGTGCCATTTTGAGTAAATGATTTATCGAAAATTTGATAACTGGATAATGAGACGATAGTTCGACATAAAAAATTTTATTTAAATTTAAATTTGAAATTTTCAATTTTTATTATTTTCTTTTTTTTTCTTTGTTTTATTTATTATTACGACTAAAAGCAGTCGACAAGAAATTATGGAGTAATATTTATAGTAACATTAAAATATAAGATTACAAAATTAATAATTAAATTATTATTAAAATTAAATATTATTTTAAATTAAAACTGAAAAAAAGAAAAATTTAAGATCGCTTTAGAGGGGTAAACAAGATTATGACTTAAGTGATTCAACATTTGTTGCAAGGATTGGGGAAAAACCCCAAAAAAAACCCAATCAGATCAATAAGTATTAGTATTAAAGTTAGTATTGGTATAGGTATAAATTTAAATTATTAATGCATTAGCTGTATACTAAATAATAGAAGAGGTAGTATTATAATGAAAAGTAATAGTAGTATTAGTGTAAAAGTTGGAAGTCTAGGTATTAGGATGTGTATTAGTTAATATATTATTAGTTATAATTAAGTATTAAAATAAGTACGGTTAAAAAAGGAAAAATTAAGTTATAAACAATCAGTGATAGAATCAGAATTTGTTAATAATTGATTGTTCATTACCAGTTAAATGAAAAAGAACTAGTGTTCATTTGGCTAAATGAACTGCTCGTGAACAAGTGGCATTGGTTGACTGGAGATTTTTTTGGCGCGGACTGAAATATTGGCAGACAGGTAGGGTATACATGATCGATGGGGCACATGTGTATAAATTTGAATTTTTATGATTTTCCTTATAAAAAGGAAAAATTATAAACAATAATAAAATCGGAAGTGGGTAAAAATTGGGAGTTAAATAATTTTTTTTATATGGCGGAAAATGGACAGACATGTATGCATGAGAACAGCAAAAAGATTTTAATAATTGGATTTTTACTTTTTAATTGTAAAAAAATGAACGGACAGAGCTTTTGTTTAAACAAAAGAGAAAAAGACACGTGAATTATTATGGTTAGAAACAGTTTTTATATGCATATGGTGCAAACAGTGGGCTGAAAAATATATATTGTAAGCACATGATAGTGTAGACTGAAATAAAATATAATAATATCTGGTAAAATAATAATTGTAAATAATATTAGTTGGCAATATATGTGGATTAATTTTTTTTGTTTTTTATGTCATTTTGTATTTATTTAATTAAATGGTTAATAATATGTTGATAGCCCATTTGGGTGAAAATAAAATGAATTCATACATAAATACATGCATATATGTGCATATGCAGGTACGTATGCAGAGAGGGAGAGACGACGTTGATGGCAACGAAAACGAAAGCGTTTTGTCTGTTTTTTATTGAATGATTGATTTCGATTTCGATTTTGTTACGAATTTAACACTCGCTACGCAATTTGTCGCGGCTTGCAAACTGAGAAAAACTGAACTGACGCTCGGTCGGGATCGGGCAATTTTTAGTTCGTCGGGATCGCAATTAAGTTACGGCTTTCAACTCGCTCGCTCGGTCGGTCGTGAACGCTATTTAGTTACGGCTTGAACTGACGCTTGCCCCGACTGCAGAAGCTCTACCCAGGCCAATGAGAATCGAGTAGTAGGATAATTCAACGGTAACGTGCACATAGTTCGTAAGCAACTTACAAGGCCAAAGATCACGCCACTAGACCACTGACCAATGGGACAAAGCCTTCATAAATATGGCACGCGCGACCAACACTTATCCTGCATGCCCGTCAAATATGCCTGTGTCTGAGATGCCAGCCATTGCATAGAATATTCTAGACATACCCCAAAAAGCCCAACAATTACCAAAAAATGGACAGCAAATAGCTAGAAAAAGGATAAATCTGTCCAGAACAAGGCTGACACTTGTTCACACTGCCAACACTGAGCGTGTGTGTGCGCGTGTGTGACACCATTCTGAATATCCAACAATGCACTTAAGTAGGTAGAATGGCCGCCTGATACATAGATATACCTCGACCCTTCTAACCCACAGCAACATGGGCTGTATGGTGTGTGTACGCCTGCGCCTGTGCGCGAGTAGGTAGGAACGATTGACGACCCCTGGTAGGTTGACTGGGATCACAGGTCATTTTATGCCTGCCATTCATTCATTTCAACAGCCATGACACCCACCACGACCACGAGGACTCTACTCCACACAGCTAAATTGCTCCTCATTAAGCAAATGCATATACCTAAACCCAATACACAATCCCACATAAATGCACGTCCCTTAATTAATTGATAAAAAGAATGTATAGCTTTAATCAAAATTAACAATCTAAAACACAATTTAGACGTCACATTTTATGCGTCTCGCCATCTAGACATAGCTCCAAAGTAGACTGCATCATTCAAAATACCGAATTCCCACTAGAAATATGAAAAACATAGGTGTCTGAATTGAACAAAAATAAAAAAATTCGTAGTAGATGTACGTAGTATGCAGTGAAAACACAATATGTTTTCATTTCAAATACAAGTTTATTTAACAAATAAACATAGATATACTTCATTGAACAAGTTAAATTATAGCTAGAATACAGCATTGTTCCCTTATAAATAATAACAACATAGGTGTCTTTGTTTTTTAAGTAAATAAGGTATATATTTCATAAACTTCATATTTCTCTCTTAAAAATAACAATAGTTTGTATTGGAAATAACATCAAAACAATGGAAATTACTTCATTTAACTTATCAACTAATACAAAATTCATAGAACTTAAATAATAATACATATTTGTCTTTTTTCTTTTTGCAGTCGCGCGCCATTGGTTGACGGCGACCCAAGATTTATTGTATGGCGTTATTAAATTGGTTCGTGTAACAATAAACAAGTAACAGGTGATGCTTAATGCTACATACATATGTATATACACTGGATTTGTATTTGAACCTAATATTTAAATTTGTGCGGGTGCAGCTTCAGCGCTTTGAAGTTATACATTATATATTGCGCCTTGAGCCAACAGGTATGATGACGATGTGGTACTGTTGAGAGGTGTGTTGATCTGGTTCTGCCTCCAGTGTTGAACAGACCAGATGGTGTGGTCATGTCCAGCCCTCTCATATGCTGGACGGTGGAGTAGAGATGGTTATGGTGGTGACGATGATGGTGACGATGGTGACAATGGTGGTGTTATAGATGATGATGATGGTGATGTTGAAGACAAACACACATGCATACGCAACGAGGTTCAGCATAGATTAACGGAACTAGGCAAGGCGGCAACATTTATTGAGACTCCTTTGGACATTTTCGTTTAAGCAATGATTAACGGAACTGAGGCTAGTCGACACTTTTTGACGCTCCTTTGGACACTTTCGTGTATGACTGGAGACAAGAATTGGTCTCGTTTTATATGTTTGGCTTACCACAAATATATAACAGCAGCAGAGAATGGATGCACGCACAATTTGCGTATTTTATTTGAACTGGCGTGACGTATGTATTTGATCAGCAGAGCTGCGGATGGGTGTAAAATTTTTTTATTTTATTTCAATTTGTCAATTTTGTCACTTTTGTCACCATATGCATCCTGAGCGATCCTGAGCGTCGCTCCGGTGGAAAATTGCTTTCTCCTTTTAGTGTCGGACGAATTGTGGGGTTGTCATCCCCTCGAATTTCCGTCCTTAAAATTTCCCACTATTTTCCCAGGGAACTTATCGATTGGAATTACATCGATAGGATTACATACTCAAGAAGTATGGCGAGAGGGAAAATTAAGAAAAGAGAGAGAGTGAGTGAGTGAAAAGGAGAAGGAGATAAATAAAATTGATACAGAGATATACAGAGATTGGTAATTGCGTTTATTTTAATTATCTACGAATATGAATATTATAATAGATATTATGGGTTATCCGATACACAAACTCGACTACTAAAATAGTTATTGATATCGTAGAGCATTAGTGCTCTACATTCTCGGTGGTATCATTATTACGGCTCTTTTAAGTTTATTGCAAAAACTGTGCCAAATGCCAACCTTGTCACAGTTCTTGTCTTTATATGTTCCCGCCAAGTTGCTGTAAGAATTCAAATTTATAAACGAAGGTTTAATAAGAATAAACATTCTTTTATACCTGTAGTGACAACCATTGAGCCAATAGGCGCCTGTTATACCTTCAGCGCAGTTTTCTTTAGACCATGGATCATTATCACGAACAAAGGGTAATCCTTTTCTTGCCACGATGACTTGAAAGTCTCCAGCCGTTTATTTGCATCGCCCAAAAAGTGTAATTTATATTCTTCATCCTCACCACCGGTTGCATAAGTCCCAAAATTTTAATCTTCTTCCAAATTCTCGAGAACTACGATCAATTCCTGAATCCTCTCGGCAGACAGTGCATGTTATTTATCCAGTCTCAAGAAGAATTCACCACACACATCTCCGAATCCCTCTTTGTAGGAATTAACAAAAAAGTCGTCCATTCACCTTTCTGTTGACGACGAAAATTGGGTGCAATTTTATGGGTTAAAACACGAATTATGTTAACTCGATTTCTTAACAAGTTCATCTATCAACTTTCCTTGTTGTTTCAACTCCGCGCTTAGAGATTGAATATCCGATTTCTCACCACGTCCATCGTTCTTTTGTTGTTCTAGATTCGCATTAAGTTATTGAATATCCCATTTTTTATTACTTCCATTTTTCTTCTGTTGTTCCTGCTCTGCTTTAAGAGATTGAATATTCGATTTTTTATCAGGTCATTTTTATTCTAGTGTTCCTGCTGCGATTTAAGAGATTGAATAACCGATTCCTTATCAATATGATCTTTCTTCGCAAACGATTCTACTCGTGCTCGAACTTGCGCTTGTTGTGGATAGCTCCTGGCATTTCGTTGACTGTCTTAAAAACGCTCTCTGCTGATGGAGCAGATTCTTTTGGCTTAATATCAGCAACTTCAATAGTATCGAACACTGTTCGCATTGCTTCTACAATTGTCAAGAATGTCTCGTTGCGGCAGTGTTTTTTGTGGTACAAAACACTCTTTGGGTCGTAGAGGTTGGGATGCTCCTCATAGTATTGAGATTTAGAACTAATATTGTAAATCACTATTAGGATTGATAAAACAAACGCAGACTTAGTTTTCATCTGTATGTATATATTTGCTTATATCAGGCTCTTTTCAATGCGCAACACACAACCACCCACAGCGACGATCGAAGGAAAAAGGGAAGAGACATATTCAAGTGTGGCCAAGTCCTAGCAACTTAAAATTACTCCTTTAGAGTTACCAGACCAAGTTACTTAATTAATACTAGAATATTATTCATGAAAAATACTAAATGTTATTGTTGAATATGGGATTTTCAACACATAGAGATCAATTAGCGTTATATTTGAGTACAGAGTTCACATAATCTTCTAAAATATTTTATAATAGGTTGAATGGTACACAGAATATAATATTTAATATAAAACATGTTTGAACTACTTACTTTTGGCGACATTTCTCTTAATTTTATTCATTTTATTTTTTACAAACAAGTACCAAAAAATGAAATATTTAGTTCATGGCACGACTTAAAAAAAGCCAGGCAATAGAATGCGTTCTATTTTCATAGGTCAGCTTCGCTTTTTGACCGAAGCTCTAAAATTTAGTGTGCTCACACGAGCGCGATGGCTTTTTAATAAAAACAAGCCGATCAGTCGAGCGCGCGCGACAGTATTAAACCCTGTACAGGTCTTCAAAGACAATTATTTTCATTATAATAGGATTTAAATATATCGCTTGAAGTCGATTTTGCTTGCATCGAGAGTAGGTAGCTTGCGATAGTCTGGCAACACTGCATAAGTTTGTTTCTTTGATATGTTACGACTCGGTTCCTTCACGTGGGGCAACGCTGGCTAGCTCTGCCATCTCAGGCGGTTCCGACCCTGCCCACCGAGCGCACAATCGCAATCATCGATACGTCACTCTCATCGCTAGACTATCGACACTACGTTATTCTCGACCAACTCATCGGCGGCAATCGATGTTATTGCCGCAGCGTACCCGCCCTACCTGTGGCGGGAATCCGAAAAAATTTGCCTATCCGGACCAATGTGTCCTTAATGGTGAGTGGCAAAAGAAAGAAAAAAAAAGAGCTAAGCTCTCCACATCAAAAAAAAAGGCAACAAGAAAATCTGCGAAACAACAAAAAGGAACAAAACGAAATAACACTGCGGCACTCGATACAAACATTTAACAGAATAATACTACAGCTATATATATATATGTATTAAATAAATATAAATAAATAAATAACAAAAAAAATAAATATATTCTTAAGTCTAGTGACAGGAAAAAGGCAAAAAAAAAATGAAACAAAACAGGAAAAGCCTTTTTTTTTGCACTGAAGGCGCGTCAGCGCGCGCGCCGCCTCCAGCCGCGGTCTACTTCTGCAGACAAGGGAAGGGGGGGGTTCTGCTGCCACAACTGTTTGGACCCAATACAGCTCACCAGTCTGTCCTTAGCGCCGGTGACAGGTCCCGTAGCTGCGTCGCTGGTCCCTCGCCGCGGTCGATGGCGTGTAGCCGGAGCCTCGATCCTTCGGAGCGCAAATTTTTGCAATAAATTTTTGTTGCTTATGGATATTTTTGGTGGCCGGACTTTTGTTTCAATTTTTGGTATGAGCGTTACACTTTATTTGGATATTCGTATTTTTTTTTGTGTTGGGATTCTTGGTTCAATTTGGTATGAGCGTTACACTTTATTTGTATTTTCGTATTTTTTTGTGGTGGGATTTTGATTCAACTTTGTATGAGCGCTACACATTATTTGTATTTTTGTATTTTTTTGTGACGGGGTTTTTAGACCCTTTACTTTAAAAAAGTAAAACGGGTCTATTAAGTTTGTCAAAAAAAAAATGTGCGTAACAGGTCGAAGGAAGTCCGGCAGACCCCATAAAGTATATATATTCTTGCTCAGCATCACCAGCCGAGACGATATAGCCATGTCCGTCTGTCCGTCTGTCCGTCCGTCCGTCTGTCCGTCTGTCCGTCTGTCCTGCTGTATGAACACCTAGATCTCAGAGACTATAAGAGCTAGAGTCACCAAAATTGGTGACAATACTCATGTGACCCCCGAAAAGGTCAAGTTTGTTTTAGAATTTCGCCACGCCCCTTTCCGCCCCCAAAAATCGAATACAAAAATTTTGAAATCCCATAAAACGAAAAATATTAAAGCTAGAGTCCTGAATTTTAACACACAGGACGAGTATCAGAGTCTTAACGTATCCTGAAAATTTCATCGCGATCAGATAATAATCTCGGAAGTTATTTATAAAAAAATTAAAATCCCATGTTATGGTCAATTTTAAAACTGGAGCGGTGAATTTTGGCACACAGGATAAGCATCGGGGTACTAATGTATCCTGAAAATTTCATCGTGATCGGATCATAAACTCGGAAGTTATTCAAAACTTAATATTACTCAGTGTCGGGCCAAAGGAAGAAGAAGAGCATACTGACGATACAACGCGTTATGGAAATTATTAGTGTTACTCTTATTTTCATTTTGAAGAATAAGTAAAGGGTCTCTTATAGTCGATTTCGACTGTAGCCTTTTCGACTGGTTTTTGTTCAATTTGGTATGAGCGCTGCACTTTATTTGTATAAATATATATATATATATACTTATATATTTATATTGTTGCCCATCACTTATTAATCGGCAACATTGCACACTATTCTAGCCAAAAAAAAAACGTCTCTGCCGGACTGCACATTGGCCACCCAAAAAAAAAGAACTCGGCCGTCTTCGTCGCCGTCGCAAAACTCAATCCCCTCGCTTTTCGGCCGCCTGTTGCTAAGCTCTGCTTTTTGTCAAAACTCCCCACGCTCAACGGATCTTATGGTCAACGGCCGTTTGCCCTTGGCCTTGACCTAATTCTCACCGCCACGATCCGCTCAATTAAGTAGGCCGCTCACCAATCTATATACGCCTCTCAATTCCCCTCACCTATTCTTATACCCGCTCTCTTCTATCCATCACACCACGGTCTTTTCTTTCCCAACGCGCTCTGGTCACACTTGTCTAAAAGTCCACGGCCTTGCCACCTTTTTGGGATCTGTCACGGCCACCGATAACCCCAGTGCGATGATATCACACCAGTACCTCCTATCGATAGTTTTGTGAGTATCATCCCCAGCCACAGATGCAACAATGGATGCGTCACAGAAGCCGTGCATCTCAACGCGTTTCGCATTATCTCCTATTATTCTCCTCGGAAGCGTTATATTATTAAGCATAGGTAGTTCAGCTCTATATCTTTCCCATACATTTAATATTTCTCCAGAAATTTCTTCGTCCCAGTCCCTTTTTTCTTTCCACAGTTCCTGGATCAGAATTTTAGCACTTACTGTGACTGGATTCACTAATCCTAATGGATCAAATAATTTTGATATATCGGTCAATATATTTCTTTTAGTTGGTTTGCTCTTTCAAATCCAATTGCATTTTATTGCAAAATTATCGGAGTCGGGCCTCCATGAAACTCCCAAGGCTTTAACTCCATCGACTTGATCCTTATCAATGTCTAAGCACATGCCTCTGTCAGCTTCCGGTATTTCTTTCAGAAGCTGGGTGCTGTTTGAACACCATTTTCTGAGATGGAATCCTCTTTTTACTAATTCCTTAGATATTTTATCTTGAATGTGCTGTATTTCTGTGATACTATTAGCACCTGTCATAAGATCATCTATATAGAAATCTGTCTCAATTTCAGGGGACTCTACTTCTATTTCTTGTGCCAAATACGGTGCCGCAGCAGTTCCATATGTCACTGTCTTATGTGCGTATGTTTTTAAAGGCTCTTGAGAGTTCCACCACCAGAATATTAGTTGGAAACTTTGATGGTCTTTCTGTACCCAAATCTGCCTGTAAATGTTTTCAATATCAGCTGAGATCGCATATTTGTGCTTTCAGAATCTCAGCAAGATATTGAACAGATCCTCTTGCAATTTGGGTCCAGTGAAAAGAATATCATTCAGAGATTTATTGCTTGATGTTTTGCATGAAGCATCAAACACCACCCTTACCATAGTTGTTGTGCTGTCTGGCTTAAACACACAGTGGTGTGGCAGATAATACTTTAATAGTAAATTTTCTGGATTTTTTACGGGTACCATGTGACCTAATTTTATATATTCCTTTAAAAATTCCGAATATTGTTCTTTTAAATTCGGGTTTATGGACAATTTCCGTTTCAAAGTCAAAAATCTTCTTTTTGCTTGGTGTTCGGAGCTACCTAGCGCTGAAGAGTTGAACTTAAAAGGCAGTTTAACTACAAATTTCCGCTGTTTGCAAAGATCTGCTCACAAACCGTTTCTTCTTTTGTGAGATTTGGGGCAGTAGAGATAAACTCCTCAACTTCCCAAAATTTTTTAAGTTGGGAATCTAAACTGTCCATTTTTTCGGCTACTGTGCCACAAAATACTGGTGACTTTTTTGTGACCAATGGACCATTAGCCAACCAGCCAAAAACCGTATTTTGTAGCCTAATTTAGCCATTGTTTAAGGTTGAGGTACCTTCCAAATGGGTCTCATAGAATAGCTTGGGACATTTTTCCTGCCATTCCTTCTATTGTGGTCTGTACCTTATTTCCCTTTATTCCCAGTTTATTTCTGATTGCTTTTGTCAGAAAATTGACTTGTGAGCCACTGTCAAGCAGTACTCTGCAATCTGGCCAATTCCCTCTACCATCCATTACCTGCACTATTGCAGTAGCGAGAAGAATATATTTTCTCTCATCTACAACATTCTTCTTATTTACCGTAGCATTTTTAGCTTTAGTTGTTGAAGATCTGTGCATTAAAAAAAAGGTGGGATTTTTCGCAGTCGGAACAAACCTTTTTACAATTTTTAAGGGAATGATCCCTGTTTAGACATCTGCCGCAAACTTTATTTTTCACGACAGACTCCCAACTTTCCTGACTATTTAAGGCCTTGAATCTAAAACACTTGAATAGAGGGTGAACATTTTTGCAACGCATTATGAATTTTTCATCACCTTTCTTGGCTTTGACCTTATTGGAACTTTCTCCGCTTGCTTCTAAAGCGAAATATTCATATTCCAGGAATTTTATTAGGGGATCAAGAGACTGAATATCCCTAGAATTATTTAAGGATATTTCATATTTTGACCTCAATGAGTCGCTTAATTTTCGGACGAGCAAGAAATTCAGAAAACTCTGCAAAATTTCTTCTGTCTTTAGACCTAATGCCTTGATAGCTTGAATATTCTCTTGAATCGTGTCCAAGAGATTCTTCACTGAAGAGGCTGACTCTCAACATCAATTATGTTCTTATAATGTACACTCAACACCGCCCTTTTGTTATTGAATTTTGCATCCAACAACGACCATGCCAGTTTGTAATTTGCGTTACTTGGCGCCAAACCCGCTATGGTGGCAGCTGCGTCACCGTGCACGTCTGGCATCATGCTTGATCCAATTAATTGGCTAAATAATTCTTTGAAAGTCTTCCATTCTTCATACTTACCCGAAAAAGACGGAATATCAATTTTGTGTAAAATGTATGGAAGACTCTCGCTTTTCGAATTACTCAGTAGTTCTTCATATGCTTCAATAAGCGTGTAGAACATATCTGCAAGTTCATCGTCTTCAGTTTCTTCAATACAATTGAAGAAGACGTCTTGACTTACTTTCTTCGCTAGCCTTAGCTCAGACATTGGCTCACAGCCAGTCTTGACTCTATTCATAACTGCCTGATACTCGCTCAATGTATATCTAAATTTTCTAGCTAGTGGTGCTTTTAAGCCTTTCTGCTGGCTAACCTTTCTATATGCACCTGTAGTAACTTCCCTAGCTGAGATACTACTGAGTAGCATATAAGTTTTGTTTATGGAATCACGTACCTTGTCGTTGAACTTTTCCTTGAAGTACGTCATATTTTTTTGCCTCTGCCGGGAATTCCTGCAACCGTTTCTCGTTGCCTTCGAACTCTTCGGTTATGGCGCGAAGCTCCTCTTTGAAGCTCCGTAGCTGGGTTGAGTCCGTCCGGCTGGCCTCTGCCGCAGCCGTATTGTACAGCTGTTCCAGAGTTCTACCCAAAATCGTCTGGGTTTCAACTATTTCGTTCACTTTCATCATTTTATATATATATTTTTATCTCGCGAATTCAATTTATTTGGTTATATATTATTATTATTTTTTTTTATTAATCACTCGCGTTGATTTAAATTTTATCACTCGCGGATTTTTACGATTTAAAAAAACTTTTAACTCGCACGAACAAATGTCGGGGTCACCAAAATGAAAAGACGAAGAACACAGTTGACGTAGCGACGCGGCGAAATGACGTACACAGCTCGGGTTTTGGTTTTAGACTGATCTGCCGCAAGACTCGGCAGGTTTATTGAAAACAATTGCATTATCTTAAACTACTTATATCTATGCCTAAGTTTATCATCAGTGACAGTGACAATCAATATTTATCAGACCATAGTCATTTTAGGGTTACATTATCTTTATGCATGTCAGTTCCCATACCACGCTGCTGCATTTTAGGGACTGAGCTGGCCAGTTTATGCTTTAAGCAAACAATATTATTTGTCCTTTGAAAAATCATAAGAGTTTTTATGAACAAGAAAGTTTATGGTGGCGTTTTAATAATTCGAAAAAATATGCAGACGATTTCGTGCGATCGATTTATAATTGATACGACAACTGGCTCTTACAAATATTCTGAGCCTACACTAAGCTAAGGTGGCGGAGCGAGGCGAATTCGCTCTCTGAGCAATAATCGAATGAGTACTTTATTATGCGCTCGCTCCGTCCTAAACCTAACTTACACTAGACTTCAAAATTTGGCAACAACTAACTTAAATAACTACAAAAGAATAAAGAAAATTAAAAAATGCGCTGAACTGCACCAACATCCTTCTTGAGTTGTTGAAGCGGATCATTATATAGAGATAATTCGGTTCTTTACTGTTGATTATTTTATGTAGTAATATTAGTGCCCTCAAGCTTACTTAGGGTAAGATTAAGTACTTTATCTGAAAAGCTCGTTAAGTTTTCTCTCCTTTTTACGAAGAAAATATAACGAGTTATTTTGTTGAATACCACATTTAATTTCTGCTTACCCCGTAGAATAGTGTCGGCAATAAATAAGACTTAGCAATAAGGAGTCGGAGTTTCTCAGGTACAAATTTTTGAGTCATGTAAAGTAATCTAAGTAGTCCATACGTCCTGCCTACGGTTCTAGTTATGTGATCGTTCCACGTAAGAGTCTTATTTATAGTAAAACCTAGATTGTTTACCTGATCTACATGTGTTATTGTCTTGTTATCTAATATTATTTTACTAAGTCTGTCAGTGTCAATTGTTTTTTTGTACATTAGTAGGCAATTTGTTTTAGAGGGGCTAAGAGATAGGCCGTTTATCTTCGCCTACTCGTCAATATATGCTAGCTTTCTTTTAGTAATGTCAATACAGATAAAAATGCAAATATCATATTCCAGTCAAGTATATCACATTCAGTACTTAACAAGGCATAATCAATATTTTTGAGGTCCCTATAGGTCCCGAAGTTGTTCATCGTAGTTCAATTTAAGGATTTAGTTCAATAGTTTAATATAATATAAAAAAACTAATCTATCATTTAGATTAGTTGATTCGAATCATTATAGTTCGTTCAGTGACTTGAATCCCTTTAAATTTCGTTCGTTTATTCGAATCTTACATCGTTATAGAAGCACTGTCGATCGTTATGTTTAAAAATAGAATTAAGTAAAAAGCAATTGATTTTAACAAAACTGAAATGAAATTCATAACTTTATCAATGAAATTATGTTTTTTGTAAGCTTCATTGCTTAATGCTAAAATTAGATTAAAAGATAACATAAATACATAAATACCAAATTATAATAAAATATGCTTTGTAAGCTTCATTGCTTAATGCTTAGGAACATTACATCATATCAGTCCAAGTTTACCTGACAATAAAAAAAAGAGATTGTAAAAATTAAGATACATGGTAGCAAGATACGATCAAAACTTATATATTTTAAATTAAAGAGAATATACAAATACATTTTTTTTGCTTAAGGGAACCTGTGTTGCCATCCAAACTACTCCGAGTCTTCTTGCTAAATAGAAAAAATTATGAAACAATAAAATACAGGATAGCAAAATACAATTAAAAACTTACCTATTCCATATTGTTGTGGAGAAAGGTTAATTGGTCAACCTTGTTAGGATGCAACAAGCTCCTTCGGTTTGTAATTATTTGCCCAGCTAATGATTATATTCTTTCAGATGGCACTGATGTGGCCACAATGCATAGGCGTCTCTGCATATAGCTGAAGAGTCGAGGATATGGTACTCTTCGTTCATTCTACCATTGAAGAGGATCTCCTTTTCGGCACAAGTATTCCTCTACCAAATACTTATTCATTTCTCGCTGGGTTGAAGCAGTTGGATTTGAAGGCTTGACAACTGATCGCATTTCAATGTCGCACTTTCCAAAAAAAAAGTCAGCATCATCAACGTTATCTCCATCAACGACAACCGCATTCTCTGCGATCTCGGGCTCGGCAGTAGTTGTTGGCTACTTCGATCTAAGATTTTTTAAGGGCTTGCTTAAAATGACCGTCATTTTTAAAGCCACGCCCCTTAAAACGAGGATCTAAAATTGTGCACTCGGCATAGAGAAGGTTTTGTTCAATATCACCAAATCGCGCCTTCAATTCAATGCTTAAAATTTTCACCAAATCGGATCCTTCTGTTCGGCCATATCTGTTTGTAGTATTTATGTAACTAAAATGGCCTGAAAAACATACAAAACAATTCTAATTTAATATCGAAAATAAAGTGAACAATTTATGTTTATTACCGTTGAAAGGGTAACGTTTCTTAAAGTCTTAAAGTCCATTCATCCCGCAGCATACACAATTCTGGCTTTAAATACATCAACGCAATGGCTAAAGGATCCTTATTTGTTGTAAGGCGCTGGAACATTTCATATGTAGAGTTCCATTTGGTGACGACGAGCTTTAACTCTTGCACACCAAAATATTCCACAACAGCTTTGCATTTTTAGCTATTGGTATATTGTGCTCAACAAGGTCCAGGGAATGTGCAAAGCATGGTACAGATCTCCACTGTCCTAATTTGACAGCGCCGACTATATTTGCCCCACTATCGGAAATCTCATCTGTTATTTTTTCGGAAATTTCCCACTCTTCAAAAACTTTTTTTAGGAAATCTGCAAGATTTTCCCTTGTATGGAGCTGGCTGTGATCCACATCTGCAATTTTTCTTGCACGTAACGTGCAATTCTCTGTATCCACACTTTGTGCATAGACGGCCACATATTTTTGATTCCAGCATGAAGTCCATGCATCTGTGGTATCACACACTGTGCTTACAGCCTCTAGCTCTCTTAGCACTATTGCCTTAAGCTCTTTACATATAATCTAAATGCGTTAGAATATACGTGTGAGAGATGCGGATTGGAAGCTTATAGCCAGGGCATCTACTAAGTAAATAAGTTCGCGAAAGGCTGGCTCTTCTACAAATTTCAAAATATAAACAAGTCTCTAGCTATAAAACTGCTCTTGTTATCAGCTTTTCCGAGTTATGGGCGAAGAGGGGGGGGGGGGGGCATCGCGATGAAATTTTCAGGACACATTAAACCCAAGCTTTTTATCATGTGTGCCAAATCTTAAGTCTCTAGCGTAGACATTGCTTATGTTATGGTGATTTTTCTAATTTTAAAACCAACGGGACTTGATATCGAAAATTGAAAAAAAACTAGATCTGCGTATGGTATTCAGGAACCTACATTCCAAATTTATCTAGCTCTTATAGTTGATGAGATCCACGCGTTCATACAGACGGACAGATAGACGGACGGACGAACAGACGGACAGACAGACGGACAGGTGTAAATCGACTCGGCTATTGATACTGATCAAGAATATATATACTTTATAGGGTCGGAGATGTTTCCTTCTGCCTGTTACGTACATTCACACAAATTCATTATAGCCTTTTTTGCCTATTTTTAATGGGCACAGGCTATAATAATTGTCTTTCAAGACCTGTACAGGGTTTCCTACTGTCGCGCGCGCTCGACTGATCGGCTTGTTTTTATTAATAAGCCATCGCGCTCGTGTGAACACACGAAATTTTGGAGATTCGGTCAAAAAGCGAAGCTGACCTATGAAAATAGAACGCATTCTATTGCCTGGCTTTTTTTGAGTCGATCAAGTCGTGCCATAAACTAAATATTTCATTTGTTTGGTACTTGTTTGTAAAAAATAAAATTAATAAAATTAAGAGAAATGTCGCCAAAAGTAAGTATTACAAACATGTTTTATATTAAATATTATATTCTGTGTACCATTCAACCTATTATACAATATTTTAGAAGATTATGTGAACTCTGTACTCAAATATAACGCTAATTGATCTCTATGTGTTGAATATCCCATATTCAAAAATAACATTTAGTATTTTTCATGAATAATATTCTAGTATTAATTAAGTAACTTGATCTGGTAACTCTAAAGGAGTAATTTGAAGTTGCTAGGATTTGGTCACACTTGAATATGTCTCTTCCCTTTTTCCTTCGATCGTCGCTGTGAGTGGTTGTGTGTTGCGCATTGAAAAGAGCCTGATATAAGCAAATATATACATACAGTAGAAAACTAAATCTGCGTTTGTTTTATCAATCCTAATAGTGATTTACAATATTAGTTCTAAATCTCAGTACCATGAGGAGCATCCCAACCTCTACGACCCAAGAGTGTTTTGTACCACAAAAAACACTGCCGCAACGACATTCTTGACAATTGTAGAAGCAATGCGAACAGTGTTCGATACTATTGAAGTTGCTGATATTAAGCCAAAAGAATCTGCTCCATCAGCATAGAGCGTTTTTAAGACACTCAACGAAATGCTAGGAGCTATCCACAACAAGCGCAAGTTCGAGCACAAGTAGAATCGTTTGCGGAGAAAGATCATCGTGATAAGGAATCGGTTATTCAATCTCTTAAATCGCAGCAGGAACACTAGAATAAAAATGACCTTATAAAAAATCGAGTATTCAATCTCTTAAAGCAGAGCAGGAACAACAGACGAAAAATAGACGTAATAATAAATCGGATATTCAATAACTTAAAGCGAATCTAGAACAACAAAAGAACGATGGACATGGTGAGAAATCGGATATTCAATCTCTAAGCGCGGAGTTGGAACAACAATGAAAGTTGATAGATGAACTTGTTAAGAAATCGAGTTAACATAATTCGTTGTTTAACCCATAACTTTAGTCGTCAACTATTTAAATTTGTCTGCGATGCAGAGGCTCAGAAAGGTGAATGGACGACTTTTCTGTTAATTCCTACAAAGAGGGATTCGGAGATGTGTGTGGAGAATTCTTCTTGAGACTGGATAAATAACATGCACTGTCTGCCGAGAGGAGTCAGGAATTGATCGTAGTTCTCGAGAATTTGGAAGAAGATTAAAATTTTGGGACGTATGCAACCGGTGGTGAGGATGAAGAATATAAATTACACTTTTTGGGCGATGCAAATAAACGGCTGGAGACTTTCAAGTCATCGTGGCAAGAAATGGATTAGCCTTTGTTCGTGATAATGATCCATGGTCTAAAGAAAATTGCGCTGAAGGTAACACAGGCGCCTATTGGCTCAATGGTTGTCACTACAGGTATAAAAGAATGTTAATTCTTTTTAAACCTTCGTTTATAAATTTGAATTCTTACAGCAACTTGGCGGGAACATATAAAAACAAGAACTGTGACAAGGTTGGCATTTGGCACAGTTTTTGCAATAAACTTAAAAGAGCCGCAATTACCAATCTCTGTATATCTCTGTATCAATTTTATTTATCTCCTTCTCCTTTTCACTCACTCTCTCTCTTTCGTTTCTTATTTTCCCTCTCACCATACTTCTTGAGTATGTAATCCTATCGATGTAATTCCAATCGATAAGTTCCCTGGAACACTAGTGGGAAATTTTAAGGAGGGAAATTCGAGGGAATGACAACCCCACAATTCGTCCGACACTGATCAAATACATACGTCACGCCAGTTCAAATAAAATACGCAAATTGTGCGTGCATCCATTCTCTGCTGCTGTTATATATTTGTGGTAAGCCAAACATATAAAACGAGACCAATTCTTGTCACCAGTCATACACGAAAGTGTCCAAAGGAGCTCAAAAAGTGTCGACTTGCCTCAGTTCCGTTAATCATTGCTTAAACGAAAATGTCCAAAGGAGTCTCAATAAATGTTGCCGCCTTGCCTAGTTCCGTTAATCTATGCTGAACCTCGTTGCGTATGCATGTGTGTTTGTCTGTGTGTGTTTGTGTATGAACACTTTCGTATTCGTTTTCGTTGCCATCAACGTCGACGACGCGTCGTCTCTCTCTCTGCATACTTATGCACATATAAGAATGTATGTAGGTTTAAAAATATATTTTATTCCCACCCAAATGTGCTATCAACAACAACATATTATTTACCATTTAATTAAATAAATACAAAATGACAAAAAAAACAAAAAATTAATCCACATATATTGCCAACTAATATTATTTACAATTATTATTTTACCAGATATTATTATATTTTATTTCAGTCTACACTATCATGTGCTTACAATATATATATTTTTTTTAGCCCACTGTGTGCACCATATGCATATAAAATCTGTTTCTAACCATAATAATTCACGTGTTTTTTTCTCTTTTGTTTAAACAAAAGCTCTGTCCGCTCATTTTTTACAATTAAAAAGTAAAAATCCAATTATTAAAATCTTTTTGCTGCTCTCATGTCCATTTTCCGCCACATAAAAAAAATTATTTAACTCCCAATTAATCAATTATTAACAAATTCTGATTCTATCACTGATTGTTTATAATTTAATTTTTCCTTTTTTAATAAAAATTCAAAATTTCAAATTTAAATTCAAATAAAATTTTTACTGCGCCCAATTTGTCCAACTATCGTCTCAGTTTCCAGTTATCGAATTTTCGATAAATCATTTACTCAAAATGACACCAACTTGAGCTTTTACCATTTTACAATTCAAAGTCGTTCATAATACATTGTCTGGTTAGCGCGCAAAAAAGTGACAAATCGAAACAACAATTAAAAATTTAAAATAAATGCAAATGCAAGTTACATACAATTAAATAAAATTTAGTGAACAAATACATATATATATATACTTGTGACAGGTTCACGGTTGCTGAACCTTCACCACCTAATATCAAACTTTAGCAAAATGTCTGACAATAACAATAATAATTATAATAACAATGGCAATGATAACATTGATCACGGCGGCAACGATGACCTGGGGCACAATGGCCGGACGGGTGAACTAAGGATTATCACATGGAATGCAGCTGGCATCCTTAACAAGCCCACTGAGCTTGAATCCCATATTCACCAACACAACCTAGACATTGTAATTGTATCAGAAAGCCACCTTATTGAAACCGACCTCATCACTTTAGAGGGCTTCCATATTTACACTGCCAACCATCCAACTAATCATAGAAGAGGTGGTGCAGCCATTATTATTAGCCAAAATATAGAGCATATTGCTCTCCCTACCATTAAAACACTTGCCATTCAGTGTGCACCAATTGGCGTCACCTTCTCAGATCAACCACGGCTTAGTCTTGTGGCTGTCTACTTTCCCCCGTTAAGAGGATTGACCTCTGAAGCATTTAAGCTCATTTTCAATCACTTTGAACCGCGCTTCCTAATTGCTAGTGATTGGAATGCCAAACACCAACGGTGGGGAAACGCTCGAGCCTGCCGTAGAGGCAATGAACTCATCCATTGCCTAAGAAACTATAGCTACAACATCTTAGCCACTGGTTCTCCCACCCACTTCCCATATGATCTTCGCAAAAGACCCTCTGCCATTGATTTTGCCATTTATAATAACATTCAAGACAACTGCCTCCACATAGATTCCTCACTTGACCTGGGCTCTGATCACCTCCCGCTATTGATCACCATATCCAATAAACCAAACACCATCTCGTTTGAAAAACCAATTCTATCAACCAATGCTAGCATCAAAAAGTTCCACCTTTGGCTCAACCAAAATATCCACTTAAACACCGATATCTCTTCTGACCTAGACATTGATGATGCTGTGGACTTAAGAAAGCCCTTCAAGACAACAAAGCTAGACGCCTAGACAGAACCCTCTCAGCCATAGACCCCAAAGATAGATATAGAATCCAAAAGTTATGCAAATTTAGCAAACAAATCAAAAGACAACCTATCCCAAATCAACCTGTTAGACAACACAACACATCGGATGATAACCCCAATTTTGAACCTGGTTGGTGTAAAACACCAACACCTTGAGGTAAGGTTCACACCTTTCCTCCTTAATACAGATAATGAGCGGCTAGAAATAGAAAACCAATTAACAACAGCAATGTTGGATCAACCATTAAATTCCCCTAGTTTTCGCCCAGTTACTCTGAGATTAAAAGCCTAATTAAAAAACTTGAAAATAATAAAGCACCAGGGTTAGATAAAATAGACAATAAAGCAATTAAATGTCTTCTGAATAGAGCTCTCCTCTACCTCATCCTAATTTTTAGCAATGTTATTCTCAAAGCCTACTAGAACAAGCCGATCAGTCGAGCGGGCGGGAGTTATGGGCGAAGGGGTCGGGGCATCGCGATGAAATTTTCAGGACACATTAAGCCCAAGCTATTTATCATGTGTGCCAAATCTCAAGTCTTTAGGCTTAACATTGCTTATGTTATGGTGATTTTTCTATTTTAAAAACCAACGGAACTTGATATCGAAAATTGAAAATAAATATGATCTGCGTATGGTATTCAGGAACCTACATTCCAAATTTGAAGTCTCTAGCTCTTATATTTGCTGAGATCCATGCGTTCATACAGACGAACGGACAGACTGACAGACGGACAGGTGTCAATCGACTCGGCTATTGATACTGATTAAGAATATATATACTTTATATATATATATATATATATATATATATATATATATATATATATATATATATATTTACATTCACACAAATTCATTATAGCCTTTTTTGCCCACAGGCTATAAAACTGGGAAACGAATACCTAAAAATATTCAATCAGATAACGGAACTGAATTCTAAAACACAATATTTTCTGCATTAATGAAGCGCTATTAAATTAACCACTACTCAACGTTTTCAAGTCTAAAAGCATCAAGTGTTGAACGCTTTAACAGAACACTAAAAGAGTTAATGTAGCGTGAGTTTAGCTATAATGGAAGTTATTAGTGGGTAAAAATATATAAGAATCTAATTGAAATTTGCAATGCTGAAAATCAAACATCAACAAATGATTTTGAGTTAATATTAAATTTGCCTGACAAAAAACTTTTTGTCCAAATCTATCTCACAATGCAAGTATTTGAAAACACAACTGTTTTCAAAGATGTGCCAAAAGAGTCGTTTATGGTGGAAGACATTACCAACAACAACAACACCACCACCACCAGATAATGATAAGAAGATTGTTGTTGACAGAAAAGCTCAAATTCAAAAAGATTTAAAGGAGCATGTGGACCAATCGAAAATATGTCGTACTGCAAGAAAGCCTGCACTTTCAAGAGTGCTGATGATTATGTGCAGCCACTGTTTGTACACTGCTGGTTGTGTGATAATGTCATGCACGCTAAGTGTGCCTGGCTCTCCGGTAGGGACTGTGATAAGGTTACCGCCATCCCTAAGAAAGATTGTGGTGACTTAAAATGGTCTTGCCCCGCGTGTAGCGAAATACAATTTGATTTCTCCAGAATGTATAATTCTGTGAGGAATCAATTTTTGAAATTACATACTGTAGCTAAGCGTCTTTCTAGTGAGTTTGATTCAAGTCTTGAGTTGCTTAGTCAATTCAAATTTGATACTTCACCCAACTCTATTTTGAATTCCCAATTTTTGAGTGTTCCGAACATCCAGACGCCTTCGACACCTTTGGCAACTCCTCAACGGCTTGATGTAACGCCAATAATGTCGCTTTCACCCTCTCAGGGTAATCTTACCCTAGATGCATCCCCTGTGCAATCTACTTGTTGTCCGATTGTATCATTAGTTAATACAACCCCTATACAACCTGCCGAACCTTTGAGGCGGGCTGTATCTAGTCGTAAAGGTAGAGCCTCTCGAAATTCGCCCCCTAAAGAAATTAATACTAATAGTACAGTTTCTTTGCCTCAAGCACCCATACTTAATGTTGTTGCACCACGTAAGCAAGTATTTGTGTCCAGATTATCCTCGGACACTACTTGTGAATCTGTTGCAGTATTCATTGCTAGTGAGTGTACGGCTAATGTTTCAGTCACAAAATTCAATTTTAGCACGCCTCGTGAAATATCTTTTTTTAAAATTAGTGTGCCTCATGACTCTTTTGCAGTCATTTGTGACAAAAAATTCTGGCCACCGCAAATGATTGTTCATGATTTCCCTTCTAACTACTAATTCTGCCTCATCCACCAGCAATGTGCCAAAAAACTAGACCCCTATCAAGACCTAACCCTCATTAAATACCAGAATGTCAGAGGCCTTTTATCTAAACTTAAATCCCTATTTTTGAGCAGCTTTTCCATTGAGTCTGACATTATCGCTCTATCTGAGACTCGGCTAACGCCAACAGTATCTGATAGCGAAATTTTGTCAAACAACTATTCCATCTATAGATATGATCGATTGATTCGTCGAGGTGGTGGCGTATTGATTGCCATTAAAGCAATTTTTCAATCTGAACGTATTTCCTTCACTATTCCTACTGATGTTGAAATTGTTTCCGTTAAAGTAACGTTTCTATATAAATCAATTTATGTTACTTGCTCCTATATTCCACCATCTTCTGATATTCAAGTTTATATGCAACATATTGCTTGTTTAAAATGAAGTCTTCCTTCAAGTGAGTGACAAGGACCTGTTTGTTGTGCTGGGCGATTTTAATTTGCCTAATATTTCATGGTCTTTCTTTAATTCCGCAAACTATCTTGTTCCTTCAAATCAGCATGATTTAATAGATTGTTTGCTTGATTTTTCATTATTTTAAATGAACTCTGTCAAGAATCACTTGAATAGAATTCTTGATCTGGTATTTATCAATGATTTTGCAAATACTGCCGTCTCTAGGTCATTCCCATTGTCAGTCCCTGAAGACTTACATCATCCTGCTCTAGAAATTTCTATTTCAATTTCTAAACCCCTTAATCCGCTTTTTTTATGCAAACAAGTACCGCGTCGCTGTTTTCGCAAAGGTAATTATTCATTGCTTAATGAACTTATTCTTGCAACCGACTGGTCCTTTTTAGAAAAAGCGGTGGACATTAATACTGTCCTTAACACATTCTATATGACCTTGAACACACTCCTTGATGTGTGTATCCCTAACTTTATACCGTTGTTGTGTTCATCAAAGCCTCCTTAGCTTACACCAAGACTATCTTATTTAAAACATTTGAAATCCAAATATTTTAAAAAGTTTAAAAAGTCGGGATCAAGTTTTGACTGGTCTAAATATTCTGTGACCAAGTCGAACTTCGCTCTACTGAACTCTAGTTGCTACGAGAACTATCTTGCTCGTTGCAAGAGACAGTTTACCCGTGACCCTAAACAATTTTATAAATTTGTTAACTTGAAGCGTAAATCTCCGAATTTACCTTCCTCTTTTTTTCCTGGGACTGATAAAGCCAGCGACGATTCTGCAGCTGCTGAACTTTTTGCTAAATTTTTCCAATCAACCTATTCTCCTATTTTCCTCCCTAACTTTTCTTCTTATCCTTATAACATAATATCCTCTAATAGTATATTTGCTCCCCATGTTTCTTAAAACACCCTTTTCTCTTCTATTATGTCCTTAAAATCTACTTTCTCTCCTGGGCCTGACAACATTCCTAGTTGTGTTCTTAAGGAGTGCTGTACTTCTCTAACCGCACCGTTGCTAAAGCTTTTCAATCTATCCCTCGAATCTTCAGTCTTTCCACATCTTTGGAAAGAATCCTAAATCATTCCTCTCCATGAAATAGGTGGTAAGTCTGATATTTCTAATTACAAAGACATTGCAAAGCTATCAGCTATTCCTAAACTTTTTGAAAAAATCCTTGTTTTGTCTTTGCAACATCTCTGTAAATCAATTATTTCTCCTGTCCAACATGGCTTTGTAAGGGGTCGGTCTACCACGACCAATTTGCTTGAATTTTCCACCTTGGTAAATGAAGCATTTCAAAAGAAAAGGCAAACTGATGTTATTTATACTGACTTCAGTAAAGCCTTGACTCCGTGAACCACAACCTTTTACTCCACAAACTTGAATGTATAGGCTTTCCTCTCGCCTTTTTAAGTTGGATATCCACCTACTTAAAAGGTAGAACTCAAAAAGTGCTCCCTAGGTCTACCGTTTCCAGTTCGGTTCAAGTTATTTCTGGAGTACCTCAAGGTAGTCACTTGGGACCTTTATTTTTTACCCTTTTTATTAAAGACCTTCCATCCATCCTATCTCATTCTTACATTCTTATGTATGCAGATGATGTTAAGCTGATTTTCTTATACACTGATCCCCTACTTCATTATCGTTTACAAGACGATTTGAACCCTATGATATTATGGTGTTCGGCCAATAAATTGTATCTTAATTGTTCTAAGTGTATACTCATGACATTTAACCGCACTAGGCCCCATTTATTCAGTTATACGATTGACTATATGCCATTGCATCGTATTTCTACTGTGAAAGACCTTGGAGTTTTATTTGATTGCAAATTGATCTTTAATTTGCACATCTCCACTATAATTAATGAGGCCAGGGGAGTACTTGGTTTTATTAAACGCTGGTCGAAATAGTTCACCGACCCTTTCACCACTAAACTCCTTTATGTCTCTTTAGTCCGTCCTATCCTGGAATACTGTTCATGTATATGGTGTCCTCAATACCGTAATAACCAGGATCGAATTGAGTCTGTTCAAAAGCAATTTCTGCTTTTTGCCTTACGTGATTTGAACTGGGAACCCAACCTTCGTTTACCGTCGTACAGCAGTAGACTTCTTCTTCTGAACCTTCCGTCTTTAATCAATCGTACAAAAGTTCTTTGTGTGACTTTTCTTCATAAATTGATTATCGGCGAGATCGATTCTAGTTTCCTCGTAAGTAGATTAAACTTCTCGTTCCCCCTTTAGCCCACCAGAAATTACCAGCCTTTATCCCTTCCAACATGCACTACTGATTATGCTTTGCACAGTTCATTTCGTACTTTGTGTTCAGATTATAATAATGTTTACCACGTTTTCTCTGCAGAACTCTCTCTCACCACAATAAAGCGCTCCCTTTTCCTTTTCCTTTCAAGAAATCATTGATTTTTCCAATAATAATATTAAATATAACATATAACTAATACTCATCCCCTCACTTCTTAATTTTGTACTATTACTAATTTGATTATAATACTAACTTGTGTAGTCACTAATACTATTAGCTTGCTAACAATTTAGTTATACTCACATTGAACAAACACATTAATTGTACTAATACTTATTGATATGATTGGGTTTTTCTGGGGTTTTCCCCAAACCTTGCAACAAATGTTGGATATTTTAAAGTCATAACTTTGAGTACCCCCAGGCCTTTAATTTTTAATTTTTTCTTTTCAGTTTAAATTTAAATAATAATATTGTTTATTAATTTAATTAATTTATAATATCTTAATTTTGTATTGTGTATATTTTCTTGTCGACTGCTTTTAGTCGTACTAAATAAATAAATAAATGAAATGAAATGAGTTCCGTTAATCATTGCTTAAACGAAAATGTCCAAAGAAGTCTCAATAAATTTAGCCGCCTTGTCTAGTTCCGTTAATCTATGCTGAACTTCGTTGCGTATGCATGTGTGTTTGTCTGTGTGTGTGTGTGTGTGTGTGTGTGTGTATGAACACTTTTGTTTTCGGTTTCGTTGTCATCAACGTCAAAATATTAGTTCAAAATCTCAATATCTATAATGCGGTTCCAGTGGTTCGTAAATAACAGTCTTGTGTTCTCATATCTATTTTTTTTAATATATTTAATGCTTGTTTATAGTTTTCGCTGCTGATGTATAAGTGCTTATCAATTGATAATGGACATCAACGCAGCAGCAACAAATACGAAAAGGGACAGAGGCATCCCTATAATAGCCACATATAATATAAATCCGAAGGAACCGACAGGTATGTTACGTCAAACTATTAATGAGCATTTCACACTAAACATTATAACTAAGAATAGGACATATATTATAGTTTTCTCCCTGTCCGACTTCTTAAAAACAAAAGAAAAGTTAGAGGCTAATAGTAAACACTATTACACATATACCCCAAAAGTCTTGAAGTCGTCAAAAGCGAATAACAGTGCAAAACTAAGCACCCTTTGCCTCGAGCTCATCAAGCAGGAACGAAATCTCAGAAGATATCCCTTCAGACATCAAGTCACAATGTCCGAAACTCAAAGACAAGAGCTCCGTGACGTTATCTCTGACTAAACAACGCAGATAAATACCCAAATTGAAGTCTGCGAACTAAAACATATTGAAGATAGTTTAAAACTCACTCATCTCAGCAAAATAAGTCTTAAATCGCTGCAACGCAGTAATCAATACAATCAAAAAGATGAACCCCTTAAACAGGATATCTGTCTCTCAGCCGCTGAACAAAGCGAAATTGATATCGACATCACTCCAACAATAAAATCTAAAATTGAGAAAGTCAATGCATTGGCATGGTCGTTTGAGCGAATCCATAAGCAAAACGACAACATGTCATCCCAAAGCAGAGTGCTCAAGCGGCACACAAAACTTATAAACAGAGAAGTCAGACATTTTATCGAGCGGCCGTCTGGTCCGGTCTCGTACATAATGAGCTTCGACACAAATAGAAGCGCAGATGGCAACTGGCCTGGCGCAGAAGAGCTAGACTTTACAAATGCAAAACAGCTCTTAGAATGGATAAGGACCAAAAATAGTAAAAAAGACTATGGGCCCCGATGGTAGTAGCAACTACATTCTTAAGGATTGCAATATGGTAGTGCTTAAATACTTAGCCATTTTGTTCAACCACTGCTTCAATACCAGCTATTTCCCAATCAGCTGGAAACGCAGCAAGGTAATTCCAATTCCAAAACCAAAAGCTAACCCCAAATCTCTTTAGGGTACAGACCAATATCAATACATCTAATTCGCAAACGCTATCAGTTTGGCTTTAGAGATAACCTATCTACTAGTCACTCTTTAGCAGCCGCTAATAATTTTATCTTCAGCAATATCGCCAGAAAGCGTGCTACAATCGCTATAATATATTCCAGTTTATATCCCAATACTACACGTATAATCCATAACTAACTTTCCTCACGGTCCTTCTATGTCAAATGTCCAAAAGGCGTAAAACGCTCACTTATCTGAGAAATAACAGCAGGTGTCCCGCAGGGATCGTTATTAGCACCAATTCTCTATAACATATACCTTGCAGAGGGCTAAGATTCAACTGCAGCAAGTTTATCATAAATTTAGGCCACTTCACCTAAATACAACCTCCAATAGCAAAAATATCAGTAAACTACACTCTCTTGCCTATAAAAAACTGATTCAATCCGTCCTAATGCATGGCCACATAAGCTGACTTAATATAAAATCCAGTCAAATGAAAGAAATGCGTCTCTTCGAAAGACGCATTTTAAGGCCTGCCTTAGGGAACTCCTCCTACAATCCGCACACATTCCGTTATATATCCAATTCTAAACTTTATATGACCACAAAGACGAAACGTTTCGACACTCTTATCTTCAAAATAATGGAAAAGTTTGTTGACCGTAATCAACACAGAAGAAATACACACATTATAGCTAGTGTAGAACAGTCCCGAATTCCGTTCGAGTATTCAGTGGATCATCTCACCATCAACCACATTAATCACCTCAAAGAAAAGGGTATAGTTTACGACCCAGATAACAACCTAATCTTTTACTATGGAAAACGGAACTCCATAGATCCAACTGATGGACTCTCCTTTAATATAAAGCAATAAAATGCTCATTAATGGCTTGTCGCAACATACTTTCCTTTTACTATCTTCTGTAAATACTGTACTCCATCCTATCTATCTAATTAATTAGTTTATAATTTAGTCCTTAGTTAGTTATTAGTAGTTATTTAGTTTTAACAAAAAACATAAAACAACATAAACATTAATGTGATCCAGGTTTTTACTCACTATGAGCCTTTCCTTGGAATATTTAATATATACATAGATATACCTAAATTAGCAATAACGCACTTAAGTTAAACAAAATAAAAGAGTTATACTCTATAGAATATATAATAATATAACTAACGCCTGAATAAGCTAAAAGCGCAAGGCAATATAAACACCAATCATAATGTAAGTTAACTTGACTTTGTCATCCAAGACTGTACTATAGAATAGATACCAAAATGTATTACCAAACAATAATTAACGGACCATTAAAAAGCTAAATAAACAAAAAGTTAAAAGCTCACTTCTTTGAGCTCATTTTCTTTCCGTGAGTCTATCGAAGTCTACTCTGATTTAATTCGTTTTGATGTTGTTTGTAATTTTGTCCAGCACGGTTAATCGTCATTTGTATTGCTCGGCTAAATTAGTCTGATTGAATTTCATTTTCTTCCTTTTGTTGTCGCATTGTCTCGTTCAATGTTTTCTGTATCGCATTCTTGTTGATTTCCATCATAATTTTATTTTTTAATGCTTGCGTCTTTTTGAATCCTCCTTTTGCGAAATACTCGCCTTCACAAAGAGATTCATTTTGTACTAATATTTGATGATATTTCTTGAACAATTCCCATTGTTCCTGGACTTTAACAGCCCATTCTAAGTCTGCATGTTCGCCCTGCATTAATTCCTCTTCCCAACTTTTCAATATTATTTAATTGCTCTCGTGTGTACACCATTTTGAATAAGGAAATTAAATCTTTATTTATATTTTCTTCTTTCTTTATTTTAAATATTTTTCTTTTTCGAATTTTCTTAATTAATTTTTCTTTTTCAGCCCCTGTAGTAATTGCAATTAATGTGTGCAATTCCTTTCGTTTTTTATTCCGTTGGAACCTTTTCCCGGCTCATTTTAATATTCTTCTTCTGCACTGGTTTTGGAATTTCCGTCTTCTTTAGACGCCTTTTGATGTATTCCTCGATTGTCAAGGGGGGGAGGGGTCCAGCGCCGTCATCCTCAGCGTCCTTTAGAAACTCCTTTCGTTTCTGGATTGAACGTTCTAGCTCCTGTATTTGACGTTCTTTGTACGCGGCAATACTTATGCGACATGCATTTTCTAATGCACTTCTTGCCTCGCTTATTAATTTTTGTTGTGCTTCCTCGAATTTTCTATTAAATTCTTCCATTCCACAATATCTTCTCTTGCGTCGCTGAAGTTGCGTCGATCTACTTCTCCTGCGATGCCGCTCGTGCTTTTCTGTACTTGTACTTTTTGCTTTTACAGTTGTAGGCGTTTCGTTGCTGCTACTGCAAGCTTCTTCGGTGCTGCGATTGCAACATTTTTCGATTGATCCAGTTGCAGATACCTCAGCGTAGATCTTGTCTACTACGTGTTGTACGTTCCGTCGTCACTCTGTTGTGGCTGTTCCGGTTACAAGGACGTTAGCGAAGATGTTGCCCTCTGTGTAATGTACGTCCCGTCTTTGCCTGTTGTGGCTGCTCCGGTTGCAGGTACATTAGCGTAGATCTTGCCTTCTCCGTACTGTATTTCCCGTCGTCGCTCTGTTGTTGTTGCTCCACTGCCTTTCGTACGATCCCACGCTGCAGACAATGTTTTGCTCGTTTTTATAGCCTGTGCAAAAAAGGCTATAATGAATTTGTGTGAATGTATGTAACAGGCAGAAGGAAGCATCTCCGACCCTATAAAGTATATATATTTTTGATCAGTATCAATAGCCGAGTCGAATTACACCTGTCCGTTTGTCTGTCCGTCCGTCCGTCCGTCCGTCCGTCTGTATGAACGCGTGGATCTCAGCAACTATAAGAGCTAGACTTCAAATTTGGAATGTAGGTTCCTAAATACCATACGCAGATCAAGTTTATTTTCAATTTTCGATATCAAGTCCCGTTGGCTTAAAAATTAGAAAAATCACCATAACATAAGCAATGTCTAAGCTAGAGTTTTGAGATTTGGCACACATGATAAAAAGCTTGGGCTTAATGTGTCCTGAGAATTTAATCGCGATGCCCCGCCCCCTTCGCCCATAACTCGGAAAAGCTGATAACAAGAGCAGTTTTATAGCTGGAGACTTGAGATTTGGCACACATAATAGGTATCCCACTCTCAATGTGTGCTACAAATTTCAGTACGATCGGATATTGAACTCAGAAGTTATTCAAGAAACAAATTTATGCAGCGCAGCAGATGCGTCGCAGCGCAGTAGCAGCGCAGTCGCTGCGCCGTGCCGACGATATAATGAACGAAAAGACTCGTTTGTTCATGTATGTTTGATTTGCCTTTCGTCTGCTGTGGCGCTAAACATAAACAATCAACAGCCGTAGTCCAGTGTTGCCAGACTATCGCAAGCAACCTACTCTCGATGCAAGCAAAATCGACTTCAAGCGATATATTTAAATCCCATTATAATGAAAATACTTTTCTTTGAAGACCTGCACAGGGTATCCTACTGTCGCGCCCGCTCGACTGATCGGCTTGTTTGACTTTATTGTTTTTCCCTAGCTGCGGCACAATTAGGGATGTCAAAAAAATTCATTAATCGATTATTGAATCATATGATTAATTTCAGCTGAGCGATTATTAATCGCGATTAATCGTAGAAAATGAAAATAATCGATTAATCAAATGATTTTTATAGCCTGTGCCCATTAAAAATGGGCAAAAAAGGCTATAATGAATTTGTGTCCGTCTGTATGAACGCGTCGATCTCAGCAACTATAAGAGCTAGAGTCTTCAAATTTGGAATACCATACGCAGATCAAGTTTATTTTCAATTTTCGATATCAAGTCCCGCTGGTTTAAAAAATTAGAAAAATCACTATAACATAAGCAATGTCTAAGCTAGAGACTTGAGATTTGGAACACATGATAAAACGCTTAGGTTTAATGTATCCTAAAAATTTCATCGCGATGCCCCGCCCCCTTCGCCCATAACTCGGAAAAGCTGATAACAAGAGCAGTTTTATAGCTGGAGACTTGAGATTTGGCACACATAATAGGTATCCCACTCTCAATGTGTGCTACAAATTTCAGTACGATCGGATATTGAACTCAGAAGTTATTCAAGAAACAAATTTATGCAGCGCAGCAGATGCGTCGCAGCGCAGTAGCAGCGCAGTCGCTGCGCCGCGGCGACGATATAACTAACGAAAAGACGCGGGGCGCTATGGCGCCAAACATAAACAATCAACAGCCGCAGTCCAGTGTTGCCAGACTATCGCAAGTTACCTACACTCGATACAAGCAAAATCGACTTCAAGTGATATATTTAAATCCCATTATAATGAAAATACTTTTGTTTAAAGACCTGCACAGGGTATCCTACTGTCGCGCCTGCTCGACTGATCGGCTTGTTTTAATATGCATTAATTTTTGCAATTACCGATATTTTTACATGTTATTATGTAATGCAAAGGCCATTTGACAACAATTAACAAATACATAAAAGTCCAAATGATAAATTTATACTTATTTAATTGAGAATTTAGAAACAATAGTTTCGACAGGCGGTCGGTGACTAATCTGTTTCTATTTTCAGTAGCAGTAGCACCCGCCACAATCGGCACTCCACTACTTTTTCATTTATTTTGGAAAAATATTTCCTCACTTTACTAAAGGTTGGTACCATATCGTAAAAAATTCATCTTCTTGCCGCCTCTTTTTCAGCATTTACGCGCAAATTTTGATGCGATTATTTCAGCATATAATCGATTAATGATTCGATTAATCGAACCCCATTTTGCGATACAATTTAATCGTGAATTGAAGCAAAAAAATAGATTAATGTTAATTATATGATTAATCGTGCCATCCCTAGGCACAATGCACGGTAGGTGCGATCAATGGACTCGTTTGCGTGATACAGACTTAAGTATCCACTACAATTGGCAGTCGCTGAGCAAGATTGCTCGAAGGACCATATGCATGCAAAGCTTCACTTTACTAAGTCGCGATTTTAGTCGCAGCGTTAGATCAGTGTGTATGCACGCTCGCCAATCCCTAAATAAGAATACTCACGTGTTGGTTTTTAAGAACTGAACTGAACTGAATGGATTTGTATGGGGTTTTATAGAATATCTTATGTTCTATTCAGACAGATTAAGCTATAGTGCTAGACAGGGTTCACTATGGCGTTAAAGTATCTTATGTACTAATCAGATCAAGCTAGCTATAGTGCTAGACAGAGTTCACAATAGTGTTAAAGAGTCTTATTTACTAATTCTGTCAAGTAGCCTTAGTGCTAGCCAGAGTTCACTATAGAGCTTAACGAATCTTATGTATTAATGTGGTCGAGTACGTGATACTTTAAAGTAATCCTTACTTCTTCTTCTCACTGTCCAATATACTTATCTGTCTATTTCTTCTTATCTATTAGGCATGCATGTTTGTCTATGCTGTAATTGTCCCTTGGTTTCTTAGCGCCGGGATTGCAGTCCGTGTGGTAACCTAACGCATTGGTGACCCTTTTAAGTTGTTTTTTCCACATTTGGCCGCGCAGACCGAGGGATGTTTCAGAAATATGTTCATATATGAACATCATTCTTACTTATGTATTTTTAATCTAACTCTCATTAAAATCCCAATATAATTGGCACAGCACGGTAAATTATTAAGTTTGTCAAAATGTGCGTAACAGGTCGAAGGAAGTCCGGCAGACCCCATAAAGTATATATATTCTTGATCACCAGCTGAGTGAATATAGCCATGTCCGTCTGTCCGTATGAGCGCTTAGATCTCAGAGACTATAAGAGCTAGAGTCACCAAATTTGGTATGGTGGTTCGTCTATCGGGTAAGCAGATCAAGTTTATCTTAAAATTTTGACACGCCCCTTCCGCCTCCGTAAATCGAGAACAAAATTTTTGAAAGCCCATAAAACGAAAAAAATATTAAAGCTTGAGTCCTGAATTTTGTTCGTTTATTGTCGCAACGTATCCTGAAAATTTAATCGCGATCGGATAATAATCTTGGAGGTTATTCAAAAAAAACTTTAAGTCCCATATATTGGTCAATTTTAAAACTGGATCCTTGAATTTTGGCACACAGGACAAGCATCGGGGAACTAATGTATCCTGAAAATTTCATGGTGATCGGATAATAAACTCGGAAGGTATTCAAAACTCAATATTACTCAGTGTCTGACCAAAGGAAGAAGAAGAGCATATTGACGTAATAATGCGCTATGGAGTACTATTAGTGTTACTCTTATTTCCATTTTGAAGAATAAGTAAAGGGTCTCTCATAGTCCATTCGACTGTAGCCTTTCCGACTGGTTTTTATCCTACTCTCGTTTGAATTATACTATAACTGGCTCTACACGTTATACTACTCTTTTCAACTAGGCCAGCTATCATACAAACTCACGCCATTGAGGCCTTTATTATTAAGCAACTCGCCACTAAGGCTACACTGCTATGTAATACAACGCAAGTGCGCAATAAATTAAATTTTTAAAACAAAATGAATTCAGAAACTAATTATTCAGTAACAGAAGTAGAATTACTAGCCGATGTATTGGGCGCAATGTATATTAAATCAATACCTTATTAATAATAACAAAAGGGAAATTGATGAAACATTTCTACATCTTAAAGAACATTTTATTTTCCCTACATGCGCAGTAAACTTGTGCAAACCATAAAAAATTGTGACACATAAACATGTGATACAAATCCACAAATATGATAGATATCCACAAAAACCTATTTTCTGAGGTACCACTCGATATTTTACATATTGATCTATATTTTATACATCATACTCAAAACCAGACATTAATCGATACATTTTTAAAACTTGCGTCCGGTTACACAATGCTAGCAAAAGATAGTTTGTCAGTCGTAAAAGATTTACAAAGACTTATTAAATGTTTTGGTCACCCAAAATATATTATTTGCGACTAGGGCTCTGAATTTTCGTCAAATATACTTAAAGACTTTTGCTCTAAATACCGTATTAAACTACACAATACATACTTTCAGCAGTCGAGACTGATTCTAGTTTTTTTGTTAGCCTTATTAATATATATGTTCCACATCGTTCTACTAGACATTATATTCCTCTCAACATGCCACTTAAGCTGTCTTTAGACGGTCCTTCTTTAAGTGCCACTTTTTATACCCTGTGCCCATTTAAAATGGGCAAAAGCGGTATATTGAATTTGTGTGAATGTATGTAACAGGCAGAAGGAAGCATCTCCGACCCTATAAGGCATATATATTCTTGATCAGTATCAATAGCCGAGTTGATTGGCACCGTCTGTCTGTCCGTCCGTCCGTCCGTCTGTATGAACGCGTGGATCTCAGCAACTATAAGAAATAGAGACTTCAAATTTGGAATGTAGGTTCCTGAATACCATACGAAGATCAAGTTTAATTTCAATTTTCGATATCAAATCCCATGGGTTTTAGAATAAGAACAATCACCATAACATAAGCAACGTTAAAGCTAGGGACTTGAGATTTGGCACACAGGATAAAAAGCTTGAACTTAATGTGTTCTGAAAATGTCACCGCGATGCCACGCCCCCTTCGCCCATAACACGAAAGGGCTGATAACAAGATCAGTTTTATAGCTAAAGACTTAAGATTTGGCACACATGGTAAGTATCCTACTTTCAATGTCTGCTACAAATTTCAGTAAGATCGGATATTGAACTCAGAAGTTATTTAAGAAACAAACATATGCAGTGTTGCCAGACTATCGCAAGCTAACTCTCGATGCAAGCAAAATCGACTTCAAGCGATATATTTAAATCCTATTAATATATTATGAAAATAATTATCTTTGAAGACCTGTACAGGGTTTCCTACTCTCGCTCGCGCTCTACTGATCGGCTTGTTTTTATTAATAAGCCATCGCTCTCGTGTGAACACACGAAAGTTTGGAGATTCGGTCAAAAAGCGAAGCTGACCGATGAAAATAGAACGCGTTCTATTGCCTGGCTTTTTTCGAGTCGATTAAGTCGTGACATTAACATAAATTCGTAAATATTTCTTTTTTTTTCATTTTTTGGTACTTGTTGCTAAAAATATAATTAATAAAATTATGAGAAATGTAGCCAAAAGTAAGTAGTACAAACATGTTTTATATTAAATATTATATTCTGTGTACCATTCAACCTATTATAAAATATTTTTTAGAAGATTATGTGATTATGTCTCCCCTATAATCTTGCTCTGATTTGGATTATGCCAATAAGTTTCTTTACGAAACATTAAATTCTTTATTTGATGTCTGTGTTCCGCTAATAGCTTCTATTAGCTCCGCTAGACCGCCTTGGTTCTCAAGGGAGTTAACACATTTAAATAACGTGAAATCAAAGCATTACAAAAAATTTAAGAAATCGGGATGTCCTTCTGATTTCTCCCGATATGAAATTTCTCGATATAATTTTTTGGTGCTAAACGCTTCTCGTTGTAACAACTATTTACAGCGTTGTAAGTTGGAATTCTCTAAGGATCCTAAGCAGTTCTATAGATTTGTCAACTCTAAACGCAAATCTGCAGCCATACCGTCGTCTGTTATCTTCAATAATGTTCAAGCAAATACTGATCAGTCCATTGCGAATTTGTTTGGCGAGTTTTTCCAAACTACATACTCTATTAGTACTTTCAGTGCCTGTCAGCCCTTTCCTTACAGGTTAATCAATTCAAATTGTATCTATAGCCCCGTATTCACCGAAAGCTCGCTGTTGTCTGATCTTAAACTGGTTAAACCAGTACACTCGCCAGGTCCTGACGGTGTACCAGGTTCCGTACTCAAATATTGTGCTGAATCTTTGAGTAAACCACTACATAAAATTTTTTCATTATCCGTCAATTCCGCATCTTTCCCTGAATTATGGAAAGTGTCATACATTATCCCTTTTCATAAAAAAAGGCGCTAAGTCCGATGTTCAGAATTATAGGGGTATTTCCAAGTTGTCTGCTATTTCTAAGTTTTTCGAGAAGATAATTACTTCTCATCTCCAACATTTATGTTGCTCTATTATTTCACCTACACAGCACGGGTTTGTGAAATATAGATCCACTACCACTAACCTACTAGAGTTCACTTCGTTTGTAATTGAAGGGTTTAAGAAAAAGATGCAAACTGACGTCATTTACACTGATTTCAGTAAAGCCTTTGATTCTGTAAATCATTCACTATTACTTCATAAGCTCGATCTTCTCGGTTTCCCGAATAATCTTCTACTTTGGATTTCTAATTACTTGAGTAATAGGAAACATAGTGTCTTGTATAATAACTGCATTTCAAATGCTATTAATGTTACTTGTGGAGTACCGCAAGGTAGTCACCTAGGCCCATTACTTTTTACGCTGTTCTTTAATGATCTTCCTTCTGTCTTATCCCATTGTTCTGCACTCATGTATGCTGATTATTAGCGACTCTCAGTCTTCTAGCCATTTGCAAGCTGATTTAGATACTTTTGCTTTATGGTGTGAGGTTAACTTATTAAACTTTAATAGTTCAAAATGTAAATCTATGTCATTCTATAGGCCTTCGCGTCATACATCACAGTATTCGCTTAATGTCATTTCTCTTGAATGTTTGAATGATACGGACAGTTCAGTTAATGATCTGGGGATAACCCTAGATCATGGACTGAAATTTGATAAACATATTGCAATAACTGCCAATAAAGCTATGGGAGTTCTCGGGTTCATTAAGCGATGGTCTAAGCAATTTGATGATCCTTATATAACTAAACATTTATATACCTCTCTTGTCCGTCCTATTCTTGAGTATGGTTCTTGCGTGTGGTCGCCGCAATATGAATCGCACCGTGCTAGATTAGAATCTGTGCAAAAACAATTTTTAATCTTTGCTCTTTGAGGCTTGGGTTGGAACCCTGGTAATCAATTGCCATCGTACTCTAGTAGATTACTATTACTTAATCTTCCCTCTCTTACTAATCGTAGACTTATGCTTGGAGTTATTTTTATCCATAAATTACTTTTGGGTCAAATTGACTCAGCTAAGCTATTAAATGGAATATCTTTAAACGTACCTTCAAGAATAACTCGCAACTTTACGCCTTTGATATTACAGCATTGTACTACCAATTGGGCCTTGCATGAACCTTTCCGTATCTTCTGTGCTGATTATAATAGATTGTATAGTATGATCAATTCTGAGTGCTCTATCCACGCTATCAAGGTCTCTTTACTTACACACTTAACCAACTAACCTTACTAATTTCTTGGTTTCATTGGGTTTTTTCTGGGTTTTCCCCAATCCTTGCAATGAATGTTGGACCAAGTTTTTTCTTCTTTCTTGTTATATACTCCCAGAATTCAGTTCAATTCAATTCAATTAAATTAAATTATATTATATTAATCAAATTAAATATACTTTTAAAATTTTTTAATTTAAGCTAAAATTTGTATATATTAATTATATTTTAATTTATATTCACATTGTAGTGTCGACTGCCTTTTATGTCTGACAATAAATAAAATAGAATAAATAAAACTCCGTACTCAAATATAACTCTAATTGATCTCTATGAGGAGCATCCCAACCTCTACGACCCACAAAAACCACTGCCGCAACGAGACATTCTTGAAAATTGTAGAAGCAATGCGAACAGTGTTCGATACTATTGAAGTTGCTGATATTAAGCCAAAAGAATCTGCTCCATCAGCAGAGAGCGTTTTTAAGACAGTCAACGAAATGCTAGGAGCTATCAACAACAAGCCATGTTCGAGCACGAGTAGAATCGTTTGCGGAGAAAGATCATCGCGATAAGGAATCGGTTATTCAATCTCTTAAAGCGCAGCAGGAACACCAGAATAATGATAACCTGATAAAAAAGGGAATATTCAATCTTTTAAAGCAGAGCAGGAACAACAGAAGAAAAATGAAAGTAATAAAAAATCGGGTATTCAATAACCTAAAACGAATTTAGAACAACAAAAGAACGATGGACGTGGTAAGAAATCGGATATTCAATCTCTAAGCGTGGAGTTGGAGCAACAAGGAAAGTTGATAGATGAACTTGTTAAGAAATCAAATAAACATAATTCGTGGTTTAACCCAAAAAACTGCTCCCAATTTTTGCGTCAACAGAAAGGTGGATGGACGACTTTTTTGTTAATTCCTTCAAAGAGGATTCGGAGATGTGTGTGGGAATTCTTCTTGAGACTGGAAAAATAACATGCACTGTCTGCCGAGAGGAGTCAGAAATTGATCGTAGCTCTCGAGAATTCGGAAGAAGATACAAATTTTGGGACGTATGCAACCGGTGGTGAGGATGAAGAATATAAATTACACTTTTTGGGCGAAGCCAATAAACAACTGGAGACTTTCAAGTCATCGTGGCAAGAAAAGGATTAGCCTTTGTTCGTGATAATGATCCATGGTCTAAAGAAAACTGCGCTGAAGGTAACACAGGCGCCTATTGGCTTAATGGTTGTCACTACAGGTATAAAAGAGTGTTAATTCTTTTTAAGCCTTCGTTTATAAATTTGAATTCTTACAGCAACTTGGCGGGCACATATAAAGACAAGAACTGTGACAAGGTTGGCATTTGGCACAGTTTTTGCAATAAACTTAAAAGAGCCGCAATTACCACTCTCTGTATATCTCTGTATCAATTTTATTTATCTCCTTCTCCTTTTCACTTACTCTCTCTCTCTCTTTTCTTATTTTTCCCTCTCGCCATACTTCTTGAGTATGTAATCCTATCGATGTAATTCCTATCGATATATTCCCTGGGAAAATAGTGGGGAATTTTAAGGAGGGAATTTCGAGAGGATGACAACCCCACAATTCGTCCGACACTGAGAGGAAAAAGCAATTTTCCACCGGAGCGACGCTCAGGAACGCTCAGGATGCACATGGTAACAAAAGTGACAAAATTGACAAATTGAAATAAAATAAAAAATGTTTACACCCATCCGCACCTCTGCTGATCAAATACATACGTCACATACGTCATGCCAGTTCAAATAAAATACGTTTTAATTGTGCGTGCATCCATTCTCTGCTGCTGTTATATATTTGTGGTAAGCCAAACATATAAAACGAGACCAATTCTTGTCTCCAGTCATACACGAAAGTGTCCAAAGGAGCGTCAAAAAGTGTCGACTTGCCTCAGTTCCGTTAATCATTGCTAAAACAAAAATGTCCAAAGGATTCTCAATAAATGTTGCCGCCTTGCCTAGTTCCGTTAATCTATGCTGAACCTCGTGTGTCTGTGTGTGTGTGTGAGTGTGTGTATGAACACTTTCGTTTTCGGTTTCGTTGTCATCAACGTCAAAATATTAGTTCAAAATCTCAATATCTGTAATGCGGTTCCAATGGTTCGTAAATAACAGTCTTGTGTTCTCGTATCTATTTTTTTAAATATATTTAATGCTTTATAGTTTTCGCTGCTAATGTATAAGTGCTTATCAATTGATAATGGACATCAACGCAGCAGCAATAAATACGAAAAGGGACAGAGGCATCCCTATAATAGCCACATATAATATAAATCCGAAAGAACCGACAGGTATGTTACGTCAAACTATTAATGAGCATTTCACACTAAACATTATAACTAAGAATAGGACATATATTATGGTTTTCTCCCTGTCCGACTTCTTAAAAACAAAAGAAATGTTAGAGGCTAATAGTAAACACTATTACACATATACCCCAAAAGTCTTGAAGTCGTCAAAAGCCAATAACAGTGCAAAACTAAGCACCTTTTGCCTCGAGCTCATCAAACAGGAACGAAATCTCAGAAGATATCAGACATCAAGTCACAATGTCCGAAACTCAAAGACAAGAGCTCCGTGACGTTATTTCTGACGTAACAACGCAGATAAATACCCAAATTGAAGTCTGCGAACTAAAACATATTGAAGATAGTTTAAAACTCACTCATCTCAGCAAAATACGCCTTGAATCGCTGCAACGCAGTAATCAATACAATCAAAAAGATGAACCCCTCCAACAGGATATCTGTCTCTCAGCCGCTGAACAAAGCGAAATTGATATCGACATCACTCCAACAATAAAATCTAAATTTGAGAAAGTCAATGCATTGGCATGGTCGTTTGAGCGAATCCATATGCAAAACGACAACATGTCATCCCAAAGCAGAGTGCTTAAGCGGCACACAAAACTTATAAACATAGAAGTCAGACATTTTATCGAGCGGCCGTCTGGTTCGGTCTCGTACATAATGAACTTCGATACAAATAGAAGCGCAGATGGCAACTGGCCTGGCGCAGAAGAGCTAGACTTTACAAATGCAAAACAGCTCTTAGAATGGATAAGGACCAAAAATAGTAAAAAGACTATGGACCCTGATGGTAGTAGCAACTACCTTCTTAAGCATTGCAATATGGTAGTGCTTAAATACTTATCCATTTTGTTCAACCACTGCTTCAATACCAGCTACTTCCCAATCGGCTGGAAACGCAGCAAAGTAATTCCAAAGCCAAAAGCTAACCCCACATCTCTTTAGGGTACACACCAATATCAATACTTTCTGCTAAAAGCCTTCTCTTTGAAAAAATGTTTATGGGACAAATTAGAAAACATTTAGAAACCCATCAAATTCTCAATCCCTATCAGTTTGGTTTCAGAGATAACCTATCTACTAGTCACTCTTTAGCAGCCGCTAATAATTTTATCTTCAGCAATATCGCCAGAAAGAGTTCAACAATCGCTTGTGCTCTCAACTTCGAGAAAGCCTTTGACACAGTCTGGAAAAACGGACGGAAATGAATAATATATTCCAGTTTAACCCCAATACTACACATATTATACATAACTATCTTTCCTCACGGTCTTTCTAAGACGAAAGTCTAGAAATCGTAGAACGCTCACTTATCCGAGAAATAACAGCAGGTGTCCCGTAGGGATCGTCATTAGCACCAATAATCTATAGCATATGCCTTGCAAACATGCCAGATTTTCAACAAGATCCTAACTCAGCATCAACAGTATTCAACAACATTCAACCCCAATATTTATCTGATTTCATTTTAGTCGTTTTGATGTTGTTTGTAGTTTTGTTCAGCACGGTAATCGTCATTTGTATTGCTCGGCTAAATTAGTCTGATCGAATCTCATTTTCTTCTATTTGTTGTCGCATTGTCTCGTTCAATGTTTTCTTTAACGCATTCTTGTTGATTTCCATCATAATTTTATTTTTTAATGCTTGCGTCTTTTCGAATCCTTCTTTTGCGAAATACTGGCCTCCACAAAGGGATTCATTTTGTACTAATATTTGATGCTGGCTCTTGAACAATTCCCATTGTTCCTGGACTTTAACAGCCCATTCTAAGTCTGCATGTTCGCCCTGCATTAATTCCTCTTCCCAACTTTTCAATTTTATTTAATTGCTCTCGTGTGTACACCATTTTGAATAAGGAAATTAAATCTTTATTTATATTTTCTTCTTTCTTTATTTTAAATATTTTTCTTTTTCGAATTTTCTTAATTAATTTTTCTTTTTCAGCCCCTGTAGTAATTGCAATTAATGTGTGCAATTCCTTTCGTAGTTTATTCCGTCGGAACCTTTTCCCGGCTCATTTTAATATTCTTCTTCTGCACTGGTTTTGGAATTTCCGTCTTCTTTAGACGCCTTTTGATGTATTCCTCGATTGTCATGGGGGGGAGGGGTCCAGCGCCGTCATCCTCAGCGTCCTTTAGAAACTCCTTTCGTTTCTGGATTGAACGTTCTAGCTCCTGTATTTGACGTTCTTTGTACGCGGCAATACTTATGCGACATGCATTTTCTAATGCACTTCTTGCCTCGCTTATTAATTTTTGTTGTGTTTCCTCGAATTTTCTATTAAATTCTTCCATTCCACAATATCTTCTCTTGCGTCGCTGAAGTTGCGTCGATCTACTTCTCCTGCGATGCCGCTCGTGTTTTTCTGTACTTGTACTTTTTATAGCCTGTGCCCATTAAAAATGGGCAAAAAAGGCTATAATGAATTTGTGTGAATGTATGTAACAGGCAGAAGGAAGCATCTCCGATCAGTATCAGTATCTTGATCAGTATCAATAGCCAAGTCGATTGACACCTGTCCGTCTGTCTGTCCGTCTGTCAGTCTGTCCGTCTGTCCGTCCGTCTGTATGAACGCGTGGATCTCAGCAACTATAAGAGCTAGAGACTTCAAATTTGGAATGTAGGCTCCTGAATACCATACGCAGATCAAGTTTATTTTAAATTTTCGATATCATGTCCCGTTGGTTTTAAAATTAGAAAAATTACCATAACATAAGCAATTTTAAAGCTAGAGGCTTGAGATTTGGCACACTTGATAAAAAGCTTGGGCTTAATGTGTCCTGAAAATTTCATCGCGATGCCACGCCCCCTTCGCCCATTACTCGAAATAGCTGATACCAAGAGCAGTTTTATAGCTAGAGACTTAAGATTTAGCACACATGGTAAGTATTCTACTCTCAATGTGTGCTACAAATTTCAGTACGATCGGATATAGAACTCAGAAGTTATTCAAGAAACAAATTTATGCAGCGCAGCAGATGCGTAGCAGCGCAGTCGCTGCGCCGCGGCGACGATATAACGAATGAAAAGACGCGTTTGTTCGTGTACATATGTTTGATATGCCTTTCGTCTGCTGTGGCGCCAAACATAAACAATCAACAGCCGCAGTCCAGTGTTGCCAGACTGTGCAAGCTACCTACACTCGATGCAATCGACTTCAAGCGATATATTTAAATCCCATTATAATGAAATTACTTGTCTTTGAAGGCCTGCACAGGGTATCCTACTGTCGGGCCCGCTCGACTGATCGGCTTGTTGCTTTTACAGTTGTATGCGTTTCGTTGCTGCTACTGCAAAGCTTCTTCGGTGCTGCGATTGCAGGATTCTTCGATTGCTCCGGTTAAAAGTACGTTAGCGAAAATTTTGCCCTCTGTGTAATGTACGTTCCGTCGTCACTCTGTTGTGGCTGTTCCGGTTAAAAGTACGTTAGCGAAAATTTTGCCCTCTGTGTAATGTACGTTCCGTCGTCACTCTGTTGTGGCTGTTCCGGTTGCAGGTACATTAGCGTAGACGTTGCCTTCTCCGTACTGTACTTCCCGTCGTCGCTCTGTTGTTGTTGCTTCGCTGCCTTTCGTCCGATCCCACGCTGCAGTCAATGTTTTGCTTGTTTTTTGACTTTATTGTTTTTTCCTAGCTGCGGCACAATGCACGGTAGGTGCGATCAATGGACTTGTTTGCGGGATACCGACTAAAGTATCCACTACAATTGAGTCCTGAAAATTTCATCGCGATGCTACGCCCTTTTCGCCCATAACTCGATAATGCTGATAACAAGAGCAGATTGAGATTGGCACACATGGTAAGTATCCTACTCTCATTGTGTGCTACAAATTTCAGTACGATCGGATATTGAACTCAGTAGTTATTAAAGAAACAAACTTATGCAGTGTTGCCAGACTATCGCAAGCTACCTACTTTCGATGCAAACAAAATCGACTTCAAGCGATATATTTAAATCCTATTATAATGAAAATAATTGTCTTTGAAGACCTGTACAGGGTTTCCTACTGTCGAGCGCGCTCGACTGATCGGCTTGTTTTTATTAATAAGCCATAAACTAAATATTTCATTTGTTTGGTACTTGTTTGTAAAAAATAAAATTAATAAAATTAAGAGAAATTTCGCCAAAAGTAAGTAGTACAAACATGTTTTATATTAAATATTATATTCTGTGTACCATTCAACCTATTATACAATATTTTAGAAGATTATGTGAACTCTGTACTCAAATATAACGCTAATTGATCTCTATGTGTTGAATATCCCATATTCAAAAATAACATTCAGTATTTTTCATGAATAATATTCTAGTATTAATTAAGTAACTTGATCTGGTAACTCTAAAGGAGTAATTTGAAGTTGCTAGGATTTGGTCACACTTGAATATGTCTCTTCCCTTTTTCCTTCGATCGTCGCTGTGGGTGGTTGTGTGTGCGCATTGAAAAGAGCCTGATATAAGCAAATATATACATACAGTAGAAAACTAAATCTGCGTTTGTTTTATCAATCCTAATAGTGATTTACAATATTAGTTCTAAATCTCAATACTATAAGGAGCATCCCAACCTATACGACCCAAAGAGTGTTTTGTACCACAAAAAACACTGCCGCAACGAGACATTCTTGACAATTGTAGAAGCAATGCGAACAGTGTTCGATACTATTGAAGTTGGTGATATTAAGCCGAAAGAATCTGCTCCATCAGCATAGAGCGTTTTTAAGACAGTCAACGAAATGCTAGGAGCTATCCACAACAAGCGCAAGTTCGACCACGAGGAGAATCGTTTGCGGAGAAAGATCATCGTGATAAGGAATCGGTTATTCAATCTCTTAAAGCGCAGCAGGTACACTAGAATAATGATGACCTGATAAAAAATCGAATATTCAATCTCTTAAAGCAGAGCAGGAACAACAGACGAAAAATAGACGTAATAATAAATCGGATATTCAATAACTTAAAGCGAATCTAGAACAACAAAAGAACAATGGACGTGGTGAGAAATCGGATATTCAATCTCTAAGCGCGGAGCTGGAACAACAAGGAAAGTTGATAGATGAACTTGTTAAGAAATCAAATAAACATAATTCGTGGTTTAACCCAAAAAATTGCACCCAATTTTTGTCGTCAACAGAAAGGTGGATGGACGACTTTTTTGTTAATTCCTTCAAAGACGGATTCGGAGATGTGTGTGGTGAATTCTTCTTGAGACTGGATAAATAACATGCACTGTCTGCCGAGAGGAGTCAGGAATTGATCGTAGTTCTCGAGAATTTGGAAGAAGATACAAATTTTGGGACGTATGCAACCGGTGGTGAGGATGAAGAATATAAATTACACTTTTTTGGCGATGCAAATAAACGGCTGGAGACTTTCAAGTCATCGTTGCAAGAAAAGGATTAGCCTTTGTTCGTGATAATGATCCATGGTTTAAAGAAAACTGCGCTGAAGGTATAACAGGCGCCTATTGGCTCAATGGTTGTCTCTACAGGTATAAAATAATGTTAATTCTTTTTAAGCCTTCGTTTATAAATTTGAATTCTTACTGCAACTTGGCGGGAACATATAAAGACAAGAACTGTGACAAGGTCGTCATTTGGCACAGTTTTTGCAAAAAATTAAAGAGCCGCAATTACCAATCTCTGTATATCTCTGTATCAATTTTATTTATCTTCTTCTCCTTTTCACTTACTCTCTCTCTCTTTTTTCTTATTTTTCCCTCTCGCCATACTTCTTGAGTATGTAATCCTATCGATGTAATTCCTATCGATATATTCCCTGGGAAAATAGTGGGGAATTTTAAGGAGGGAATTTTGAGAGGATGACAACCCCACAATTCGTCCGACACTGAGAGGAGAAAGCAATTTTCCACCGGAGCGACGCTCAGGATGCATATGGTGACAAAAGTGACAACATTGACAAATTGAAATAAAATAAAAAATATTTACACCCATCCGCACCTCTGCTGATCAAATACATACGTCACATACGTCATGCCAGTTCAAATAAAATACGCAAATTGTGCGTGCATCCATTCTCTGCTGCTGTTACATATATATTTATGGTATGCCAAACATATAAAACGAGACCAATTCTTGTCTCCAGTCATACACGAAAGGGTCCAAAGGAGCCCCAAAAAGTGTCGACTTGCCTCAGTTCCGTTAATCATTGCTTAAACGAAAATGTCCAAAGGAGTCTCAATAAATTTTGCCGCCTTGCCTAGTTCCGTTAATCTATGCTGAACCTCGTTGCGTATGCATGTGTGTTTGTCTACGTGTGTGTGTGTGTATGAACGCTTTCGTTTTCGTAACCATCAACGTCGTCGTCTGTCTCTACATACTTACATGCATATGCACATATATGCATGTATGTAGGTTTAAATATATTTTATTCCCACCCAAATGTGCTATCAACATATTATTTACCATTTAATTAAATAAATACAAAATGACATAAAAAACAAAAAATTAATCCACATATATTGCCAACTAATATTATTTACAATTATTATTTTACCATATATTATTATATTTTATTTCAGTCTACACTATCATGTGCTTACAATATATATTTTTCAGCCCACTGTTTGCACCATATGCATATAAAATCTGTTTCTAACCATAATAGATTGTTTAAACAAAAGCTCTGTCCGTTCTTTTTTTTTAAATTAAAAAGTAAAAATCCAATTATTAAAATCTTTTTGCTGCTCTCATGCACACATGTCTGTCCATTTTCCGCCACATAAAAAAATTATTTAACTCCCAATTAATCAATTATTAACAAATTCTGATTCTATCACTGATTGTTTATAATATAATTTTTCCTTTTTTAATAAAAATTCAAAATTTCAAATTTAAATTCAAATAAAATTTTTACTGCGCCCGATTTGTCTAAATATCGTCTCATTTTCCAGTTATCGAATTTTCGATAAATCATTTACTCAAAATGACACCAACTTGAGCTTCTACCATTTTACAATTCAAAGTCGTTCATAATACATTGTCTGGTTAGCGCGCAAAAAAGTGACAAATCGAAACAGCAATTAAAAATTTAAAATAAATGCAAATGCAAGTTACATACAATTAAAAAATAAAATTTAGTCAACAAATACATATAATTAATTAATTAAACAAAGTGGTTAATTTGACACGTGCATATGGTGACAAAAAGTGACAAAACCAACAAATTAAAATAAAATTCAAATTGAAAAATTTATTACGCCCCTCCGCATCTCTCTGCTGCTCAAATTCATACATCACGCCATCTAAATAATATACGCAAATTGTGCGTTCATCAATTTTCTGCTGCTGTTAAATACTTGTGGTAAGCCAAACATATAAAACGAGACCAATTCTTGTCCAATGGAGCCTCAAAAAGTGCCGACTTGCCTCAGTTCCGTTAAACTTACCGCTCTGCCTTGTTCCGTTAATTCATCGCTGAATCATTCTGCTTATGCATATGTGTTTCTCTGCCTGTGTGATCGTTTGTGTGTGCGTATGAACACCAGAATTCCCTTTTCTTAGCATTCCCTAACGATTCCCTAAAGTCGCGACTGAAAAAAAAGCAGTGGCTATACGAAAAAAAAAACCGAGACGAACAGAACTGCAAAAAGTAAAGAAAGCAGCTAGCTACACAAAAAAAATGTAGAGCAAAAATGAATAATATTGACATATAGAATTTTGCATACCCTGGAAATTTGTGGTGACACAACATATTGCTTTAAAAAAACATAAAGCTGTTTTAAATGAATGGGGTAGAATTGTCTTGCTCACGAGAGATATATTTCGCCAAAAGTAAGTAGTACAAACATGTTTTATATTAAATATTATATTCTGTGTACCATTCAACCTATTATACAATATTTTAGAAGATTATGTGAACTCTGTACTCAAATATAACGCTAATTGATCTCTATGTGTTGAATATCCCATATTCAAAAATAACATTTAGTATTTTTCATGAATAATATTCTAGTATTAATTAAGTAACTTGATCTGGTAACTCTAAAGGAGTAATTTGAAGTTGCTAGGATTTGGTCACACTTGAATATGTCTCTTCCCTTTTTCCTTCGATCGTCGCTGTGGGTGGTTGTGTGTGCGCATTGAAAAGAGCCTGATATAAGCAAATATATACATACAGTAGAAAACTAAATCTGCGTTTGTTTTATCAATCCTAATAGTGATTTACAATATTAGTTCTAAATCTCAATACTATAAGGAGCATCCCAACCTATACGACCCAAAGAGTGTTTTGTACCACAAAAAACACTGCCGCAACGAGACATTCTTGACAATTGTAGAAGCAATGCGAACAGTGTTCGATACTATTGAAGTTGGTGATATTAAGCCGAAAGAATCTGCTCCATCAGCATAGAGCGTTTTTAAGACAGTCAACGAAATGCTAGGAGCTATCCACAACAAGCGCAAGTTCGACCACGAGGAGAATCGTTTGCGGAGAAAGATCATCGTGATAAGGAATCGGTTATTCAATCTCTTAAAGCGCAGCAGGTACACTAGAATAATGATGACCTGATAAAAAATCGAATATTCAATCTCTTAAAGCAGAGCAGGAACAACAGACGAAAAATAGACGTAATAATAAATCGGATATTCAATAACTTAAAGCGAATCTAGAACAACAAAAGAACAATGGACGTGGTGAGAAATCGGATATTCAATCTCTAAGCGCGGAGCTGGAACAACAAGGAAAGTTGATAGATGAACTTGTTAAGAAATCAAATAAACATAATTCGTGGTTTAACCCAAAAAATTGCACCCAATTTTTGTCGTCAACAGAAAGGTGGATGGACGACTTTTTTGTTAATTCCTTCAAAGACGGATTCGGAGATGTGTGTGGTGAATTCTTCTTGAGACTGGATAAATAACATGCACTGTCTGCCGAGAGGAGTCAGGAATTGATCGTAGTTCTCGAGAATTTGGAAGAAGATACAAATTTTGGGACGTATGCAACCGGTGGTGAGGATGAAGAATATAAATTACACTTTTTTGGCGATGCAAATAAACGGCTGGAGACTTTCAAGTCATCGTTGCAAGAAAAGGATTAGCCTTTGTTCGTGATAATGATCCATGGTCTAAAGAAAACTGCGCTGAAGGTATAACAGGCGCCTATTGGCTCAATGGTTGTCTCTACAGGTATAAAATAATGTTAATTCTTTTTAAGCCTTCGTTTATAAATTTGAATTCTTACTGCAACTTGGCGGGAACATATAAAGACAAGAACTGTGACAAGGTCGTCATTTGGCACAGTTTTTGCAAAAAACTTAAAGAGCCGCAATTACCAATCTCTGTATATCTCTGTATCAATTTTATTTATCTTCTTCTCCTTTTCACTTACTCTCTCTCTCTTTTTTCTTATTTTTCCCTCTCGCCATACTTCTTGAGTATGTAATCCTATCGATGTAATTCCTATCGATATATTCCCTGGGAAAATAGTGGGGAATTTTAAGGAGGGAATTTTGAGAGGATGACAACCCCACAATTCGTCCGACACTGAGAGGAGAAAGCAATTTTCCACCGGAGCGACGCTCAGGATGCATATGGTGACAAAAGTGACAACATTGACAAATTGAAATAAAATAAAAAATATTTACACCCATCCGCACCTCTGCTGATCAAATACATACGTCACATACGTCATGCCAGTTCAAATAAAATACGCAAATTGTGCGTGCATCCATTCTCTGCTGCTGTTACATATATATTTATGGTATGCCAAACATATAAAACGAGACCAATTCTTGTCTCCAGTCATACACGAAAGGGTCCAAAGGAGCCCCAAAAAGTGTCGACTTGCCTCAGTTCCGTTAATCATTGCTTAAACGAAAATGTCCAAAGGAGTCTCAATAAATTTTGCCGCCTTGCCTAGTTCCGTTAATCTATGCTGAACCTCGTTGCGTATGCATGTGTGTTTGTCTACGTGTGTGTGTGTGTATGAACGCTTTCGTTTTCGTAACCATCAACGTCGTCGTCCGTCTCTACATACTTACATGCATATGCACATATATGCATGTATGTAGGTTTAAATATATTTTATTCCCACCCAAATGTGCTATCAACATATTATTTACCATTTAATTAAATAAATACAAAATGACATAAAAAACAAAAAATTAATCCACATATATTGCCAACTAATATTATTTACAATTATTATTTTACCATATATTATTATATTTTATTTCAGTCTACACTATCATGTGCTTACAATATATATTTTTCAGCCCACTGTTTGCACCATATGCATATAAAATCTGTTTCTAACCATAATAGATTGTTTAAACAAAAGCTCTGTCCGTTCTTTTTTTTTAAATTAAAAAGTAAAAATCCAATTATTAAAATCTTTTTGCTGCTCTCATGCACACATGTCTGTCCATTTTCCGCCACATAAAAAAATTATTTAACTCCCAATTAATCAATTATTAACAAATTCTGATTCTATCACTGATTGTTTATAATATAATTTTTCCTTTTTTAATAAAAATTCAAAATTTCAAATTTAAATTCAAATAAAATTTTTACTGCGCCCGATTTGTCTAAATATCGTCTCATTTTCCAGTTATCGAATTTTCGATAAATCATTTACTCAAAATGACACCAACTTGAGCTTCTACCATTTTACAATTCAAAGTCGTTCATAATACATTGTCTGGTTAGCGCGCAAAAAAGTGACAAATCGAAACAGCAATTAAAAATTTAAAATAAATGCAAATGCAAGTTACATACAATTAAAAAATAAAATTTAGTCAACAAATACATATAATTAATTAATTAAACAAAGTGGTTAATTTGACACGTGCATATGGTGACAAAAAGTGACAAAACCAACAAATTAAAATAAAATTCAAATTGAAAAATTTATTACGCCCCTCCGCATCTCTCTGCTGCTCAAATTCATACATCACGCCATCTAAATAATATACGCAAATTGTGCGTTCATCAATTTTCTGCTGCTGTTAAATACTTGTGGTAAGCCAAACATATAAAACGAGACCAATTCTTGTCCAATGGAGCCTCAAAAAGTGCCGACTTGCCTCAGTTCCGTTAAACTTACCGCTCTGCCTTGTTCCGTTAATTCATCGCTGAATCATTCTGCTTATGCATATGTGTTTCTCTGCCTGTGTGATCGTTTGTGTGTGCGTATGAACACCAGAATTCCCTTTTCTTAGCATTCCCTAACGATTCCCTAAAGTCGCGACTGAAAAAAAAGCAGTGGCTATACGAAAAAAAAAACCGAGACGAACAGAACTGCAAAAAGTAAAGAAAGCGGCTAGCTACACAAAAAAAATGTAGAGCAAAAATGAATAATATTGACATATAGAATTTTGCATACCCTGGAAATTTGTGGTGACACAACATATTGCTTTAAAAAAACATAAAGCTGTTTTAAATGAATGGGGTAGAATTGTCTTGCTCACGAGAGATATATTTCGCCAAAAGTAAGTAGTACAAACATGTTTTATATTAAATATTATATTCTGTGTACCATTCAACCTATTATACAATATTTTAGAAGATTATGTGAACTCTGTACTCAAATATAACGCTAATTGATCTCTATGTGTTGAATATCCCATATTCAAAAATAACATTTAGTATTTTTCATGAATAATATTCTAGTATTAATTAAGTAACTTGATCTGGTAACTCTAAAGGAGTAATTTGAAGTTGCTAGGATTTGGTCACACTTGAATATGTCTCTTCCCTTTTTCCTTCGATCGTCGCTGTGGGTGGTTGTGTGTGCGCATTGAAAAGAGCCTGATATAAGCAAATATATACATACAGTAGAAAACTAAATCTGCGTTTGTTTTATCAATCCTAATAGTGATTTACAATATTAGTTCTAAATCTCAATACTATAAGGAGCATCCCAACCTATACGACCCAAAGAGTGTTTTGTACCACAAAAAACACTGCCGCAACGAGACATTCTTGACAATTGTAGAAGCAATGCGAACAGTGTTCGATACTATTGAAGTTGGTGATATTAAGCCGAAAGAATCTGCTCCATCAGCATAGAGCGTTTTTAAGACAGTCAACGAAATGCTAGGAGCTATCCACAACAAGCGCAAGTTCGACCACGAGGAGAATCGTTTGCGGAGAAAGATCATCGTAATAAGGAATCGGTTATTCAATCTCTTAAAGCGCAGCAGGTACACTAGAATAATGATGACCTGATAAAAAATCGAATATTCAATCTCTTAAAGCAGAGCAGGAACAACAGACGAAAAATAGACGTAATAATAAATCGGATATTCAATATCTTAAAGCGAATCTAGAACAACAAAAGAACAATGGACGTGGTGAGAAATCGGATATTCAATCTCTAAGCGCGGAGCTGGAACAACAAGGAAAGTTGATAGATGAACTTGTTAAGAAATCAAATAAACATAATTCGTGGTTTAACCCAAAAAATTGCACCCAATTTTTGTCGTCAACAGAAAGGTGGATGGACGACTTTTTTGTTAATTCCTTCAAAGACGGATTCGGAGATGTGTGTGGGGAATTCTTCTTGAGACTGGATAAATAACATGCACTGTCTGCCGAGAGGAGTCAGGAATTGATCGTAGTTCTCGAGAATTTGGAAGAAGATACAAATTTTGGGACGTATGCAACCGGTGGTGAGGATGAAGAATATAAATTACACTTTTTTGGCGATGCAAATAAACGGCTGGAGACTTTCAAGTCATCGTTGCAAGAAAAGGATTAGCCTTTGTTCGTGATAATGATCCATGGTCTAAAGAAAACTGCGCTGAAGGTATAACAGGCGCCTATTGGCTCAATGGTTGTCTCTACAGGTATAAAATAATGTTAATTCTTTTTAAGCCTTCGTTTATAAATTTGAATTCTTACTGCAACTTGGCGGGAACATATAAAGACAAGAACTGTGACAAGGTCGTCATTTGGCACAGTTTTTGCAAAAAACTTAAAGAGCCGCAATTACCAATCTCTGTATATCTCTGTATCAATTTTATTTATCTTCTTCTCCTTTTCACTTACTCTCTCTCTCTTTTTTCTTATTTTTCCCTCTCGCCATACTTCTTGAGTATGTAATCCTATCGATGTAATTCCTATCGATATATTCCCTGGGAAAATAGTAGGGAATTTTAAGGAGGGAATTTTGAGAGGATGACAACCCCACAATTCGTCCGACACTGAGAGGAGAAAGCAATTTTCCACCGGAGCGACGCTCAGGATGCATATGGTGACAAAAGTGACAACATTGACAAATTGAAATAAAATAAAAAATATTTACACCCATCCGCACCTCTGCTGATCAAATACATACGTCACATACGTCATGCCAGTTCAAATAAAATACGCAAATTGTGCGTGCATCCATTCTCTGCTGCTGTTACATATATATTTATGGTATGCCAAACATATAAAACGAGACCAATTCTTGTCTCCAGTCATACACGAAAGGGTCCAAAGGAGCCCCAAAAAGTGTCGACTTGCCTCAGTTCCGTTAATCATTGCTTAAACGAAAATGTCCAAAGGAGTCTCAATAAATTTTGCCGCCTTGCCTAGTTCCGTTAATCTATGCTGAACCTCGTTGCGTATGCATGTGTGTTTGTCTACGTGTGTGTGTGTGTATGAACGCTTTCGTTTTCGTAACCATCAACGTCGTCGTCTGTCTCTACATACTTACATGCATATGCACATATATGCATGTATGTAGGTTTAAATATATTTTATTCCCACCCAAATGTGCTATCAACATATTATTTACCATTTAATTAAATAAATACAAAATGACATAAAAAACAAAAAATTAATCCACATATATTGCCAACTAATATTATTTACAATTATTATTTTACCATATATTATTATATTTTATTTCAGTCTACACTATCATGTGCTTACAATATATATTTTTCAGCCCACTGTTTGCACCATATGCATATAAAATCTGTTTCTAACCATAATAGATTGTTTAAACAAAAGCTCTGTCCGTTCTTTTTTTTTAAATTAAAAAGTAAAAATCCAATTATTAAAATCTTTTTGCTGCTCTCATGCACACATGTCTGTCCATTTTCCGCCACATAAAAAAATTATTTAACTCCCAATTAATCAATTATTAACAAATTCTGATTCTATCACTGATTGTTTATAATATAATTTTTCCTTTTTTAATAAAAATTCAAAATTTCAAATTTAAATTCAAATAAAATTTTTACTGCGCCCGATTTGTCTAAATATCGTCTCATTTTCCAGTTATCGAATTTTCGATAAATCATTTACTCAAAATGACACCAACTTGAGCTTCTACCATTTTACAATTCAAAGTCGTTCATAATACATTGTCTGGTTAGCGCGCAAAAAAGTGACAAATCGAAACAGCAATTAAAAATTTAAAATAAATGCAAATGCAAGTTACATACAATTAAAAAATAAAATTTAGTCAACAAATACATATAATTAATTAATTAAACAAAGTGGTTAATTTGACACGTGCATATGGTGACAAAAAGTGACAAAACCAACAAATTAAAATAAAATTCAAATTGAAAAATTTATTACGCCCCTCCGCATCTCTCTGCTGCTCAAATTCATACATCACGCCATCTAAATAATATACGCAAATTGTGCGTTCATCAATTTTCTGCTGCTGTTAAATACTTGTGGTAAGCCAAACATATAAAACGAGACCAATTCTTGTCCAATGGAGCCTCAAAAAGTGCCGACTTGCCTCAGTTCCGTTAAACTTACCGCTCTGCCTTGTTCCGTTAATTCATCGCTGAATCATTCTGCTTATGCATATGTGTTTCTCTGCCTGTGTGATCGTTTGTGTGTGCGTATGAACACCAGAATTCCCTTTTCTTAGCATTCCCTAACGATTCCCTAAAGTCGCGACTGAAAAAAAAGCAGTGGCTATACGAAAAAAAAAACCGAGACGAACAGAACTGCAAAAAGTAAAGAAAGCGGCTAGCTACACAAAAAAAATGTAGAGCAAAAATGAATAATATTGACATATAGAATTTTGCATACCCTGGAAATTTGTGGTGACACAACATATTGCTTTAAAAAAACATAAAGCTGTTTTAAATGAATGGGGTAGAATTGTCTTGCTCACGAGAGATATATTTCGCCAAAAGTAAGTAGTACAAACATGTTTTATATTAAATATTATATTCTGTGTACCATTCAACCTATTATACAATATTTTAGAAGATTATGTGAACTCTGTACTCAAATATAACGCTAATTGATCTCTATGTGTTGAATATCCCATATTCAAAAATAACATTTAGTATTTTTCATGAATAATATTCTAGTATTAATTAAGTAACTTGATCTGGTAACTCTAAAGGAGTAATTTGAAGTTGCTAGGATTTGGTCACACTTGAATATGTCTCTTCCCTTTTTCCTTCGATCGTCGCTGTGGGTGGTTGTGTGTGCGCATTGAAAAGAGCCTGATATAAGCAAATATATACATACAGTAGAAAACTAAATCTGCGTTTGTTTTATCAATCCTAATAGTGATTTACAATATTAGTTCTAAATCTCAATACTATAAGGAGCATCCCAACCTATACGACCCAAAGAGTGTTTTGTACCACAAAAAACACTGCCGCAACGAGACATTCTTGACAATTGTAGAAGCAATGCGAACAGTGTTCGATACTATTGAAGTTGGTGATATTAAGCCGAAAGAATCTGCTCCATCAGCATAGAGCGTTTTTAAGACAGTCAACGAAATGCTAGGAGCTATCCACAACAAGCGCAAGTTCGACCACGAGGAGAATCGTTTGCGGAGAAAGATCATCGTGATAAGGAATCGGTTATTCAATCTCTTAAAGCGCAGCAGGTACACTAGAATAATGATGACCTGATAAAAAATCGAATATTCAATCTCTTAAAGCAGAGCAGGAACAACAGACGAAAAATAGACGTAATAATAAATCGGATATTCAATAACTTAAAGCGAATCTAGAACAACAAAAGAACAATGGACGTGGTGAGAAATCGGATATTCAATCTCTAAGCGCGGAGCTGGAACAACAAGGAAAGTTGATAGATGAACTTGTTAAGAAATCAAATAAACATAATTCGTGGTTTAACCCAAAAAATTGCACCCAATTTTTGTCGTCAACAGAAAGGTGGATGGACGACTTTTTTGTTAATTCCTTCAAAGACGGATTCGGAGATGTGTGTGGTGAATTCTTCTTGAGACTGGATAAATAACATGCACTGTCTGCCGAGAGGAGTCAGGAATTGATCGTAGTTCTCGAGAATTTGGAAGAAGATACAAATTTTGGGACGTATGCAACCGGTGGTGAGGATGAAGAATATAAATTACACTTTTTTGGCGATGCAAATAAACGGCTGGAGACTTTCAAGTCATCGTTGCAAGAAAAGGATTAGCCTTTGTTCGTGATAATGATCCATGGTCTAAAGAAAACTGCGCTGAAGGTATAACAGGCGCCTATTGGCTCAATGGTTGTCTCTACAGGTATAAAATAATGTTAATTCTTTTTAAGCCTTCGTTTATAAATTTGAATTCTTACTGCAACTTGGCGGGAACATATAAAGACAAGAACTGTGACAAGGTCGTCATTTGGCACAGTTTTTGCAAAAAACTTAAAGAGCCGCAATTACCAATCTCTGTATATCTCTGTATCAATTTTATTTATCTTCTTCTCCTTTTCACTTACTCTCTCTCTCTTTTTTCTTATTTTTCCCTCTCGCCATACTTCTTGAGTATGTAATCCTATCGATGTAATTCCTATCGATATATTCCCTGGGAAAATAGTGGGGAATTTTAAGGAGGGAATTTTGAGAGGATGACAACCCCACAATTCGTCCGACACTGAGAGGAGAAAGCAATTTTCCACCGGAGCGACGCTCAGGATGCATATGGTGACAAAAGTGACAACATTGACAAATTGAAATAAAATAAAAAATATTTACACCCATCCGCACCTCTGCTGATCAAATACATACGTCACATACGTCATGCCAGTTCAAATAAAATACGCAAATTGTGCGTGCATCCATTCTCTGCTGCTGTTACATATATATTTATGGTATGCCAAACATATAAAACGAGACCAATTCTTGTCTCCAGTCATACACGAAAGGGTCCAAAGGAGCCCCAAAAAGTGTCGACTTGCCTCAGTTCCGTTAATCATTGCTTAAACGAAAATGTCCAAAGGAGTCTCAATAAATTTTGCCGCCTTGCCTAGTTCCGTTAATCTATGCTGAACCTCGTTGCGTATGCATGTGTGTTTGTCTACGTGTGTGTGTGTGTATGAACGCTTTCGTTTTCGTAACCATCAACGTCGTCGTCTGTCTCTACATACTTACATGCATATGCACATATATGCATGTATGTAGGTTTAAATATATTTTATTCCCACCCAAATGTGCTATCAACATATTATTTACCATTTAATTAAATAAATACAAAATGACATAAAAAACAAAAAATTAATCCACATATATTGCCAACTAATATTATTTACAATTATTATTTTACCATATATTATTATATTTTATTTCAGTCTACACTATCATGTGCTTACAATATATATTTTTCAGCCCACTGTTTGCACCATATGCATATAAAATCTGTTTCTAACCATAATAGATTGTTTAAACAAAAGCTCTGTCCGTTCTTTTTTTTTAAATTAAAAAGTAAAAATCCAATTATTAAAATCTTTTTGCTGCTCTCATGCACACATGTCTGTCCATTTTCCGCCACATAAAAAAATTATTTAACTCCCAATTAATCAATTATTAACAAATTCTGATTCTATCACTGATTGTTTATAATATAATTTTTCCTTTTTTAATAAAAATTCAAAATTTCAAATTTAAATTCAAATAAAAATTTTACTGCGCCCGATTTGTCTAAATATCGTCTCATTTTCCAGTTATCGAATTTTCGATAAATCATTTACTCAAAATGACACCAACTTGAGCTTCTACCATTTTACAATTCAAAGTCGTTCATAATACATTGTCTGGTTAGCGCGCAAAAAAGTGACAAATCGAAACAGCAATTAAAAATTTAAAATAAATGCAAATGCAAGTTACATACAATTAAAAAATAAAATTTAGTCAACAAATACATATAATTAATTAATTAAACAAAGTGGTTAATTTGACACGTGCATATGGTGACAAAAAGTGACAAAACCAACAAATTAAAATAAAATTCAAATTGAAAAATTTATTACGCCCCTCCGCATCTCTCTGCTGCTCAAATTCATACATCACGCCATCTAAATAATATACGCAAATTGTGCGTTCATCAATTTTCTGCTGCTGTTAAATACTTGTGGTAAGCCAAACATATAAAACGAGACCAATTCTTGTCCAATGGAGCCTCAAAAAGTGCCGACTTGCCTCAGTTCCGTTAAACTTACCGCTCTGCCTTGTTCCGTTAATTCATCGCTGAATCATTCTGCTTATGCATATGTGTTTCTCTGCCTGTGTGATCGTTTGTGTGTGCGTATGAACACCAGAATTCCCTTTTCTTAGCATTCCCTAACGATTCCCTAAAGTCGCGACTGAAAAAAAAGCAGTGGCTATACGAAAAAAAAAACCGAGACGAACAGAACTGCAAAAAGTAAAGAAAGCGGCTAGCTACACAAAAAAAATGTAGAGCAAAAATGAATAATATTGACATATAGAATTTTGCATACCCTGGAAATTTGTGGTGACACAACATATTGCTTTAAAAAAACATAAAGCTGTTTTAAATGAATGGGGTAGAATTGTCTTGCTCACGAAAGATATATTTCGCCAAAAGTAAGTAGTACAAACATGTTTTATATTAAATATTATATTCTGTGCACCATTCAACCTATTATACAATATTTTAGAAGATTATGTGAACTCTGTACTCAAATATAACGCTAATTGATCTCTATGTGTTGAATATCCCATATTCAAAAATAACATTTAGTATTTTTCATGAATAATATTCTAGTATTAATTAAGTAACTTGATCTGGTAACTCTAAAGGAGTAATTTGAAGTTGCTAGGATTTGGTCACACTTGAATATGTCTCTTCCCTTTTTCCTTCGATCGTCGCTGTGGGTGGTTGTGTGTGCGCATTGAAAAGAGCCTGATATAAGCAAATATATACATACAGTAGAAAACTAAATCTGCGTTTGTTTTATCAATCCTAATAGTGATTTACAATATTAGTTCTAAATCTCAATACTATAAGGAGCATCCCAACCTATACGACCCAAAGAGTGTTTTGTACCACAAAAAACACTGCCGCAACGAGACATTCTTGACAATTGTAGAAGCAATGCGAACAGTGTTCGATACTATTGAAGTTGGTGATATTAAACCGAAAGAATCTGCTCCATCAGCATAGAGCGTTTTTAAGACAGTCAACGAAATGCTAGGAGCTATCCACAACAAGCGCAAGTTCGACCACGAGGAGAATCGTTTGCGGAGAAAGATCATCGTGATAAGGAATCGGTTATTCAATCTCTTAAAGCGCAGCAGGTACACTAGAATAATGATGACCTGATAAAAAATCGAATATTCAATCTCTTAAAGCAGAGCAGGAACAACAGACGAAAAATAGACGTAATAATAAATCGGATATTCAATAACTTAAAGCGAATCTAGAACAACAAAAGAACAATGGACGTGGTGAGAAATCGGATATTCAATCTCTAAGCGCGGAGCTGGAACAACAAGGAAAGTTGATAGATGAACTTGTTAAGAAATCAAATAAACATAATTCGTGGTTTAACCCAAAAAATTGCACCCAATTTTTGTCGTCAACAGAAAGGTGGATGGACGACTTTTTTGTTAATTCCTTCAAAGACGGATTCGGAGATGTGTGTGGTGAATTCTTCTTGAGACTGGATAAATAACATGCACTGTCTGCCGAGAGGAGTCAGGAATTGATCGTAGTTCTCGAGAATTTGGAAGAAGATACAAATTTTGGGACGTATGCAACCGGTGGTGAGGATGAAGAATATAAATTACACTTTTTTGGCGATGCAAATAAACGGCTGGAGACTTTCAAGTCATCGTTGCAAGAAAAGGATTAGCCTTTGTTCGTGATAATGATCCATGGTCTAAAGAAAACTGCGCTGAAGGTATAACAGGCGCCTATTGGCTCAATGGTTGTCTCTACAGGTATAAAATAATGTTAATTCTTTTTAAGCCTTCGTTTATAAATTTGAATTCTTACTGCAACTTGGCGGGAACATATAAAGACAAGAACTGTGACAAGGTCGTCATTTGGCACAGTTTTTGCAAAAAACTTAAAGAGCCGCAATTACCAATCTCTGTATATCTCTGTATCAATTTTATTTATCTTCTTCTCCTTTTCACTTACTCTCTCTCTCTTTTTTCTTATTTTTCCCTCTCGCCATACTTCTTGAGTATGTAATCCTATCGATGTAATTCCTATCGATATATTCCCTGGGAAAATAGTGGGGAATTTTAAGGAGGGAATTTTGAGAGGATGACAACCCCACAATTCGTCCGACACTGAGAGGAGAAAGCAATTTTCCACCGGAGCGACGCTCAGGATGCATATGGTGACAAAAGTGACAAAATTGACAAATTGAAATAAAATAATAAATGTTTACACCCATCCGCACCTCTGCTGATCAAATACATACGTCACATACGTCATGCCAGTTCAAATAAAATACGCAAATTGTGCGTGCATCCATTCTCTGCTGCTGTTACATATATATTTATGGTATGCCAAACATATAAAACGAGACCAATTCTTGTCTCCAGTCATACACGAAAGGGTCCAAAGGAGCCCCAAAAAGTGTCGACTTGCCTCAGTTCCGTTAATCATTGCTTAAACGAAAATGTCCAAAGGAGTCTCAATAAATTTTGCCGACTTGCCTAGTTCCGTTAATCTATGCTGAACCTCGTTGCGTATGCATGTGTGTTTGTCTACGTGTGTGTGTGTGTATGAACGCTTTCGTTTTCGTAACCATCAACGTCGTCGTCTCTCTCTACATACTTACATGCATATGCACATATATGCATGTATGTAGGTTTAAATATATTTTATTCCCACCCAAATGTGCTATCAACATATTATTTACCATTTAATTAAATAAAAACAAAATGACATAAAAAACAAAAAATTAATCCACATATATTGCCAACTAATATTATTTACAATTATTATTTTACCAGATATTATTATATTTTATTTCAGTCTACACTATCATGTGCTTACAATATATATTTTTCAGCCCACTGTTTGCACCATATGCATATAAAATCTGTTTCTAACCAAAATAGATTGTCTAAACAAAAGCTCTGTCCGTTCTTTTTTTTTAAATTAAAAAGTAAAAATCCAATTATTAAAATCTTTTTGCTGCTCTCATGCACATATGTCTGTCCATTTTCCGCCATATAAAAAAATTATTTAACTCCCAATTAATCAATTATTAAAAAATTCTGATTCTATCACTGATTGTTTATAATATAATTTTTCCTTTTTTAATAAAAATTCAAAATTTCAAATTTAAATTCAAATAAAATTTTTACTGCGCCCGATTTGTCTAAATATCGTCTCATTTTCCAGTTATCGAATTTTCGATAAATCATTTACTCAAAATGACACCAACTTGAGCTTCTACCATTTTACAATTCAAAGTCGTTCATAATACATTGTCTGGTTAGCGCGCAAAAAAGTGACAAATCGAAACAGCAATTAAAAATTTAAAATAAATGCAAATGCAAGTTACATACAATTAAAAAATAAAATTTAGTCAACAAATACATATAATTAATTAATTAAACAAAGTGGTTAATTTGACACGTGCATATGGTGACAAAAAGTGACAAAACCAACAAATTAAAATAAAATTCAAATTGAAAAATTTATTACGCCCCTCCGCATCTCTCTGCTGCTCAAATTCATACATCACGCCATCTAAATAATATACGCAAATTGTGCGTTCATCAATTTTCTGCTGCTGTTAAATACTTGTGGTAAGCCAAACATATAAAACGAGACCAATTCTTGTCCAATGGAGCCTCAAAAAGTGCCGACTTGCCTCAGTTCCGTTAAACTTACCGCTCTGCCTTGTTCCGTTAATTCATCGCTGAATCATTCTGCTTATGCATATGTGTTTCTCTGCCTGTGTGATCGTATGTGTGTGCGTATGAACACCAGAATTCCCTTTTCTTAGCATTCCCTAACGATTCCCTAAAGTCGCGACTGAAAAAAAAGCAGTGGCTAGACGAAAAAAAAACCGAGACGAACAGAACTGCAAAAAGTAAAGAAAGCGGCTAGCTACACAAAAAAAATGTAGAGCAAAAATGAATAATATTGACATATAGAATTTTTCATACCCTGGAAATTTGTGGTGACACAACATATTGCTTTAAAAAAACATAAAGCTGTTTTAAATGAATGGGGTAGAATTGTCTTGCTCACGAGAGATATACAAAATATAAGGTATATGCAAATAACATAATATTTCTTAATTTAATAAGAGACATATATTTATTTTCACAATAATTATAATATCCCATTTGCAATACCCTATGCTCGGCCCTCCAAAGAGAGACAATCGAAAAAAGGATTAACGGGGCATTTTCATTGTTCTTTTTGATTTTTGCTGTCGACGCGTGCCACTTTGTCTGTGGAATTTTCGCATTTGATTTTTGACTGCAAAGTGTCTGCACGTTCGTGTCAAGTTACAAAAGTGAAAAGTGTTTTAATAAATTTGATTGATTCAATTAAGGTAAGTGAAAAAAATGTGTTTCATAGTGAGTGTTAAGAGTGTCTTTAACATATGTACAATATGGCCAATTGCATTGAACAAGTTGCTGCGATATTTGATGGGATAGAAAGTAACCCATACTAATTAATTCGGTTGGCAAAGGCTAACATTTTAGCAATTATAAATAATAAGTTATTATTATTGATAAAACAAGTCGCGCAGCAACAAGTGCAATACAATATCCATATGTACATATGTGTTCATAAAAATAGTATTGTCTTGCCCATAAAATAAATAATAGATGCGGCAGTCGTGCTCTTTTTAAAAATTAATGTACAGTCGACGGCATAAATATTTTGACAAAACTTAAGTTAAATCTACTCATAGCTTGAACTTACTTCATGTAAGTTTTGGCATCATTTTAATAAAAGAAAAAAAGTGCCTAAAACAGTAAAACATTTTCGTCAAAATATTTATGCCGTCGACTGTATACAATGATGAACTTTACAACGGTGGCCAAATGTATTTTGACAATACTAAAGTTAAATAAATTCATATTTTGAACTAACCTCATGCAAATGTTGGCATCTATGGAAAGAACATTCAAATGCCGTTCGAATTAAAATTTTTGAAATTAACTAAAATTTTTTGAAATTATGTGAAAATCTACTTTTACGACTTTTTTCCTCGGGTTTGAAAAAAAATGTTTAGATGCAAAAAGATCCTCTAAAAATTTTTAACAGTGACTGCAAAAAGAAATTTTCGAAAATCTTTTCGCTTATATTTTTTATGATATTTTGTATGGGGTGACCTCAAAATAATTTTGTATGAAAACAAGAACAAAATTACAAGTACAGTAATTTTTAGCAATTTTTAAAATATCATAGATTAGCTGCTGCACAAAGAAGCTGCAGAGAAGTAGATGAAAAATTTAGAGCCAGTAATGTTAGTTGAGGAAGACATTGAATTGGGGAGTGAAATAGAAATGGTAAATTTATCGGATGAGTTAGGCAGTATAGACGCACAAGCATACATTGCTGATGATTTAAATACACAATTAAAAAATGGAGGAACTCTCCATGTTAAATTCCTCAACACTCGCCATACTAATTCCCTAAGGATTCCCTAACGACTAAGGAAGATTCCTTGAGTATTCCTCATACATTCCTTGGGGATGCGAACTGAAGGGTCTGCATACGTACATGCATATTCACAAATATGCATGTATGTAGGTTTAAATATATTTTATTCCCACCCAAATGTGCTATCAACAACAACATATTATTTACCATTTAAATTAATAAATACAAAATGACATAAAAAACAAAAAATTAATCCACATATATTTTCAACTAAAAATATTTACAATTATTATTTAACCATATATTCTTATATTTTATTTCAGTCTACACTCTCATGTGCTTACAATATATATTTTTCAGCCCACTGTTTGCACCATATGCAAATAAAATCTGTTTCTAACCAAAATAATTCACGTGTCTTTTTCTCTTTTGTTTAAACAAAAGCTCTGTCCGTTCACTTTTTACAATTAAAAAGTAAAAATCCAATTTTTAAAATGCTCTCATGCACACATTTCTGTCCATTTTCCGCCATATAAAAAAATTATTAAACTCCCAATTTTTACCCACTTCCGATTTTATTATTGTTTATAATTTTTCCTTTTATAAGGAAAATCATAAGAAATTCAAATTTATACACATGCACAAAGTGCCCCATCGATCATGTATACCCTACCTGTCTGCCACTATTTCAGTCCGTCCCAAAAAAATCGCAGTCAACCAATGCCACTTGTTCACGAGCAGTTCATTTAGCCAAATGATCACTAGTTCTTTTTCATTTAACTGGTAAAGAACAATCAATTATTAACAAATTCTGATTCTATCACTGATTGTTTATAATTTAATTTTTCCATTTTTAATAAAAATTCAAAATTTCAAATTTAAATTTAAATAAAATTTTTTATTGCGCCCAATCTGTCCAACTATCGTCTCATTATCCAGTTATCAAATTTTCGATAAATCATTTACTCAAAATGGCACCAGCTTGAGCTTCTACCCTTTTACAATTAAAGGCAGGCCATACTAACATTATCTCTTATATATCAATTACTCAATAACTACACTATACCAAAAAAATTCTCAGCATACCATACATATAAAATTCCTCAATTTACATCCTTTTTTTATAACCATCAAATTAACCAAATACTAAATTACTAAACTAATTGTTTCTATAATACTAATTTAAAACTGCTCCATAACCCTTCCCCCACTTAATAAGAAGGAATATCCACCCCCCCCCCCCCTTCATTTCTCTCCTCTTTCAACCTGCGGCAATGATGAATAACGACAAGGTACTCATGTACCATCTACCGTCTACTACCCTGATGCTGTTGACTGCAAGAGAGAAAATGAAAACAAAGGTAATGGCTCTTTCCTGTAGCATCCACAATCTAGCCCCAAATAACTTAAAATCAAGCACATGCATATCCTTTGTGCTCCTCACTTGTACTCATTTTTAATCATTAATAAAGCTTACACCTTTACTTATTAAAATAAACAAAACATACAAATGCTCTGTATCATCAGTTCAATTGATTGATAAACTTCTTAATGCAATTATTAGCAGCTTACTTTATCTCATAAATCTAAAAACATACATTGCTAACATCTACAAACCAACTGACTTGTACAAGTTTGCTCTCTCACTTTACACATCCAATCTCCTCCCATGTATTTTACCACATTTGTATATTATTAACTTATAATTAATCCTATGTTAACATCTGCTATACCCTATTATATCAATACTCCAAATCAACTCTACTAATAATACCAAGCCAATTTAACCAAATACACTCATATTGAGAATTTGCCCTTTCCTCTCTCTAGGCCCTGAAAGAGAAAAATTAAAATAAACAATCACCACACCAATTACCCTGCTGATCAAATTCTCGCCAAGCTAAAAAAGCAACTCCGTAGCCCGGCTATATGCAAGGCTCTCAATGATATACCGGCTACAACATCACACTCTTCATTTGACTCAAACCCATTTTCTGACATCTACATTGACTCGGAGTTTGATTTTAGCACCAACATGGCTAAAACAACTCAAATCAACCCTAAACAATCCTGGACCTTCCTCTTTCAAGGAGTCAATGACCATCTCAATACCATGGAGAAAGCTGCCGAAGTCATTAAACCGAATGTATTTCTGGCCAAGATTCTGCCTGGCGCTGCCCTATTGATTGAGGCTAACACAGAAATTCTCATGAATACCCTACTCAACCACTTTAATGATCAAAACCTCAACTTCCGCATAAACAAAACCAAATTGGGCCCAGGATTGAATGTCATTATCAAGGGCATCCCACCTAAAACACCAACCAAATGGATTGCTGACAAGCTCCAAATATTAGGCTTCCCCATTTTAAAAGCCACAAATATCACCAACAGACAAATTGGTCAGGGTACTGACACCTTCAAAATTGAGCTCTGCACCAATGACAATAACAAAGATATATTCTCCATTTCATCGATTAGCCTTATCAATGTTAAAATTGAAGAAACAAACAATGACAAGATTCCCAACCAAAAAATCTACCAATGCTACAAGTGCCTATCTTTCAATCACAAAAGGGAAAAATGCACCTATCAAGGATATAAATACTTCAAATGTGCCGGTCCACACAGATACTTTGAATGCCTCAAATCAGCCAATGTCCCAGGAAAATGTGCTAACTGTGGAGGAAAGAACATTGCATCCTACTCAGGTTGCCCACTATACCAAGATGCTGTTGAAAGACAGGAAACGTATGATTCTTTGGAACGTCTTCAAGAAGCCTTCAATGCACTTTAACAAACCAATTTACCATCTTTTACAAGCCCTCTAAGTAAGGCAACCCAATTGATCCAACCTCTTAATCAAACCTCAATCGGTTGCACAAACCAACCTTATGAAATGCTGCCTGCATCATCGAAACAAAACGACACACCTACTGACCCATATGCCATCAAGGAACACTTGGCTATGATTCAATTATTATCCACCTTCATTTCTATATACTGGACGCTTAAGTTGAATTTGTTATTTTTAATTTTCCTAATACTACTGTTATAATTCAGAAAAAAATCCTTGATTCAAATTAAATCATGAAACATGAACTGATTCTTTATTTTTATAGCCTGTGCCCATTAAAAATGGGCAAAAAAGGCTATAATGAATTTGTGTGAATGTATGTAACAGGCAGAAGGAAGCATCTTTGGGTGAAGGTCTCAATTTGAAACCATATAAAAATGGTGTTGGATTCAGCAGCAACAGCATCTTCATAAAGTCTTGTTATGTACTAGTTAAATCTGAATTTGAAGATCTGTTAAATTTACATTGCATTACGTCATTACATGTAATTACGCGAAACATATGTAACTGCAAGCAAGGTGGCAAGCCTCTCTTGCACTTGGCTCAGCTGTTAAGCTTACGCACTTTTACATTGTTTTACATGTGTTACATTTTGATTGTCTATCGTTTGCGCCAGCATATGTTCGATCAAGGGGGGGTCACCGATACTCCTATCGATATTTTTCCCTGCAGGAATAGTGGGAAATATTGCAGGAACTGATAGAGGGTGGCAACCCACTATTAGCCCGACCCTGATAGGGGAAATGTGAGATAAAGACGGCAATATTGTAGATGCCCATTGGCCGAGAGGGGAAGGGAGGATAGATGGCAGCAACAAGAGGAATAGAAAGGAAAAAGCAGAGGCAGAGAGTTCTTTTAGGAGGAAAAAACACGTTGCTGCGAATTAAGCAGGAAGTCGAATAGTCAATGTCAACGAGGTCAGAGGTGTCCCGCGACAAGATCAGCAGTAAAGCAAATCAAGGCAATCAGACTCGACAAGACCGGACGACAGCCCCCAGCTTATTTCTTTGCAAGGCGACCGGATAGCAGCACCAAATTTTCTTTGGCGACGAGAGGCCAGCAGGGTTCCGCCGGACCAGGGCAGCGAGGAAGCGACACTGACTCTTGAGGCACGACAGCGGTCGCGCAGTGTCACGAAAAAGTAGTGAGTCCGTTCCGACGCCACCCAAGGGCGCTAGTGCCAATAGAACCCCGAGTGCCAGAAGAGCTGCAGAGCCGCTGTGCTTTCCTTTTTCGGGTATCACTGTGCCGTGTTACTACAAAAATATTAGAAACAAGCGGAACAGTCGGGACCCCGACCGTAATATACCCTGTGGGTCTACAGGAACCCGCTCAAATTCACTTCAGATGAAATTCTCTAGTAATTCGTTTTTTAATTTTTGTGGGCGAAGGGGGCGTGGCATCGCGATACATTTTTCTGGACACATCAACCACAAAATATTCATCATGTGTGCCAAATCTCAAGTCTCCAGCTACAAAACTGCTTTTGTTATGAGGTTTTTGAGTGACAAAACTGCTTGCTTTATGAGGTTTTACTTAATTTGTTGGTGAAGGGGGCGTGGCATCGCGATACAATTTTCTGGACACATCGACCACAAAATATTCATCATGTGTCCCAAATCTGAAGTCTCTAACTGTAATATTGCTCTTGTTATAAGCTTTTCCGAATTGTAGGCGAGGGGGGCGTGGCATCGTGATAACATTTTCTGGACACATTGACCACAAAATATTTATCATGTGTGCTAAATGTGAAGTCTTTAGCTGTTATATTGCTCTAATTATGAGGGGTTTGAGCTACAAAACTGCTTGTTTTATGCTTTTACTTTTACTTAATTTGTGGGCAAAAAGGGCGTGGCATCCAAAAAAAAAGATAAACTTGATCTGCCTGCAAAAATTACCAGTGCTGGGACACCAAGTTCAAGCTTCTAGCTCTTACCATCTCTGAGATCCTTTCGTTCATACGGACGGACCGACAGACCGACGGACAGACGGACAGACGGACATGGCTATATCGACTCGGCTATTGATGCTGATCAAGAATATATATACTTTATGGGGTCGGCCATGCTTCCTTCTGCCCGTTACATATTTTTAACAAACTTAATATACCCCCACAGGGTATAAAAAAATAACAAGTTGAAGCAAAAGCTGTGTTGAATTGCGCCACAGGCGAACTAATTTATTAAATATTAAAATAAATATTCGACTTAAAAATAAAAAAATAAGTTATAAAAAGAATAAAATAAAAATCTGAAATGTAAAAAAAAAGAAAAAAAAAAGCAGAATTAGATCCGAAAATTAAAAATAAACAGAAATAAGTAATAGTCATGTCAAATTGAAATATAAAAAAAAATCAAATAGTAACGTACAATTATTAGACGAATCAAGCAGAGTAGAGACAACACAAAACGCACAACATTTAAAGTCGAAATCAACGCGTGCATTTATATATATGTATGTGCATGTGGACACAGACCTATCCCATCGCCCTTATACCACCCAGAGAGCTCTTTAGGCAGGTTAAGGTAATGATAAGCGATTAACATATTACATTTTTTTTCACCTGCATGCGAAACACGTGCCCCCATACTACACAATTTAAACAAACATATAGACATACACATACATGCAAACATTCTTTGTCATTTGTCCATACATACTTACGCAGCCAATTGTTCGTAACGTTGTTCCTCGTCTGGCTGTTTTGTTGTTGATAAAAAAATCCACATGCACCTGTACAAAGTAAATAAAACCAAAATATAAATGTTAGAACCTAAGGATAATACCAGAATTATATACAGATCGATAGATGCGATGAATCGACCAGAATGTATCGATTGTTCGGGCTGAGGGCCAGGGTCGGACTACCCCTGATTAACGATGAGCTAGTCGGCGCGGCCCCGAGGAAAAAAATCAGTCCGCAACACATGCTATTCCTATTCTTGTTGTCGATCAAGGTGAAGCAAGGAAAATTGTTCTGAGCCACAGCCAAATTCTTGCGCTTAGCACCGTCGTTGTAATCTCGCAAATAAATTTATAACGTTGTCGTGGAAAACCAAATAGTTTGTTTATTAGTGGTTATTGGTGCAAATTTATGGTTGCTAAAAAACATTAGCAACTCAACAAATGGATATGGGCTATATCTGAGTCCATATGGAAAAAATAATCAAAAAAACTAATTAGTTGGCTTCCCAAGTTTGGGGAGTGAAATTAAATACAATTATAAAAAATGTCAGCGATTTAATACATATAACTGTGGTCATCTAGCTCTTAGTTTCTTAATATCTCTTTCGACTAAGCTCTCGCTCCTTGATTCTCATTTCATATTCGCAAGGGGTGAATAAAATTAAAATATGAGTAAACGAGATGTAGTTAATGAGATTCATGGTCAAGCTTTTAAGAACTTTTAACATAGGAGGGTTGCAATTAAAGGTATTGATGACTTATGGCAGATAGATCTCGTTGAAATGCGAAGCAGCTCAAGTGAAAACAATGGTTATAATTATCTTTTGACCGTAATTGATAGCTTTTCAAAATTTGCTTGGGGTGAAGCTTTAAAAACAAAAAAAGGTACCGAAGCCGCTCAAGCAATGGAGAATATACTTAAAACTGGGAAAAGAATACCTAAAAATATTCAATCAGATAACAGAACTGAATTCTATAACACAAAATTTTCTGCATTAATAAAGCGCTATAAAATTAACTACTACTCAACGTTTTCAAGCCTAAAAACATCAATTGTTGAACACTAAAAGAGTTAATGTGGCGTGAGTTTAGCAACTATGGAAGTTATAAGTGGGTAAAAATATATAAGAATCTTATTGAAATTTACAATGCTGAAAATCAAACATCAGCAAATGATTTTGAGTTAATATTAAATTTGCCTGACAAAAAACATTTTGTCCAAATCTATCTCACAATGCAAGTATTTAAAAACACAACTGTTTTCAAAGATGTGCCAAAAGAGTCGTTTATGGTGGAAGATCTTCAAATAAAAACATTACCAACAACAACAACACCACCACCACCACCACCACCAGATAATGATAAGAAGATTTTTGTTGACAGAAAAGCTCAAATTCAAAAAGATTCAAAAGAGCATGTGGACCAACCGAATCCAGGTTGCGGAAATTTTAAAGATGGCAACGCAGCACGCTGAAATTTCTTCTAAAATAACAAACATAGATTTAGCGCTAATTAAAAGAATGCACACTGATTGCTGTGTCATCTGGTGAAGAAATAGAGGTCACCAAATTTCGACAATTTGCACATCAGACAGCTCAATTCTTCGTAGAGAAATAACCATAGTATAATATGCCTCCCACCTCTCACTCACAAGTTGTTGTTGTTGCATTTCGCGCTCTTGCTTTTGTTTGAGCGTCCCAACGTCACTTCTGTATATACATACATATTTACAGTGCTACTGCTGCGGCCGTCTTATCTCTTTTTCTCAGAGTTATGATTGATTTCCTGTAGGAAATATGTCGTGCTGCAAGAAAGCCTGCACTTTCAAGAGTGCTGATGATTATGTGCAGCCACTGTTTGTACACTGCTGGTTGTGTGATAATGTCATACACGCTAAATGTGCCTGGCTCTCCGGTCGGGACTGTGATAAAGTTACTGCCATCCCTAAAAAAGATTGTGGTTACTTAAAATGGTCTTGTCCTGTATAAAGCGACAAACAAATTGATTTCTCACGAATGTATATTTCAGTGAGGAATCAATTCTTGAAATTAATAAATAATTTGGCTCTCTTGTGGCATCTACTGTTGATCCGATTAGTCCGTTAATAGATACAGCCTATATAGGTTCGGTTAGGTCCAACAATCCTTTTTCTACTCCCACAGGTAACGGACATCACAATGGGCCGAATGGCCTCTGGGTGAACTCAACACTGTTGAGCGGTCCAATTAAACCTAACCTACAGCCCATATACAACCTTTTGAATCTTCGAGACGGATAACATCTAGTCGGAAAGTTAGGCGCTCTTGTAATTCGCCCCCTAACGAAAATAGTACTAACAGTACAGTTTTTTTCTCCCTCAACCTCAAGCAATGTCCCAAAAAACTAGACCATTGTCACGACTCAATCGTTATTAAACGACAAACTGTGCACCAACGATAAATATTTAAAAATAATGGGAAAAACAGAAAAAATGCTAAACAATCTAATAAGAAATATACAACGGCTCCTGCTACCGTAACAACGATGAATAGACGCAGCAGATAATGTTTCACGTGTACGAGTGCCAGCCAAGTGTCGCTTTGACTGCAATGGCAAGCTCTTTTATAGCTCTCGTTGCCGACAGCCTAACAGCACATTTTCTCATTGGCTGCCTGGTTAACGGGATCTGCGTACCGTAAACGATGGCTTCGCTCACAGTGAGACAGCGATATTGCTGGCCCGTTGCGCCAGAGTGAGAACTCTGCTGCTGGCAGTGAGCGTCAATTTGCTACAGTTCATGGGCGTAGATTGGGGGCTTGATACTTGTTCTCATGGGCGTAGCCAGTATGTGATTAAGGGGGGAAGCAGTTTTTTTCAATACATTTAAAAAAAATAAACATTTTATTAATACTATAATTATAATAAATTCCAAACACAAATATATTTATTAATAGTTCTACAAGTACAATATCCTTTGAGCTATTTTCGATCAAGTTATTTTTATTCCGCAGATTTTACCAAAGACTTTGTTCCCCACCGAAATGTAGGTTATACATTTATTGGAAATGGTTTGAGTTTTTATGTACCTCTTCATTAGAACATTTAACCTGATACTCGTAAAGTGTGTTCAATTTGGACAGCGACAAAGCTAGTGATTTTATTTTAAAATCGTAGTTCAAAGCTGTAACCAATGAATACAGATACGGTATAATTATAGAGCTCCGACAATATTCATTTTCCATTACTGCAGGAGAAATTATTATGTTTATTTTGTTTTCCAGTGATACGTGACAGTGTCATGTCTAGTTATAGATCGTCTGTAAAAATACGCGACTTGGTCATATTGACATTTTCTGCATAATGTGTAGTTTCGGCTTGAATACTTTTCAATTACGTTAAGAGCAAAGAATAACGCTGGCCTTGTCACCGCAGAATTAAACTAGTATGCCAGGGTTTCTTAATCATCAGTATAGCTATTTAGTGCATCCACAATTTCAGTTCAATTTTCAGAACATTTTCTGAATGGCTTTTTGACCATGTGGTCTTACAAAGGCTTGATATATTAGGAGCATAATTTCTACGTGTTGTTGATTCACGAAAAAAAATAATTACTACATCTTTTATAGTTTTAATAACATTTCTACTTTCTAAAACCGCATTTACGTGATTAATATCTAGATTTAACTTGTAACTGGAAATACTATTGTGTCTGAGCATATTTTCTCTTTAAAATGGCTTTAATTTCGCTTTGAAGCGAACCATAATCCAATTTGTTTGGAAATTTTATATATTATATATTTTTACTACTGCGATTTATTGTATATCTATTCAACATTATTATTTAAATTTATATGCGCTAGGAGGGGGAAGCTGCTCCCCCTTGCCCATACCTGACTACGCCCATGCTTGCTCTTGTTTATTAAAAATATTTTTTATACCCTCGTCGAGGGTATATTAAATAAAGCGTATACATATATATATATATATATATATGCTCTCACTCACACATGCATGCAGATATTCGGCATCCACACGTGCAAAACTGCTGCCCATTCTCTCCCCTCACAGGCATGCCAAAGCTCGGCATCAATAAGTGCCTGAAAATTTGTGAGGCTGTCAGTGATCGCACCGTCTACAGTGGTGCCAAATTGGCCTTTTTCCGGATAGATTTGTCCGTTTTATAACAGCTTCGGCCGGGAAAAATGTCAAACGTCTTCTATCCGGAAATCTGGCCTTTTTATATCCTGTGGGGGTATATTAAGTTTGTTAAAAGTATGTAACGGGCAGAAGGAAGCATGGCCGACCCCATAAAGTATATATATTCTTGATCAGCATCAATAGCCGAGTCTATATAGCCATGTCCGTCTGTCCGTCGGTCTGTCGGTCCGTCCGTATGAACGAAAGGATCTCAGAGATGGTTAGAGCTAGAAGCTTGAAGTTGATGTCCCAACACTGGTAATTTTTGCAGGCAGATCAAGTTTATCATTTTTTTTGATGCCACGCCCTCTTTTCCCAGAAGTTAAGTAAGAGTAAAAGTATAAATCAAGCAGGTTTGTAGCTCAAAACCCTCATAACAAGAGCAATATAACAGCTAAAGACTTCACATTTAGCACACATGATGAATATTTTGTGGTCGATGTGTCCAGAAAATGTTATCACGATGCCACGCCCCCCTCGCCTACAAAACGGAAAAGCTTATAACAAGAGCAATATTACAGTTAGAGACTTCAGATTTGGGACACATGATGAATATTTTGTGGTCGATGTGTCCAGAAAATTGTATCGCGATGCCACGTCCCCTTCGCCCGCAAAAATTAAAGAACGAATTAATAAAAAATTTCATCTGGAGTGAATTTGAGCGGGTTCCTGTAAACCCAAAGGGTATATTACGGTCGGGGTCCCGACTGTTCGGCTTGTTCAGATTCAATTTACCATCAAATTAATATTCAAATTGAACTTCTATGAACAATGTGTCATCCCTTTTGGTGTACTGATATAGATTTTTTTTTGTAAAGTTCGAAAGTTTATCAAAGCATGGTAAGCAAAGTACGCCAACTTTCACTTCTTAAAATGGAAGACTGTTGAAAAAACATCAAAGAAAAAAAAAGAAAATATTGATACTCTGCAGGCAACAAACCTCTTTCAGATCTGGTCACTTTCGATTTGACTCTTCTATTATTGCTATGGTCAAATGCAGAAGTAGAAAGGGTTTTTAGCCAAGTTTGTTTAATAAAAACTAAATTGAGGAACCGTCTAGAAATTGAGACGTTAAATGCTATTTTGACAATGTAGATATTATAAAATGTTTCAATTATATGCATATGTATATTTTATCTTCTGAAGATTCGGATTGCGTCGACACAAATATTGTTGAAATTCATATAAATTGCCTGGAAGAGGCCGAGAAAGAAATCATAGAAGATGTCTTGAAACTTTTAAATAAAATAAAAAAAAGTGTCTTTTTTCTGTCTTTTTTTAGTTTTTCAGCTTATTTTCCCTGTTTTCTGTGGTACTTTTGTCTTTTTTTTTCCAAAAAATAATTGGCATCACTGCTCTACACGCTTATTACAAAGAGCACTGTGTACAACATTTCGGCATCAGGCCATTGCGCCATTTACCGCAACTGCGCACTCTCTTAAAAACACAAGCATATCCATATTCGGCGCCTATCCGAAAATGCGACTCTCTCGGCAGCGACGCTCTCCGTATGCTTATTGTAATAAACAATGCATGCAAACTTTTCGGTGTCAAGTCATAGCGTTGGCAAGCCACTGTTTCTCCTCTTATTTCACACACATACCAGCATGAGCCTGTTCGTGAGCGGGCACAGTGGGCCTCGATGTGCGCTCCAGATCTCGAAACGATGCACTATTGTTTCTATGTTGCAGTTTCCTCTTGCTTCGTAAATCCTAGTTATGCCTTCTGCTTCATCAAAATATACGAAACGGTATGTACGTGTACAGGTATATATATGTATGTAGCAAAATGTATATATATATTGGTATAAATTATAAGTATATATGTATTTACATATATATTTTTCATCTTTCCATACGACGTATATAGACGATCGTGTCCGGTAGTTAAAGTTATTGAATTTTTCCTCTCACCGATTCATTCTTGTGTACCGCATAATGTCATGCTAATTCACTTTGTGTTGTTGCTTCTTGTCCCAATGTCGCCCTCGACACGTTGTTTCCTATTGGTCAGCTCCCCGCAAACTGTACACACAAGGGCGTCGTCAGGGGGGTAAGGAGAGAAATAATACAACATTACGTGATATAGATTCCAAATTTAGCTAAAATTTGTTTTCAAAACATCAATTAATTTAAAAAACAATTATTAAAAGTATCATTTTTGTTAAATGACTGTATTTTGAGTGCTCAGAGAAAACTAGGCAGAAATAAAAGAGGTTTTAACCTTTGATTTCCCTCTTACTGTAAAACTGGCGGCGCCCTTGCGTACAGAGCAAAGAACATGGCAAAAAAAATTGTAGATAAAAACAAGCCGATCAGTCGAGCGGTCTTCAAAGAAAAGTATTTTCAAAAGTATATGCGCTGCGACGCATCTGCTGCGCTGCATAAATTTGTTTCTTGAATAACTTCTGAGTTCAATATCCGATCGTACTGAAATTTGTAGCACACATTGAGAGTTGGATACTTACCATGTGTGCCAAATCTCAAGTCTCTAGCTATAAAACTGCTCTTTTTATCAGCTATTTCGAGTTATGGGCGAAGGGGGCGTGGCATCGCGATGAAATTTTCAGAACGCATTAATCCCAAGCTTTTTATCATGTGTGCCAAATCTCAAGTCTATAGCGTTAGCATTGCTTATGTTATGGGGATTTTTCTAATTTTAAAACCAACGGGACTTGATATCGAAAATTGAAAATAAACTTGATCTGCGTAATGGTATTCAGGAACCTACATTCCAAATTTGAAGTCTCTAGCTCTTATAGTTGCTGAAATCCACGCGTTCATACAGACGAACAGACAGACGGACGGACGGACAGACAGACGGACAGGTGTAAATCAACTCGGCTATTGATACTGATCAAGAATATATATACTTTATAGGGTCGGAGATGCTTCCTTCTGCCTGTTACATACATTCACACAAATTCATTATAGCCTTTTTTGCCCATTTTTAATGGGCACAGGCTATAAAAATAACTAGCGTGCACGACAGTAGGATACCCTGTGCCAGTCTTCATAAAGAAAGTATTTTGATTCCAGGTCCTTAAAAACCGTAATACGTATTTATTTTATCTTTTTTTTTTGACGTTCCCGAATTTATGTATATTTTTGGGATGAAACAATTATGGTGCCAAATTAAGGTTAACATACAGAACAAGCCGAACATTCGTGACACCGACAGTATATACCCAGTAGGTATAGAGGAACCCGCTCAAATTCATTCCCGATGTAATTCTCTTGTAAATCTTTTTTTCTATTTGTGGGCGATATGGGCGTGGCATCGCAATGAAATTTTCTGGACACATCAACCCCAATATAGTCATTATGTGTGCCAAATCTGAAGTCTCTAGCTACAAAACTGATTTGTTATGAGCTTTTTCTTAATTTGTGGGAGAAGGGGGCGTGGCATCCAAAATAAAAAAGATACACTTGATCTGCCTGCAAAAATTACCAGTGCTGGGACACCAAGTTCAAGCTTCTAGCTCTTACCATCTCTGAGATCCTTTCGTTCATACGGACGGACCGACGGACAGACGGTCATGGCTATATCAATTATTGATATTATATTGATGCGATCCAGAATATATATACTTTATGGGGTCGGCCATGCTTCCTTCTGCCCGTTACATACTTTTAACAAACTTAATATACCCTCACAGGGTATAAGCAAGTAATGTCAATGCATCCTGCCACAGCTTCGCCTGAAGATGTCTTGACAAATAATACAAGCAAGCCATCCGAAAATAATGACGGCATTTCAAAGGAGTATGACACTAATTTTAGACATGTCAGCAATTAGAGAATCGGACAAATACCTAGCTGAGGAATACATAAGCCGAAAAGATGATCCATTGACATTGTGGGATCAGAGGAAATCACAATACCCGCACTTATTAAAAATATTTTCAAAATCTCGCGATTCTTGGTTCAATCAACCAGATTTTAAAGAATGTATTAGTTGCGATGAGATCGACAGCAGGAAGGCATATTGGAAGTACTGCAAAGTGCAGTATTAATTCAAAAGTGTATCAAAACCGTGCACATCACCAAAAAGTACACACAAAATGCATTGCCTTTTGCACAGGTCAATAAAATTATGTTTCAGCCTATTGTGTGCAGTGGCCTGAACCTAAAACCGACTGAGGAACAGGTCGCCTTTTACTACAGAGATCGCCTGCGGAACCATGCTGACAGGCATGCTCAAAGACTGGCCGGGTCAGGGCCAATCAGACGACTGAAAAGGGGACATTTCCCAAATCTAGTTGCAATTAGCTAATTCTTATTATATTATTTAACTAATGTATGTTTAGGGATGCACTTTAAACCGGCGATGAGCTAGCTACCATGATATTTATAACTATTCTGTCTCTTGACTAAATCATAATAAAATTTAAAAAAAACAAGCCGATCAGTCGAGCGAGCACGACAGTTGGAAACCCTGTGCAGGTCTTCAAAGTCAAGTATTTTAATTATAACAGGATTTAAATATATCACTTGAAGTCGATTTTGCTTGCAACGAGAGTATGTTGCTTGCGATAGTCTGGCAACACTGGACGGCGGCTGTTGATTGTTTATGTTTAACGCCACAGCAGACGAAAGGCATATCAAACATACATGAACAAACGCGTCTTTTCGTTGGTCATATCGTCGCCGCAGCGCAGTGACTGCGCTGCTACTGCGCTGCAACGCATCTGCTGCGCAGCATAAATTTGTTTCTTTAATAACTTCTTAGTTCAACATCTGATCGTACTGAAATTTGTAGCACACATTGAGAGTAGGATACTTACCATGTGTGCCAAATCTCAAGTCTCTAGCTATAAAACTGCTCTTGTTATCAGCTTTTCGGAGTTATGGGCGAAGGGGGCGTGGCATCGCTATGAAGTTATCAAGACACATTGCGGCCAAGCTTTTTATCATGAGTGCCAAATGTCAAGTCTCTAGCTTTAACATAGCTTATGTTATGGTGATTTTTATACCCTGTGTCCATTAAAAATGGGCAAAAGCGGTATAATGAATTTGTGTGAATGTATGTAACAGGCAGAAGGAAGCATCTCCGACCATATGAAGTATATATATTCTTAATCAGTACCAATAGCCGAGTCGATTGACACCTGTCCGTCTGTCTGTCCGTCTGTCCGTCCGTCCGTCTGTATGAACGCGTGGACTCTCAGCAACTATAAGAGCTAGAGACTTCAAATTTGGAATGTAGGTTCCTGAATACCATACGCAGATCAAGTTTATTTTCAATTTTCGATATCAAGTCCCGTTGGTTTTAAAATTAGAAAAATCACCATAACATAAGCAATGTTAAAGCTAGAGACTTGAGATTTGGCACACATGGTAAGTATCCTACTCTTAGTACAATCGGATATTTAACTCAAAAGTTATTCAAGAATCAAATTTACATATGCAGCGCAGCAGATGCGTCGCAGCGCAGTCGCTGCGCCGCCCGACGATATAATGAACGAAAAGACGCGTTTGTTCATACAGTGGCTCACAGCTTAAAGTATGCAGTGCATACTTTAAACTTCAAACTTAAATATATTCTAAACTATTGGGCGTATTACATCAAATGTGGTACCAAACTAAGGAGAAAGATGTCTACATTAACATAGTGACTTCATTTATTGTCTTAATTTTATTTAATTAATAATAACAAACAAAATATCTATATACTGCTTATTTCTAGGTCACAGCTTATTTTATGCAGTTTCTTTTCGAGTCGAAAATATTAAAATATTTTGAAAATATGAATAAATTCTGATATTTTTAGTATTTGGTATGATAGCCTTTGTTGTCTACCACAGCTTGAAGCCTTTTTGGCATTGAATCCACCAATTTTTTTGTCTGTTCGGCCGATATGTTGCTCCACTCTTTCACAAGAGCCTCTTTTAGCTCTTTTTTATTCGAAATGTGATATTTTCGAATGTTATTTTCTAAAATTGACCACAAATTTTCAATAACGTTGAGGTCTGGAGATTGAGCCGGCGGATTCATCAAATGGGGACACTTATATATTAGCCAAGTCTGCACAATACCCGCCTTGTGCTTTGGATCGTTGTCCTGATAAAAACGGAAATTGTTCCTTATTCCCAGATCCTCCGCACTTTGCAACAAATTGTCCTTGAGAATGTTGAGATACATCATTTTGTCCATGGTAGACTTAATAAAGGCCAGTTTTCCCGGACCAGCAGCGGACATACAGGCCCAAACCATCACGCTCCCACCACCATGTTTTACTGTGGCCTTTAGGTTCTGTTTTTGTAGCTCCGTATTAGCCTTTCGCCAAACATATGCGTTTCCGTCCGATCCGAAAATATTGAACTTGGATTCATCTGCAAATATGACTGTGTTCCAAAAGTCTGGTGTCATCGACAGGTGAGCTTCAGCATATGTTAGCCGGGACAGCTTATTTTTGGGGCTAATAAATGGCTTTTTACGTGCAACCCTGCCATTTAAGTCATGTGCACGTAAGACACGGCGGACTGTTTCATCACAGCAATTCTTGCCTAGACCAGCTGTAACTTCAGATGCCAATTTTGGAGCCGATAGTCTCGGGTTCGCCTGTATTTTCCGTACTATATAACGCTCATCGGCATCATTGAAAATCTTGTTTGGTGCTTGGCGCCCTTTATTTGCCAAACGATTTTCATGAACGAAGCGCTCAATTATTTTTTGTACTGTTGGGGACTTTATGTTGACTATTTCAGCAATTTTCCGCTGCGAGAGACCGTTTTTGAAATGGTGTATCACCAATTCCCGCTGTGCCAAAGTCGTGCGTGGACTCATTTTAAAAATTTTTAATATTGACTCTTCAAACACAAAATTGTCTAAATAGCCAGCACATAAAATTAAAGAAATGTCGAACAAAGCATACAATCAAAAAAGTACCGTTAGAATGCCGAGAATTTAAACAGCGTTGACTCGAAAAGTAGCTGCATAAAATAAGCTGTGATGCGAAAAAATTCAGTATTTTAACATATCTGGCTATCTTAATAATTTATATTAAAAATACAAATAATATTATAAATATATGTTTATCTAAACATTTTTCTCTTTAATTTGGTACCACATTTGTTGCAATACGTCCAATAGTTTAGACTCTATTTAAGTTTGAAGTTTAAAGTATGCACTGCATACTTTAAGCTGTGAGCCACTGTATATGTTTGATTTGTTATTCGTCTGCTGTGGCGCTAAACATAAACAATCAACAGCTGCCGTCCAGTGTTGCCAGACTATCGCAAGCAAAATCGACTTCAAGCGATATATTTAAATTCCATTATAATGAAAATACTTTTCTTTGAGGACCTGCACAGGGTATCCTGCTGGCGCGCCCGCTCGACTGATCGGCTTGTTCTAATTTTAAAACCAATGGGACTTGATATCGAAAATTGAAAGTAAACTTGATCTGCGTATGGCATTTAGGAACGTACATTCCAAATTTGAAGTCTCTAGCTCTTATAATTGCTGAGATCCACGCGTTCATACAGACGGACAGACAGACGGACAAACGGACGGACAGGTGTCAATCAACTCGGTATACCGATTCAGAATATATATACTTTATATGGTCGGAGATGCTTCCTTCTGCTTGTTACATACATTCACACAAAATTATTATATTCCAGCTTTGCCCATTTTTAATGGACACAGGGTATAAAAAACCAATTGTGTCTTGTGAAGTTTGTCGGCGGAACTAGCACTGTTCATTGCGCAGCATGCCGCCATAGATCCGGTTGGACATTTGAGCGAGCTATGCTAAAACCATTTTGGTGCCACAAATGTTAAATTGCATAGAACGAAATGCACCAACAAAATTAATTAGGTTTTAGCTGCCCACTTCAACGAAAATCTTCGAAAATATATTGGTGATGGAAAAGTTAGTCTTTTTATGGACGAATCAACTGACGTTGGCATTACTGAGATACTACGTAAAAAACGACTTATGTCGCATAGTATATTTATAGCAAATTCATGTAATACATATATTCAAATAGGGGTTACTATAAATTGTTCCAGTGCTCAACGTTTTAAGATTTCACTGATCTCTATATCGCCAATGTTCTGCGGACTGAATTGTCTAATAGGCTATTTCCACGGACACCAAATGCTCGAGCATCTGCTCACATTTGATTGAGTTTGATTTTGGCCTTTCCACGTCCAAATGTGAAACAGTAAAGCAATTGCAATAGATAAACACATTGCAATTGCTCTATATACTTTGGGGTCCGCAGCTGAGTATCGTGTTGTCGGCAGACTGTTCGGTATTTCGGACTGAATGGTGTGCAAAATTCTGCACGAATTTTGTTTTGAGGTTCACTGGATTCTGGAACTCGAATATTTGCCAAAAAAAATTCTTGACACAAGAAAAGGTGGAAAAATGTGTCCAAGGTCTCCAAGCTCTTGGTTTTCCGCAATGTTTTGGTGCAATTGGTAAGGTTGTTTCTTTTGTATTTTGCATTTCATGAAAAGAACGTTTTCTTATAGATGGAAGCCACATCGAAGTTCACCCTCGTGCAGCTGAAGCTACAGATTACTACAATTATAAAGGATGGTACTCGACCATACTTTTTGCTTTGGTGAATTATCGGTAAAATAATAATAATTACAATAATAATAAACGTGCGTCAATATATTAGCTAAATATTTTTCTATAGTTACAGATTTATGTATATTAATGATGAAATTAAAGAGAAGGGAGTGTCCAAGGGTGCACCCTCGAAATGGAAACACTTCGAGAAGATGCACCGCATCTTAGAAACGGTGAAGTCAGTGCACTTCAGAGCTTGATCACTCGATTCTGGACGTATGTCTAAATGCACATTTATTCAAAAATGAGCATGTTTGCTAATCAAAATTATTATACCCTGTGGGGGTACATTAAGTTTGTTAAAAATATGTAACGGGCAGAAGGAAGCATGGCCGACCCCATAAAGTATATATATTCTTGATCAGCATCAATAGCCGAGTCGATATAGCCATGTCCGTCTGTCCGTCTGTCCGTCGGTCTGTCGGTCTGTCGATCTGTCGGTCTGTCGGTCTGTCGGTCCGTCCGTATGAACGAAAGGATCTCAGAGATGGTAAGAGCTAGAAGCTTGAACTTGGTGTCCCAGCACTGGTAATTTTTGCAGGCAGATCAAGTTTATCTTTTTTTTTGGATGCCACGCCCTCTTTGCCCACAAACTAAGCAAGAAAAAAGTATGAAACAAGCAGTTTTGTAGCTCTAAACCCTCATAACAAGAGCAATATAACAGCTAAAGACTTCACACTTAGCACACATAATAAATATCTTGTGGTCGATGTGTCCAGAAAATTGTATCGCGATGCCACGCCCCCTTCACCCACAAATTAAGTAAAACCTCATAAAGCAAGCAGTTTTGTCACTCAAAAACCTCATAACAAAAGCAGTTTTGTAGCTGGAGACTTGAGATTTGCCACACATGATGAATATTTTGTGGTTGATGTGTTTAGAAAAATTTATCACGATGCCACGCCCCCTTTGCCCACAAAAATTAAAAAACGAATTACTAGAGAATTTCATCTGGAGTGAATTTAAGCGGGTTCCTGTAAACCCACAGGGTATATTACGGTCGGGGTCCCGACTGTTCGGCTTGTTTTTCAGTTGAAAATGATGAGAGTTGGGCAAATTTTGTTAAGTCCATGAACCTGAATCGTGCTTCTAGCGAGGGGCCATCGCCACCGTTGGAATCCGGAATACTGCCGAGCACCCCGTGCACTGAAAGTATGCCGTTGCTGGAAGAATTGAGCACTAGCTCTTCAACTTTCAGCAAAAGGACAGTGGATGCCGTACACGATAGTGTTTCGGATTCCAACTGTGGTGATGATCCACCTGCTAAGAGGCAACGAGGGGCAAAATTTAATCCAAAGACGGACATGGCGGCATATGAAAAAGCCATGCTAGCTGCCACCGAGAAGCGAACGCAGGAGATGGTGCGTCTCGCAACGGAGGCAAACGAGATACGAACTCGAGAGCTAATGCGCCTCGGCTCTGAGCGTAATGTAGCCACGGCTAATTTTCAGGAGAAGTGCCTTGAGTTGATGGGGAAGCTTGTCGAAAATAATAAATAGAGTGTATAAAAATGGCTCAAATGGTTTTATTATTTTTTATTTACATAAGTCGCAATGGCTTTTCTTATTTTTTCAGCAGATGGGTCACAATCATAAGCTACATTTGTATGTGCTGGTTGGGGAAGAACACTTGCATTTATGGATTCAGCCCAATTTTCTGATATGTCACTATTGTGACTATGCAGGAAGTTGTGCAGAATGCAACACGCGTAAATAATATGCGGTGCTTTTTCGGCGTGATTGTCGACTCCTTTACCGATTCTCCGGAACCGGGCCTTCAATTGACCGAAAGCATTTTCCACAACTCTTCTCGACTTTGACAGAGCATAATTGAATGCCTTCTTGTCCTCGTCATCTATTGTGTTGAAAGGGGTACGGCGGAGTCCCCAATAAGCACCACAGGAACGTCGACTGCGCCGATGCGCATCGCATTGTCCTTAAAAAGGTTTGTGCTATCCACTATCTTTTTTAAATGGCTGCTTTTATATACCTGAGCGTCATGACAGCGACCTGGCGATCCAACATTAACATTCATAAATCTGTAACTATAGAAAAATACTTAGCTAATATATTTGTGTACGTTTATTATTATTGTTATTATTATAATTATTTTATCGATAATACACCAAAGCAAAAAGTATGGTCGTGTACCATCCTTTATAATTGTAGTAATCTGCTTCAGCTTCACGAGGGTGAACTTCGATGTGGCTTCCATCTATAAGAAAACGTTCTTTTCATGAAATGCAAAATACAAAAAACAGCAATCTTACCAATTGCACCAAAACATTGCGGAAAACCAAGAGCTTGGAAACCTTGGACACATTCTTCCACCTTTTCTTGTGTCAAGAATTTTGTTGGCAAATAATTGGGTCCCCGAATCCGGTGAACCTCAAAACAAAATTCGTGCAGAATTTTGCGCTGCGGACCCCAAGCTATATAGAGCAATGGCAATGCGTTTATCTAATGCAATTGCCTTCCGCATTACTTTTAAGCACTCGACCAAAATAGGAAAACAGTTTCTATCCACTCTGAAATTTTTTTTAAAAAATTCATCCGAGTTGTTTGGTACGTCACGCCCCCAAACAAATAACAAATCATTTGTAGTTATATGACGGCTCCGGATAACGATTTCTTTTTTATGTACTTACAAATGACCAGACAGATGGACACTTGGGTATTGTCTGACCAATTGCGGGTAGTGCATCGCTTTCGTAAAATAGTTCTGTCATCTCCGCATCCCAGTCTTCAATGTATTTTGCCACCTCCGCATTAAACTCGTCCTCTGCCTGTTCCTCACTGGCCAAATTCGCTGCAACCGCTTGCGAAAGCATAATTACTTTTATTTTATTTGCCGTGTGGTTTATTTTTTCCATAACGTTCACTTTTTCTTCACTTGATCAAAAAAATGTAAGCAATAAAACGAAACAACTGAATTTAATTCGGGCGAATGGCAAATTTGACAAATATCAATTTACCGTTTCACATTTGGACGTGGAAAGGCCGAAATCAGACTAAATCAAATGTGAGCAAATGCTCGAGCATTTGGATATAGCCTATTGGGCACATAGTCATGTAAGGAACTTTCTAAGGCTGAGGTATGACAGAAAATTTGTAAGTTACTAGAACCTACTGGTAGGAAACGTAGAGGCCGGGTAAGGGTTTAGGCCGATGGCCACTATGCGTGGACCGTAGAAAATACTAGTTATGGACAAGGGGAGAAATACGAATAGAAAAGAAAGAGCTCACGGCGAAACGGCCTCCCTCGGCAGTTATGGTGTGACCGTGGTAACTGTCGAGAAAATGACTTCGCGCACGATGTGAGTGACGTGTTCGTCTAGGTCCTAGGCACAGGTATGGACCGTTATCCGCTATGGCAGGGCAGGGACGACGCACTTGAGCACAATTGAGTCGAACGAGGTCGCATCTTGACTCTCGACGACCGCTCCGTTATGATCGATGAAACCGTCGGCAAGAGGTGGCCCGTCCACGTGGTCGCCGTTGTAGCGGAGCAAAGCGACGCCCGGTTTTGGATAAATAAATAGACTGACTGGAAATTTACGCTATACACATATAACTTTATTTCACTTAAATTTTTCCTTTGCTTTCTAAATCCTGATTATACCGCACTCTGCTACTCCACACTCTCACTCGCCCACATCGTTTCTGTTGGATTTCGGCGTGGGTAGCTTGTCCTGCGTTGCTCTTCCGTGATCCTCGATATGGGTTTCCTGGGTTCGTTGTGTGTTAGAAAACTAGTCCTGCACGGATGCACGTTCACTGTCGGCGTGGTTCTCGATTGTTGACTCTTTCGCCGCTTTCGCTGCCCCCGAAGCCGAAAGCAGCGTGTGCTGCATAGCATAGGGCAGGCTTATTGCCTGCGTGATCGAAGCGGCCCATAGCGGCTGCTCTGCCGCGGCCCTCGGCTAGCGTCGGCTTCGCTCTCTTTTGCATCTTCGTCTCTGTCATGTTTCGAAATGTGTCGAATGCATATTTTTGAAAACTTCTCAAGTTCGTCAAACATATCGTCTTCTGCAGCTGAACTTATGTAGGTCTGATTGGTCTCTATCTTTTTTAAGCATAATAATGTGTGGTCATATATATAGAAATATAAACATAATGCCGCCTCTCGTTGGCAGGTTTTCACTGGAATAGATGCAACAAACGGTATTTTGTTCGTCTGTGCAAAAGAAGCTGAAGAAGATTTATGCTTTACTGTCTTGGCATGTGCGTACAAATCTGAAAGTTCTGCATTAATGATAGATTGGCAATATTTGCAAAAGCATTTCCCATCATCGGCGGCATCTAAAGCTAGCGAATCTTCAAATGCAGGGTCTTGTATCTAGGCATTACGCGGTTTTTGTTTGTTTATACACTTTAGGCATTTTTACCTTGCACTTGCGATCGATTCATAAATTGTAAAATACCTCTTTAGTGATGGTATAAAATTCGATCCAATTGATTTCATAGTTAAAAACGATAAAATTTGATGTTTTTTTTGGCTTATCGATGTTTTTTTGCATTCAAATGAAAAAAATACTACAAAGTATTTAAATGTGGCATCGTAAAGCATAAAAATACATAAAGTTACAAGATGTTTTTAAAAAGATAAAATTACGCCAATTTTGCTTGGAAAATAGCTATAATTCCCGCTACCCGCTATTTTACAATATATCTCGCATATGCCAATTCCAACCCGCTAGATCTAGCGGGCAAATAGCTAAATTGGCAGCACTGGTCGTATGTTCGCTCAATTGCAGCTTGTGACCGTTTTGGTGGTGGGTTTTTGCCTGCGCTCTTGTGTGATGTTTACCGCTACTTTTGCCGGCCGCTGACAGTGATGTCGGCTGTTGACAGTGATGCCGTCGTTAGCGGTTTTAGCGTTAATTCGTTCTTGATGCGCTGAGGCTCTAATGTTAATTGTGACGCGTGTTTACGGGCCGTCACAGTCACTGTAAATTTTATTTGTTTTTCTGGAACTTCAGTCTTTTCTTCTGACTACTCCTTTGCATATTCTTTATGGTGCTGCTCAACCAAATGACGCTTGAGACTGCAGTCATAACTTTCTTTTAAAATGGCTTTTCAAATTTTGCACTCAGAAATATTACTTTCTTCATAAATAGTAAAAAATACTCCGCGAGATCAAATTACGCTTGCGACCCATATCTGCATCTGTTCTCGCAGACCTTCCTTCAAGTGCAAGAGAACAACCATGTTTGGACTGTGAGGTGGAGAACTATCGATAGTCGGCGCCATAGTCGACGATAGTGCTATCGATAGTCGACGATAGTCCTGACCACAAAAATATACACATTTGCTTTGTATTTCAAATTGAAAATTGAATGGAAGTAAAAAATGTCAATTGAATATTGACTGCTGTGAAAAATCCCAATTGAAAAAGTAATGGAAGTGAAAAATCTCAATTGAATATTGACTTGAAGGGAAATTTTTCAAATAAAATTTGAATGGAAAGGGAAATAAATAAATATATATAAGCTGGCACTTGAGTAGATTCAATTGTCATTAATAATTGACTTAAAGCTTGAACTTTCAACTATTTCCAAATTTTAATGGAAAAATTATTTTAAAATTCAATTGTTTTAAAAAACAAAGTTGAGCTAAAATAAAAACAATTGACAACAGGATTTAATTGTAATTGAAAATATCAACTATTTCAATCAAGTAATTGTTTCTAGCTTGAAAAACTCAAGTATTTAAAATAAATTTTTTTTTGACTTAAGCGGTGTATGATTAAAAAAACTAATCAGCATTCCCAACACTGATCTTGTTATGAGGTTTTTGAGCTACAAAACTGCTTGCTTTTTTGCATCAAAAAAAATTAGATAAACTTGATCTGCCTGTAAAAATTGCTAGTGCTGGGACACCAACTTCAAGCTTCTAGCTTTTACCATCTCTGTGATCCTTTCGTTCATACAGACGGACCGACAGACAGATAGACCGACAAGCCGACGGACAGACGGACATGGCTATATCGACTCGGCTTTTGATGCTGATCAAGAATATATATACTTTATGGGGTCGGCCATGCTCCCTTCTGCCCGTTACATACTTTTAATAAACTTAATATGCCCCCACAGGGTATAAAAATAATTATAAACACAATTATTTTATAACGTGTATTAATTGTGCTTTCTTCAATGTAAGCTAGACAGTTTATAGATTTCGAGCGTCCAAGCACTTGGGCCACCTTGCTAAAATAGACCCAATCGGACGGAGACCCTCCGCTCGGTCCCGTCTTCGACTTCTCTATCTAGAAATTTAAAAAATAATAATCTTCATGCATTAATAATTGTAGGTTTTACATACATATACTTGCAGCGAACATTTTCTAGCTTTGTTCTGATTTCCTGGGAGGAATAATCAAAACTTTGCAGCTTCATCTCCACGCTCATATCTTCGTATATGTGGGTGTTTTTGCACACTCCACGCAAATCATCTTGTTTATCCCCCCACAAATCTATTAGAAGATTTTCCGCCGTTTCTGTCCACATTTTTTATTTTTTTTGCTTCGGTTTGCGTTTAGTCATTTTAATTACTAGCGGTATACTTTTGACAGGTAATTGTTTACAATAATCGATGGCAAAATCAGCTGATTGCCACCGCTACCCCCAAAAATTTCAACATTTCGAAAAAATACTAGATGAAATGCTGTCACACTTTCATAAGGTGCGACCGTATGATTGTCTTCTTCTCTCCACAGGCTTCATATGGGAAACAATTCCGCTTCTATTCTATGTAACGGCTAAATGTCAATGATGCGCCCAGTGTAAATACAGTATAACCCAGTGAAGCATAAATGTTATTTAGTAAGAGCCTTAGATTTAGCAAAGCCTCCCCAATTGATCTCTGCCATAGCACCTAAATAGCTTACATCATCATTATAATCATCATCATTCAATTTTTGTCGCCCTACTAACTCTCTCATCCAAGCCCATACCCCCATAAATACAAACATAGCTCTGTCATAACAAGTTACAGTCATCAAAATGTAACATTTTTACATAATAGTTCTTGGCCAATTATTATATTATTTTTGGACAAAGGAGAGCACGGAACATATCACATAATTTTAGAATTGATCATAACCATAGCTGTTAAGTAATGATTATTAATCGTAGTCATTAGTAATTTAATTATTTTTGTTTAAAATGTGAACTAATGATTAAACTACGATTATTTTCTGTTTCGCATCATAATTTAATGATTACGATTACAAAAAATCAGAAATAATCTAAAATCATCAGAATTATTTAAAAATAATCTGAAATAATTCAAAATAATCAAAAATAATCTTTTTAAGTAGTCGGATTTTTTCTTAGATTATTTACGATTATTTTGAATTTATGTAGATTATTTAAGATTATTTTTGATTATTTTAGATTATTTCAGATTATTTTTGAATAATTGTGATAATTTTAGATTATTTTTGATTTTTTGTAATCGTAATCATTAAATAATCATACATTTTTCAATATCGAACTATATAGTCACTACGATTATTTTCTAAAAATAATTTAATTGATTAGTAATTCTAATTGACATTTAACAGCTATGATTCATAACTAGGGATTCAAACCGAATGGAATAAAGGATTCAGTTATGGTTTCGGTTATGGTCGGGTTTTGGTTTTCGGTTAACGGTTACGAAAATTGTTTTCATATCGATTTCGTAACGGTTCACCGTTATTACTAAGTTTCGGTTTCATTTCGGTTCATAAAAAAATATATTTTGAAAAAGACGCTTTTTCTTTTCACATATTTAACTTTAATATTCATATTCATTCTTTCATTGTATTTTATATGGGAATTCATTATATTATGATACATTTTAAATAGGTCCTTCTATTTAAACTTAAAATTAATGTGCGAATATTGAGCTCAAAATGAGATCAATATTAAAAATAAATAACAATTAAGAAACGATGATTGCTTCTTAGCAATATTATTAAATTTAATGTTTTACTGTCCAATTTCTTCCTTAACGGACTCATTATAGTAAATTTGACTCCCGAAAAGAGGAGTTCGACACTAACTTGAGCAAGGACAACTTTTGATAATTCATATAGGTCAGGAAACGTCTTTTAATTTTTAGACCACCAGACAATTATATTTACTTTAGTCTCTATACGCTTTTGTTTAAGAAACAAATTTAGTGAGTTTGAAATATTATTTTTTGCCAACACACAACTTGCGTTGTCAATCTGGGAGTAAACATTGAAGGAGCCATCAACATCGGTGATATTTTCGCAATCGGACAAAGTTGTATTTGGAGTGCTCTCAGAATTTGCTTCAATCAGACCGACTTGTAGTTCTTAATATCTAATTTAAAATGGATGCAAATTCCGTAAAAATCGACAAAGACAAGCTGCTCACATTGTAGCTTAGTCGTTGCTATTTCAACCGGTTTTAAAACGCGAACTATTTCCGATATTTTAGACCAACTGCAGCTTTTTAAATAGAAACATGAACTTGCAGCGGCCAAGTTAGAACAAAATTCCTCTACTTCATGGATACAAAGGCTCCCAGGCATCCTATAGGTAGATCTCCATCGAGCCACGTAATCAATTGGCGGTTTCTTCAATTTTTGGCAGTTTAGATAATTTAAAACTGCATTGACCGCCAATTGAAGCGTATGGGCTGCACATTTGACACCTGAAATTATAATTAAAACGTTTTTTAGAACATGTACGATCTGTTTTTTAATTTTCTGGCTGAATATCTTACCTATGTACTTGCTGTCAAAATCAAACTCATTGAAACAGTTAATTGTATCGTCTTCCTCCTCTTCGTCACTTGCAACTTCACAATCCTCATTGAGTAGCTCTACCATTTTCAGCATATTTCGTCCGTTATCTGTTGGGCAAGGATATAGTACTTGTTTGCTGGAAACTCCAAATCGGTTTAAAATTTATAGAACCACATCTTTAAGATGCTGTCCAGTATGACTAGCAAAGATTTCCGCCGTAGTCAAGGTTAGGTTAGGTTAGGTTCATCGGACCGCTCAACAGAATGTTGAGATCACCCAGCGGCCATTCGGCCCATTGTGCCGTAGTCAAAGTTCTTAGCACATTTATAATACTAGTTTATTTATTAATAATGATTATTTCAAGCTTACCTATAAATGAACGTGCCATATGTGTGAGCCCATCAATTTTTAAAGAAATAACTTTTCCCTCGACTTCTTTCCGAATTTTCATGGTCAATTTTAATCGTTTCTGACTAAAGACTTCTCTCTTTTTCAGTATTTTCAAAAACATCAAAATGACACCGTTTAATGTGGTTAGTTAAATTTGTGTCATGATTTCCCTGAAGAAAATAAAAGGTTATACAGTATATCTATACAGAAAAAAAATAGAATTCAATCAATCCGAAAAATATTGGTATTCAATCCCGAAAAGACTTCAGATGTAATCCTAAGCAGAATTCAATTCCTGCTTTGTTGTATTTAAATTTTCTTACGAAAGAATTAATTTTTATTTATATGTAGGTTTACAAATCATTATTTGAGTACCTTAATTATAAGTAATAATTGTTTCAGGAGTTTCAAGACCTTCGTCTAGAAATATGCATAAGATGCTCACGAAAGATATTGTCATAATTACATAGTTGACATAATAATTAAATAAGTTTTAGTCTTACATATGTTTTCCCACTATTAAGTGGATATAAATGCAAAGGGAGTGTATTAAATACTAATAATCCCTAAAATGGCTGTCAGTCAAATCCCTTAATCCGATTAGCTTCCAAATTATAAAAACATTCTCATTTTTACAAACTAATATGGGCATTATCTCAAACAATGTGATTGACTTAGAGTTAATCGCAACGTTATAATTGGATTTATATTGGGTACCCTTAAATGTTAATTTGTTAGTCTTCGGAATTAATATCACTTGTCTTAACAATTTCATTAAAGTAATATTTTCTTATTGAGTTATCTAAGATATTGCAAACAAATATTGGGCTTAAGTCTTTTTCATTATTATTTGAAAACTAAGCAAACTTTAGAGCGTTCTTAATGGCTATTGAAATGGGCGGATTTTTTCTAGATGTTATGCCATTAAAATATATTTTGCCTTATTGAATAAAACTTATTGACAAATTCATCTATCTTAGGGTGTATATCGTTGAGCGTCTCAACTCGAAGAACAAAAGACTCTTGAGCGTCCGCTATGTTGGGTTCTTCATATTTTAAAAAATGTCAATATCAATAATTTTTTGATATGAATAAATATCATTTTTATTTGATATTTTTGAGTAAACGATATTTTTGGACTGTCAATGTGTTTTTTTCTTATATTATCTCACATTTCTAATAATATTTTTTTAATTTTAGAAATTGATTGTTTAAAAATAAGTTGTTCTGTTTGCCAAGTAATTTTTATTTCAGAATAGCCTATTGATTTCAAGTGGACGGTAATTTTCTTTGATACATAATAGTTTGCTTGTATCTACCATAAATCAGACTTTAATGATTTAGGAAATACTCATTCTCTTATGTGTTTGTCAGTCAATCTTCTTTTTGCGTCGTTAACTACACATTTAATTGCTAACGCCAACCTTTCAGAAGCAACAGAGCTTCCTCATTCCGGAACCTGGGAAACCTGCAGCCAAACTCGCCTCGTATCGCCCGATAAGTCTATTGCCAGTACTCTCCATAGTAGTTGAAAGACTACTTTTGCGTAGAGTACGGCCAATACTGGAGGAGGCTCTGCAGTATTTCTCGATGTCAAACAAGCTTTTGACAGGGTGTGGCAAATCGGACTACCCTACAAACTAAAGCATGCCCCCCCAGCTCCATACTATGTGGTACTAAAATCTTTCCGACTGGTTTGTTTTTAATTTTATTACTATAAGCCAAAATAATAATTTTAAGGTCAGGACATTTTATTCATTGATCAAAAAAAGGATAATATAATATTTTAAGGAATTTTCAAACAAATTTTTCAAAATTTTATTTAAATTTGAGAAAAATGTAGAAAAATATTTTATTTTAAAGTTAATTTAAGTCAAAAAGTCGATTTTCAAGTTTGGCGCCTTCATCCAAAACTTCTGTATATTAAGTTTTTTTTATAGCCTGTGCACATTAAAAATGGGCAAAAAAGGCTATAATGAATTAGTGTGAAAGTATGTAACAGGTAGAAGGAAGCATCTCCGACCATATAAAGTATATATATTCTTAATCAGTATCAATAGCCGAGTCGTTTGACACCTGTCTGTCCGTCTCTCCGTCCGTCCGTCCGTTCGTCTGTATGAACGCGTAGATCTCAGCAACTATAAGAACTAGAGACTTCAAATTTGGAATGTATGTTCCTGAATACCATACGCAGATCAAGTTTATTTTCAATTTTCTTTATCAAGTCCCGTTGGTTTTAAAATTAGAAAAATCACCATAACATAAGCAATGTTAAAGCTAGAGCAATGTTAAAGCTGAGATTTGGCACACATGATAAAAAGCTTAGGCTTAATGAGTCCTGCAAATTTCATCGTGATGCCACGCCCCCTTCGCCCATAACTCGATAATGCTGATAACAAGAGCAGTTTTATAGCTAGAGACTTGAGATTTGGCACACATGGTAAGTATCCCACTCTCAATGTGTGCTACAAATTTCAGTACGATCGAATGTTGAACTCAGAAGATATTCAAGGAACAAATTTATCCAGCGCAGCAGATGCATGGCAGCGCAGTCGCTGCGCCGCGCCGACGATATAATGAACGAAAAGACGCTTGGCGCTGTGGCGCTAAACATAAACAATCAGCAGCCGCAGTCCAGTGCTGCCAGACTATCGCAAGCTACCTACTCTCGATGCAAGCAAAATCGACTTCAAGCGATATATTTAAATCCCATTATATTGAAAATACTTTTCTTTGAAGACTTGCACAGGGTATCCTACTGTCGCGCCCGCTCGACTGATCGGCTTTTTTTAGGTTAGCAATGCACGTTCATTAGTTGTTCATTGGGACGGAAAAATAATGGATGACATTGCTGGCACAAAAAAAGTAGATCGCATTGCAGTTCTCGTGAGCTATGATGGAACATCGAAACTTTTAGCCGCTGCAATAGTAGAGCCGTCCACTGGAGAAAATATTGCAGGTGCCGTTCGTGATGCATTAATTAGCTGGAACATTATAAATAGAATTGGGGCAACGAGATTCGATACTACATCCTCGAATACCGGATCAAAGCTAGGAGCAACGCGCTTTCTTCAAAAATATTTGAACCAGAAGCTGGTTCAACTGCCTTGTCGCCATCATATTTATGAGATTATTCTAAAAAGTATTTTCGAGCTGAAGCATTCTTCAAGCAGCGCACCCAAAGTTCCATTGTTCAATCGATTTGCAGCAACGTGGGAAAAAATTGATCATAAAAGCTTCGAATCAGGATTAGATGATCCTCATGTGCGTAAAATTATAAGCAGAAATGACGAATCAGCTATCAAACGCTTTTGTCATCAACAACTCGAGTTAAAGAGTTATGCTAGAGCAGACTATGAAGAACTTCTTCATCTAGCACCAGCGTTTCTTGGGGAAAACTGTATCTTTCGCACATGTAGCTCAACATCAAATGCAAGATTTATGTCAAAAGCAATTTACAGCCTCAAAATATTTCGTTTTCGAGGTCAATTCCAACTTACGACGCGGGAAACGAATGCACTAAGAGATATATGCATATTTAGTAAAGTGTGGTACCGGAGTACGAATGAAATTTCTGCTCCAAATCTCGACTTGGAATTTGTGAAAGATTTAATTTCTTACAAAAGTATTGACACGGAAGTTTCGGAACAAATTGTTTCCAAGAAAAAAAATCATTTGTGGTATCTTTCTCCAGAAGCAACGGCTTTGGGATTTTTTGATCCCACCCTGAATGTAATCGAAAAAAGAAAAATGGTCCCATGCTTGCAGTTAAAAGAACCGAAAGTATCGTTGGAAGAGGGTAGACGCATTTTGAATGCAAAAGACTTACAAGATTGCACTTTAAGCGACTTCGTATCATACCAAACGATCAACTTTTTTCATTCCTTTAACCTGTCTGCAGATTTCCTCTCAATTGATCCAAGTCTATGGAATGAAAACGATGAGTATCAGGAAGCAGCTGAGTTTTCCCGAAATTTATTTGTAGCAAATGACACTGCTGAGCGTTGTGTAAAGTTTATGAAAGACTATAATCGCATATTAACCAAAAGTGAACAGGAGCATCAGCTCATTTTGCAGTTTGTCGATGATTACAAAAAAAATATCCTTCAAGTTGCAAAGAAGCGCTAATTTAATAAAAAAATTATTTATAAAATTATCATAAGTTTAGGTATTATGCGTTTTTGTTAATCTTCTCATTTATCATATTTAAAAAAAAATTTGAAAAATTTGTTTGAAAATTCCTTAAAATATTATATTATCCTTTTTTTGATCCTTGAATAAAATGTCCTGACCCTTAAAATTATTATTTTGGTTTATAGTATTAAAATTAAAAAAAAAAATTGGAGATCAAAAGTTCGGAAAAATTATTATAATTAAAAATCGAAACTCTTCCCTCATTTTCCCCATATATCGCATATATTTAAACTTTGGGCCGAGGGTGCGGCCATCAAGCGTTATCCGATCGATCCCAAACTTTTTGGGGTTTTATTTGGACTCAAGGAGAAACCATTTTTGCCCGTCGCATTGAAATATATTTTTAAAGGTCAGTCTAATATACATATGATATAAGTCTTACTTTAAAGCGACTAGGTAGCTTGTACTTAGGTACGACACAACGAAATAAATTATAAATATTTTTTATCAAATCCTTATTACCTTTAGAAGACTCGATGTTTTCAAAACATTGTTGAACTGTCTGCTGTGTTGTAACATTGTTCACTGGGATATCTGGCTCTAAAATACAAAAACATGTTTTATGTTTAGCGAAATAATATATGTGTCGAAGATAATAGTAATATTTAGTATTAATTTTGAATGTTAACCGATAAGTATCAAAAATAAAGACAGAGTTGTTCTATACTGAAATACCAGAGTTACTACTGACAGTAAGGTCTGAGGTAAGGATTGCCTCTACCGAGCATGGCCCGAGAGTGTTGTTCAGTAAACAGTGTTGAAAGTGTTCACTGACAGGTCTAAGTGACGGTGTCAAACATGAGAACCGAACTGACGTGTAAGATGAAAGATGAAAGGTCTTTTTCTTCTTCCGGTTTTGCGGTCGTGGTGTACAGACGTGTTGCGAGACTGTTTTAATCTAACGTTAATCTGAACAATAATCACTTCGGGACTTGCTTTGCTGCCAGAATATAGTTAAATAAAGATGAGTAATAACGTTTCTCTGACATATGTATGTAAAGTGCTTTTTATTATAAAAGAATATATTATTATTTAACGCCAGAGCTATTGGCGAACAAAACTTGATTCATTAACTTTAAAATAAATAATTAACTTCAATTAACTTCTTAATACTGCAACTTTAACGTGACGACTTTGACTTTGACGACTTTCCTACGACGACTGATCTGCGCGACTTGACTTGAATATTTCAAACAGCGGGCAGCGGGACTTCTGGCTTCTTTTTAGACCCTTTACTTTAAAAAAGTAAAAAGGGTCTATTAAGTTTGTCAAAAAAAAAAAGTGCGTAACAGGTCGAAAGAAGTCCGGCAGACCCCATAAAGTATATATATTCTTGATCAGCATCACCAGCCGAGTCGATATAGCCATGTCTGTCTGTCCGTCTGTCTGTAAGAACACCTAGATCTCAGAGACTATAAAAGCTAGAGTCACCAAATTTGGTATGGTGGTTCGTCTATGGGCTAAGCAGATCAAGTTTATCTTAAAATTTTGACACGCCTCCTCCCGCCTCCGTAAATCGAGAACAACATTTTTTAAATCCCAGAAAACGAAAAATATTAAAGCTAGAGTCCTGAATTTTGGCAAACAGAACGGGTATCAGGGTCCTAACGTATCCTGTAAATTTCATCGCGATCGGATAATAATCTCGCAAGTTATTCAAAAAAACTTAAAATCCCATAAAATGGTAAATTTGGAGCCTTGAATTTTGGCACACAGGACAAGCATCGGGGTCTTAATTTATCCTGAAAATTTCATCACGATCGGATTATAAACTCGGGAGTTATTTAAAACTCAATATTACTCAGTGTCGGACCAAAGGAAGAAGAAGAGCATATTGACGTTACAAAGCGTTATGGGGAACTATTAGTGTTACTCTTATTTCCATTTAGAAGAACAAGTAAAGGGCCTCCCATAGTCGACTTCGACTGTAGCCGAAAGTCTGGAAAAATAATTGCTTACACTGTTTTGTCGACGGTTGCCAACACTTTTAGTAACATATCGATTGTATAGTGTTGTGAATCAACCTCAAAGAACATCGATAAACCAATTTTTACTACAGCGTCACTATCGTGAGCTTACATACATACGTACTATGTGAAGTGAAATTTTAAGATATTAATAAATAATAATGCCAAAAGACTACAAACAAAAGTGTCGGGACGCCTGGCTGAAAAGCGCGAAATTTAAGACTTGGGCACGTAAGGACGACACGGACGAAAGAAGAGTTTTGTGCAGTTACTGCAAGTGCACAATCACGGCAAAACTGTCTGATTTGCGCGCCCTTGCTTTGACCAAAAAGTATAAAAGTGCTACTGGCGGCTTCATACAAACTAACAAAATAGATTTAGTAACTTTGCCGGTCAAGACGTTGGTGCAGGAAGCAGCGCTATGTCTCTTTATTGCGGAGCATACATCGTTGGCTCAAGTAGACCATTTGGGGAATCTAGTCGTCAAATACTTTGAGGGCAACAGCACGAGACGCATTCATACGTCTACACAGAACAAACTGCACCAACATAATTAACAAGCCGATCAGTCGAGCGGGCGCGACAGTAGGATACCCTGTGCAGGTCTTAAAATAAAAGTATTTTAGGAAAAGTATTTAATTAAAGTGAAATTGCTCTGCATGTAGTCTGGCAACACCCCATGTTTCTCTCTCTTACACACAGCTGTTATCTTATTGCACGCCAAAACATTTGTTTTTGAAATTTTAGGCAATGTTTATGTATATGGGTTTTGGTAATTAAGAAAATTTAAGTTATTTTAATACTATGATAGAAACGTGAATTTGTCAACCATACGTGTTAGCAATCGCAAATATAAATTAATAAAATAATAGTAATTATTCAGTTTGTCAGTGCTGGACAACTTTTAAACTAATGTAAACTAGGACAGTGTTGGACAACTGGCCAATTATAATGAAATAATGGCAATAAAACAAATTCCTTAATATCTCCTTTATTAATTAGTCGATCGCTTTGAAACTTGCAGCAAATTGCTTAGCGTGGTTATACTGTTAATTTAAGCTGTGTTATCTTAACGAACATGCGTGTAAACAATCGCTAATATTAATTTACATTATAATGTATAGTTCTGAGTTGCCGATGAATGGCGCCACATTCCACATGACACAATGCGCCATACAGCGGCCGACAGTGCAAAACATCAGATTATCATATGCTTTCTCGTTTGCGCAAATGGAATTTTTATATGCTCTCTCGCTTTGGCCAAAAAATGGAATTAAAACAAATTCCTTAAAAATGAAACTTGCAGCAAATTGCTTAGCGTGAGTTATACTTCAACTATCAATCATGTTAGGATGAATTATCTTGGAATTTGAGGTTTTCTTCTATTTGCGTGGGCGGGGGGTGAGATATCGAAAATTGAAAATAAACTTGCTCTGCGTATGGTATTCAGGGACCTACATTCCTACATTCTCTTATAGTTGCTGAGATCCACGCGTTCATACAGACGGACGGACGGACAGACGGACGGACAGACGGACGGACAGACAGACGGACAGGTGTCAATCGACTCGGCTATTGATACTGATCAAGAATATATATACTTTATAGGGTCGGAGATGCTTCCTTCTGCCTGTTACATACATTCACACAAATTCATTATACCACTTTTGCCCATTTTCAATGGGCACAGGGTATAAAAATGTTTTGGGACTGCACTTTACCGAAGACTTGCGAAGCGATATTGGGGACTCAAAGTTTAGTCTTCAAATAGATGAGTCAACTGACTTAGTGTCACTAAACTTCTAGGTATGCACATATATCTCAAATTCAATTATTATTTTATTTGTCATTGTATTTAATATTGTTTAAATGTTTTTTCTGTAATTCATTATGTAATTAGGTGTTGCCATCAATTATTTTTCGGTCCAACATAAAAAGTTTGTTGTGACATTTTTAGCCCTAGTTCATTTAGAGCATTTAAACGCATCCTGCATTGTTGCAGCCCTAAAGAAAGAGTTGGAGGATCGCAAACTTGATATCAAAATTTAATAGGCATTGGCACCAACAATGCCAGCGTGATGATAGGAGTAAATAAAAGTGTATATACTTTGTTAAAAAAAGGAGGCACCTTCTTTAATATTAATAAAGTGCGTCTGTCATTCCATTCAATTGGCTGTAAGTCATGTTTGAAATAATGTTTTGCCGGCAAGTTTGGGGTGTTTAGTTCACGAAACTTATAACTGGTTTTCGAAAAGTTCGTCTAGACAGCTTGAGTACTAAACAATATATATCTGTGTATAAACGACGACAAGGTTTGTGTGGAAAACACGCTACCTCCTATATTGTGTTCGTTGTATTTTGTCGTTCTTGTTCTAGCGTTCTAACCATACGTTTTATGTGTTACAAATACTTAGATATTTGCTGTGTGATTGTCCCTTTATGTATTATTAATAAATTAATAAATAAAACTGATCTATCTCCTTTAAAGATCCCAAAAGTGTGCGACACAAGATGGCTGTCTATTGAGTTGGAGGTGTCCCGGATATTGCAGCAATGGGAAGAGCTGTAACTCCATTTTGGCTTAGCAGCAAGAGAGGAAAAATTCCATAAAGCTGAACTCTTGCATCAAATGTTTAATGATAAGAACTACTTATATTTACTTTTTCAAGACCAAATTTTGTCGGAATTGCAAAGGGTCAACAAGTGTTTTCAGAGCAACAACACAAATGCTACAGAACTTTTAAATGATTTGATGTTGGCCATTCAATCTCTGAAAAAGAGCATAATTCCACCTGAAGTAGATGTTGATGTATTGGAAACAGAGAATATCAAAAGTTATGCCCACGAAGATCTAAACAAAGTTTGAAAAGCATATCAAGTTAATGAAATTGGATTCAGTTTCTGAAATGGAGATTAGAGACTGCTGCTCAAAATTTTTAGTAGAGCTTATTAAGCAACCGTTTAATTAAACAAATAACTTTTGTTTTTATTTAAAGGCTTCCAGATAACTATAATACATTAATGCCGGTGGATATTTTTTCTGTAAACAATGTATTGCGCCACAATAAAAAAGATATTATTCCGTTATTGGAAGGTCTTATCTGCCAAAATATTGAACAAATTGATAGCCAATACAAAAAAATAAATTTTGTAAAATGGCAAAATAATGACTGCACCGAAAAATGTTGGATTGAGGTCAATTCCTTTAAGGATTCTGGGGGTAATAATACCTTTGCTGAGCTGGCTCAGGAAGCCATTGAAATTTTATCGTTGCATTGGTACAACGCCGAAGTGGAGCGTATATTTAGCCAAGTCAATCTTGTCAAACCAAAGCTAAGAAATAGACTACTCCTCAGTACACTCAACAGTGTACTTTACATAAGGTAATTGGATTAATTGTTTGCTAAATTAAAATAATTAATTTTATTATAAATTATGAATTTATAGATATTGCTTGCGCAGACACGAAAAGTGTTGCTACACAAATAAGATGCCTGATAAGTTCCTATAAATAATAGGAACGGAGCTATCTTACGATAACAAAAATGAAGAAATTGACAATCTGGACGGAATTGTGCACCGTGGTCGTCATTGTCATTGTCATCAGCAGCGGCAGCAGACAAGCCAGTTCCACATTGGACAGCGATCTCTCACCATCATCGTCATCGTCGTCGTCATCACCACCATCATCATCAACAGCGCCATGTGGCATTCCCAGCGTCATGCGTCAGTTTCACCTGAAAATAAAGGAAATAAAGATAATTAATCCAATTGATCTTGCCATTAAAAGAATAAAAAGAAGATATATAACATAATAAAATACACATAAAACCAATAATGAAAACTTTGCCAATACAAATGTATTGCCAGGTGTCATATTCCTGCCAATAGGATGCTGTAAGTCGGAAGCCTGCAGCATCATGGCCCTCCAAAGGCGACACAGGTAGCGGGAACCCAAACTAGTCCAGTTTGCGATTTCTGGCCGTACCACACCTGTGGCACCACACGCGGACGGCCAATGGAGGCATGGTCTGCATAAAACAGGCGCTCTACATGCGACAGGCATTACACGGTCGCTGCCAACTATGCACCGATTAGACAACAATAGCAACCACTAACTGATGTCATGGTCTACTGTGCATCCATGGTGCCACATTTAGGCACATGATCCGGCCCCTTCCTGGCGACATTACTCACACGGGCCGTGTGCAAAAGGGACATCACCGCCGTCGCCATCGTCGTCGTTGTCGTTGTCGACGTTGCCAATCATTCAATGGCAGCGTTGGAGGCCGGAGCGACGGATCCATTTGGACGACGGCAGTCCTTTAAGGCACTTTTAGGCACAACCATCCGTTCTTGGCCTGCCATCGGCGAGATGGCTTTACGAGCGGATCACAGCTGTCCCATGCGGCCTGAGTGTTGTGGCAGCAAATAAATAAGCCAGGCCGGCGTAGCGGCCTCAAATCCAATGAGCGGACGCCCATGCAAGCCAGCGATCCACACGCACACACACACACACAACAACAACAACAACATCTCCAGTGCGGCGTGTAAGCGGCCAAGCCAACCAACCAACCGTCTCCCATCCGGTTGCCTAGACAATGACGACAGTTGCGGCGTGGGATCCATCTAGGCCAATATACCATCCATCCTCATCACCATCTGAGGCGTCAGCGGCTGCCACTACTGATGAACCACGCTGACGGCATCCGGTAGCTGCGCGTTCATCGTTCTTCGTTCATCGGTCTGAACTGAACTAAACTGGAAGATGACATCACTGGACATGTCCCCATGTCCCCATTAAAATCCAAAATACTCACCTGTATGCCCTGTTGTTGCCCTGAAATGAATCATTTATATATTCTAGCCAATAAGTAGCCATATACTGTTTAATTACTTACCATGCGCCCAATTTTTAGATTGTTCCTCCCAAGTGCTCTTTTTCTCTCTCACGTGTTTTTTTTATTAACAGAGATGTGTACAATTCTTTAAATTTATATTTATTAACTTATTTGCATGTACATTGCCGATGGCTAATCAGGCCTTAAAGCTTTTACCACAATTACTTTTAATTTTGACACGGCTCACTCGCATGCACACACACGTCGTTTATGTTTTCTTTTAAATTACAAGTGAAAAGAAAAAGAGATTGTTTTTCTCTTGTAATTGATTTTTTGATCTTTTTTGGTTATTGATTTTCATGTTGAGTGTTAAGTGTTAATTTTGTATTTCAGTTTTTAATATTTCATTTTGGTATTAATTTTTAATTTTAGTTGCAGCTGCAGTAGCCAAGAGACGTCTGAACTCCTCGAGCGACACGGATGGATTTTGAAGAGGCGTCGCGCTTTGATGGAGAAGTAGAAGATTAACGGACAGAAATTCAAGACAAGAGGATGGAGGGAAAATGAAATTTCCCAATTTTCCTTATTCTGATTTGTGGACGCGCGGCCGTCATCTGGAGCTAGTTTTTTGTTAAGCCGACACCGCGATCGGTCGGGGCAGGAGTTATCGATATTTCGATACTCGTGCTATTTCTTTTCTCTTTTGCCTTCTCTAGCAGTTTGTGTGGGTAAATGTGTGCGTGTGTGTGTGTCGTATGAGCGTGGGTAAGTTTGTCTTTGATTTTTAAAGCAATTACTAAATTCTATTGTTTATCTCGTAATTATTTTTACATATATAAATATCGTCCGACCTCTGCTGCTTAGTAACAGAGGTTTTGCTGCTCCTATTGCCTTCCGTTCCCCCCTTTTTGGGGAGTGTGGTCAGCGCAACTATGGAGGGGTCTTTCCGGGACTGGATTTCCCTGTAGGTGATGCTGCTGGCTTTGAGCTGGAAGGTATTGCCTCCTTTTTCGAAGCAGTCTTAGTCACCTATTGAGAAATCTTCTTCGCCGGTTCCACTAACTGCACTACTGTACTGTGCGAGAGGTTTTGAGACTCGGTAAGCCTCTCGTACCATCTCACGTTGTATTCGTGCTTTTGCTTCAGTTTCCTCTCCTTCGCGTTCAGCGACTCTGGATTGCGGCCTTCAAGTCCCCTAAAAAACTTAAGTGAGGCCTTGTACCCAGAGCGCTGTTTGCGTCGGGGGTCCTCCATCTCGACTTTGCGATCCGACTCGACCATGCCGACTTTAGTCACCTCGTCGGGTCTCCTGCTCTTTGGCTCGTCCTCCAACGGCATACGAGCAAGCGCGAGCGCTAGCTCGTGGTCCGTTATGGTCGGGCCTATAAACAGGAATTCTGATTTGGTGGCTACTAGCTCCAGATCGACGCCTTCCTGCCGTCGAAGCAGACTTTCGCCCGCTGCAATGTGACCGCTGGCGACACACAGAGAGGATTGCTCCTCACCGTGCCCGCCGGTGGTAGCAGTCACGACTTCCACCGATGTTTGGGCTGACATCCCAGCCCGACTTGAGTTCTTATCTTCCATCCAGGGGGGGATTGGTTAATTTTATTCTTGGGACCACCCCGTAGCGTTTTAGGCCTATCCGCCAGGCACCTCTAAACCGTTCAGTACACCCCATCGGTTAGTTTCCTAACCGACTGAGAGTTCCTGACCGCTGCCTCAGCTAGACTCCGCAATACCTCGGTCGAGCAAGTGACTATGCATCACCCGATCGATCGGGATAATGCAGAGTCCATTTCCCAGCCGGCACCCTCGTGGATGGTTCATTTAGAGGAATTTTTCCAGCCCTGTTTCACTAAAAACAAGAGGAAAATTCTCAACAAACAAGTTTAACATCTGCTGAGAAGTTTCCATGTTTGTTTCTCATTGTTTTTGGGAGCAGAGATTACTCTGCTCATAGTACTGGTCAAAATTTATTGTATCTTTAAGAGCTACAATCCCAGTATATAGCAAAAATTGCCTGAACTCAGTGGCTTTCCAGTTAGGAATCTCTAGCAATGTTCTCGGTTTCCGCGCAAATCTCTCTTGGGATATACTTTTCCATCGATATTAATATTTGCAAAATCTTTCCTTTATTTTCCTTCGAAACTTTAATTAGCATTTTATTATAATTACCTCCATCTAAGACACCCAATTCGATAAGGTGCATGCAATCAAGCGGAACCTGAGTTACCATAAGGACTCCAAGATTTTCAAAAGCGGACTGAAAAGTTAAATACTCTGCTTTATGGTGACCATATGGTATTTTCAGCAATGAAAGTCTTTATCTGTTATTAATTCGGCACAATTAATGCTGAAAGTTAAGACATAATCTACTTTGTGTCCTACCTGTATGCATTTGCTACAGTCGTGACTGGATCTATATCCAGGTGTACCCGTAACAAAAGCTCTTGCAGGAGCATCACATACAATTGCTCTAATTTCTAAGTGAACTTTTTTATTGGAAATGGTGAGGCCAATTTAAATAATATCGGACAACTCACTAGTGAATGCTTCGCAATTAAATGGTTTATTGTGACCCATAAATACACCTATTGGCAAGATAGGATGATTATTTACATTATTTACTCGAATTCGCTTCGCTTGTGTTGCTTTTTTAGTACCTGCTGCTGCAAAAGCGTCGCTTCTGAAAAATGCGCAATATGAAAAATACAAAATAATATTTAACTAAAGAAACTATAATACATTTATTTATCACTGTGAATCTAATAACACTTAACAAATAAAAAATATATGAAAATTAATAAAAAATAATACTTAAAATATAAATTATTTTTGATTGCTTCAGTTCACTTAATTTAATACTATTATAATCTTAAATTTGTATAGTATAAATGTAAAAATAGTATATTTTCTACTGTTTTCGACCTAAATTTGTTTCTTTTGTCGGTAATTATATTGCCCGCTAAAGAAAATACCCTTTCAGTTGCTGCACTTCTCGATGGTATTGTAAGAAGTTGCAATGTTAATTTGGATAAAATTGGATAGCAATTTTCTATTGATTTCCACCATTCAATGGGTTCGAAGTCCTCACTTAAAGCCAATCTCTCAGTACAATTAGTTTAAATTTCCTCGAAGGGCGACCTATTATTATTGTTATCTGTGTGAACCAGCAGTCGGAAAAAGAAAAACGTGGTTTTTTGCACAAACTTTTGGCTAATGGATTTAGATGCTAATTGACAACTTGGGCTTGCTGGTCTTGATTCTATACTAGAGAAACTATTAGCACGAGAAGTTTTATTTAAGCTAAAGCAACTACAAAATTTTATTACTTATGTCCAGACAGAACATTTTAATTTCCACAATGTCCTCATGTTCCATGATTGCTGCAGGTGGATATAAGAAAAAGGCTGCTTTGTGCCAAATACTCAAATTGTCTTTCCAAACTGTGTTAACATCGATTAAAATTCTTTCTTTGAGAATCGACATAGACGTAATATCTTCAAAATTTGGTTCACATAATATTACTATTTTAGCAATCGAGGGCAACACAAAGACTAGTGAAGGAGAGCTACATGTTTGCAATTCTTTGAAAATTCTCTCAAAATCTTCAAGCAGTGTTAATATTATTTTTCAATTTGATATGTTCTCGGTTATGAGCTTTTGACCCTCCTCAGTCTCACTTAAAATTTGATTAACTGCTGTCCAATTATCTTCTATACAATTAGGCATAGTATAAATCGAATTCCATCGAGTAGGGCACGAGTTTTTCAGTGTTGTGCTTAGTCTTTTAAAAGTCTTTTTTAAATATTTCACGATTTTTTTGCATTCGTGTAAGGTTTCCTAAAGCTCATACGATTCGTCAAATGATTTTTCCAACACATTCGAATATAAGTGGCTACTACAATTTAATCTTATATTGTTTTCCAATGCCCGCTGGTGGGTGGCACCGGGACAGTAGGGTGGCAAAAGTGGCCCACTTGCAGTTCTCTGCTGCCTACCTCATCCGCTAAATTTACTATTTATATTTCATTTCCCACTTCAATATCTTCCTCCACTAACATTGCTGGCTCTAATTGTTTCTTTCCCTAAATTCTTCTACATTGTCAACTTCTCTGCAGCTTCTTCGTGCAGCAGCTAATCTGTCACGAAAATCGTCTTTTTCTTTTCTTTTTTTTCTTATCAATTTGCGCATTTGCCTATCACCAACCATTTTTAATTTTTATTGCTACCTTTATTTACTTTAATTTGAAAAAAAAAAAAATTATTTAAAACTAGATTTTTTAAATGTTAATATTTTTATATTTATTTCTATATTTTTTTTACTTAAAGAGGGAGAAAAAATACGAAAAAAAAAAACAATAATATTATTAAAAATATAAATAAACCAGTCGAAAAGGCTATAGTCGAAGACGACTGTAAAAGACCCATTACTTATTTTTCAAAAAGGAAATAATAGTAACAAACTTAGATACTTATACTTATATAAAAACCTAAATGTATTTGTCGCCGCTAAAATTAGCTTCCGATTAATAAAATATAATCGATACCCAGGGAACACCACGGGGCGGCCACTACAGATGTAATGGGGTCATTTAACCCAAAAGAACTTTTGGGGACCTACGAGTCGACTTGAGTTGTATAAAACAACCCCAACGTTCCCCAAAAAAATTACACTTCTGTTATCTGCGCAGATGAATAATGTATATAATAATAAGGAATAAAGAAATTAATATAATAAAACTATTATACTAATAAAGAACTAAATATAATAATACTTTTATGCATATAAAATAATAATATAAATAATGTAATAATTAAGTAAATAAGTAAAATATATTATCTTACATATTATATGCAGACTTAGAAAATATGGCAAGTAAATTATCTAAAACTTAGGGCTGCAAATGCATCAATATTACGTACATCGATGTTCACAGCATCGACTTTTCCAAACATCGATATATCGCTGAAAACATCGGAAATTTTCAGGGTAGTTAAAATAACCCATAAATTGCTGAAATTTGTAATCACGCAATTTATTAAAAGAAGTTTTCCTTTAGAGACTCACCATGCAGTGAAACATCAATGTTGCCAACGAAACATCGATATATCGCAATTCTACAAAGAATCGATACTGTCATCGATGTTTTTTCAGACCTACTACAAGTCACTATTTTGAATAGCAACTAAAATTGCACTATGGTGACTGTATATCGTCTCAAAGGTGCGCGCGTTGGGCCTGCTATCGAACAAATTTGTCATCGCCCAATCAATGTGTGTATCACAATTGGTTGTAGACGAATTCAAATGTAAAAGAGACTCATACCTTAAGTTACCTAAGAAGGTATAAATCCTTTCACTGCAGCCTCTGAGAGATCGTAGCACATATTAAAATCTCCTAAAACTAAAGAACTACTATCTAAAAATGAAAATGTCTGAAATAAATCCTCAAACTCAGCTTCAAATTTAAGCAATGGATAACTCGGTGTTCTGTACAAAATTAATATTCCTAAAGACTTGTATTTAAATACGGCAAACTCAAACACTCCAGAAGCAACATTATTTGAATCAGCATAATAACGACCACTGGAACAAAGACTTACATTCTCGAATAGCTCATTTTTATGAGGATAAGAATGCCTCTTTATGGTCGAGATCTATTAACTGCTGATTCACAATCTAGGCGCACTACATCACTTTATCCAGGAATTTGATATGTCTAGCTTGAGAAAGTGGAAGTCTCAACGAAACATAAAAGCGAAGAATGAAGCATTAGCTGATCGGAGCAAATATCGCTAATGTGGCAATGCAAACTTTCCGTGTTATGGAACAATGCATTAAATGTATTGCTGTCAAATAGACAAATATAGTGGCTATTTAATAATTTTGTAGTGCGCAGACTTCGAAGCTCTTGCTCTACTGAGGACTGGCGGTCAGATTTTGGGGGCACGAATCCCCCAACAATGAAAAGGCCTGCTGCGCTAGTTGCTCTGCTGCAAGCTACATATAAGGCCTCACGAATCATTCGAGAAGTTGTATGAACCACAACTTTGCTATATGTTGCTCCTTGACTTTTATGTATAGTTATACCTTCTGCAGGTACAACTGAAAATTGTTAAAATGGTTATTTGATGATTCGAATGAAACTGAAAACTTTTTGTTATTTTCTGAATTGGGGTCAGAGAATGGGGGCACTTAGCCCGAGCATTAATTCCTACACCTTCATCTATAATTTGTATCCAAAGAACTTGAGGAGAATTGGATGTACTAAAGCTGATATCCATGAAAATACCCGAAGCTCCATTTACTAAACCATCTGCCGTATCTACATTGACCGTCATCATGTATTTGGCAGTAGTTTTTAAAATAAGAGAGGTACATAACCCTTGAGTTTTGGACGTTGGGAAATTTTTGACTGCCTCTAGGTGTCTGTTTTTGACTTCTGCACTAAGATGAGAAGCCTTTATAAAATCAAGAGTATTTGAAATGTGTTGAGGATTTGCAATGGAGTTTAATTTTGCCGTATTAAATATACTTTTATCCTCATTTCTGTAAAATAAATGAATTGCGTCATTTGGCAATTGTCCTTCTTCGACAATTCGAGGTCGAAGTAAACTTATATCAGCAGATGAGATCTGACCGGATGCCATGTTATTTAATGCTATTGCAAAAGCTTGGTCATCTCGTTGTCGCATAATCTCTGTGAGTTCAAAAAACTTAAAAGAGTCCCACAAAAACGACCCATATATTGTACTGTATGGGTCATGCAACTCAGAATTGGATTTGAAAATCCATCGATCTCCAACAGGGCTTAGCTGTCTAAGATCGCCGAAAACAATTACAGAAATACCTCCAAATGGTGCTTCTCTGTTATTTAAAATTTGTTTAAGACGAGAGTCCAAATGGAAAAACATTTTGGCACCGACCATTGAAATTTCATCAATTAATAAAACCTTAAGATCAATAAATCTTGATCGAAGGGTATTTAATAAGTCATCTACTAGATTTTTAAAGGAGGACCCAGATTGATTCACGGGAAGTGAAAACATAGAATGAAGGGTAAAACCCCCGATTCCGAATGCTGCTTTTCCAGTGGGAGCACACAGAAGAATTCTTGCAGTGTTTGGGTCGCATGCAGGCCTACGCTTATATAATTGAGAGAGGGACTGAAAAAGTGCTGAAATTAGCCTACTTTTGCCAACCCCTGCTCCACCACCGACAAATTCGTGAAAAACTGTATTATGGTGGACATTATGTAAAACGTGAGTGAAAAAAGTTTTTTGCTTCAAATTTAATGATCGAACCAGGCTCGATAAACATTCTGGGATATTATTGGCGGAAGCTTTATTATTCGGGTAGTACCGTCCGAATCATCATTTTGTACATTTTCGTTATTATTGCCATTTAAATTTAAAACGTTCAATTGAGAACTAATTTCCGGAAAAGCTAAAACCCTAAATTCGTCATCTACCTGTCCATCTACCTGTTCTTCCCCGCTATTGCCTTCAATTTCCATGGCCCTTCTAAGCGCGTCTTCTAAATCTTCTAATGTGTTATACCTTTTAAATTTAACCCTAATTGTCTCTTCGTTTTCTGAATAAACGTCCTCGCAATTTTTATGTACTAATTCTACCTCTTCATTTCTCCAAGGAAAATAAAGCATGACTAGTTCTCTAAAGTAATTTTGTCTATCGGTATTTAAATTAAAACTCCTAAATCGAATTATGCGAGGCTTTGTCCTCTCCCTTACAAACCCACTTCCATCGAGAAGAGGAAGAGATAAGCCACCTAAGTTCTCATTTTCGTTACCATCTTCATTATCGATACTCTGACGAGTCGCTCTTATTGTTTTTGTAAAATTATACTCAGCAGCAAAATCGGCTAAACACAGGCCGTCGAGACTATGTGGTCGCTGTTCATAGTGATCCAGTAACCCCACTACAAATATGTCACTTGAATCAGGAGACATTTCTTGTTGTTGTTGCTTAGGCTTGAGCATTTTGACTCTATGCTCAGGTAATAACGTATTAATGTAAACGTCTGCGTGGCTAGTCTCAACTTATTATGAACTTATTACCAATATACTGCAGTCTTTGCTTGATGGAGAAGTGCCGGAAATGAACTTATTACCAATAAACTGCAGTTTTTGCTTGATGGAGAGATTGCCATTCTTCAATGGCATCACGCATCAATTGGGAAATGCATCTTTGGGATTTGTTTATATAATTAATTATATAACTGCAGCATGCATAGGGGTCTAATATGAATTGGATATCAATATTAGCCCCTTGCATTGCAAGAATGTGTTTATTATATGAATTAACATTAATTGCTGCAAAACTTCTCTTAAGGAATATTTGTGGTTTTTTCAAACCAGACCTTGTGGCACATATATAGTTCTCGTAAGAGAGACTCACTCGTTCATGAGACAAAAAGTTGTCGAATATGGTCAAGTGTTCAATGCTGGCAATATCAAAAGATGAATTTAAAAATTCACGAATTCTTTTTAAGTTTGCGAAATGTTTTGAAACGTGAAGAGTATCTGGAGGCAGTGGCCTCAGAATTTCTGTTTTAGGCATTTGCACGAATGCGTGTGCTTGTGCCTTTGGTAATCAATATATGGAGAGAGGTCGACATTTGCTACATCTGTGGTAATAAACTGGTCAATGACATCTATTACTGGAGGAATAGACGAATCATTGTCGAAATCCACCTTTCAGCCAAGACATTCCGTGGATATGAGGTGAACCTCTCTGCTGAAATTCAACTCGCCAGTAGTACATGACAACATTATGTTGTCCGAAAATACCCCCTTGCTTTTTCATTACCTTAAATAATTGCCTACCGATAGTCAAAATACCGAGCACAAGTTACAGGATCAGAGCGGATTAACCGCACTTTCTCTTGAGAAGATAACAAGAATGCTTCTTCTTCTGTAACGTCTTGCTTGTCCACATTCTTTTTCAGTAGAACAAGCAGCTCTAGCCATTTGCTTTCAGCTGCCGACAATGTAATAAAAAATGTAGGAAAGCCAAATTGACGAATCATAGCCATTACCTTCTTTTTTCTGCTTCCCAATGAACAGGAGACGTGTGAATGTTTTGAAGAACCCTATAGCCTTCATCGTGGCGAATCAGATGGTCCATATGTTCTTCATTTAGAGCATTAGAGGCTGTAATAGCGCGTGAAGCACTGTGCTTTCTTAAGCAAATCGAAGTATTGTTTCGAATATTGATCAGTTTTAATTTTTATAATTAAAGAACAATTTATCAATTCTACAGCCTCGCCTATCGAAATTTCGAAGCTCAGATCTCACAATGGTTGTAAAACTCTCTTAAGTCTTACGTTTGTTGCCTGCAAATATAGTAGGAAGTGCTAATTCGTCAGAATCAGCATCCATAATCATATCTGGGGATCTTTGGCCTTCGCGTGGAGCAATTATGATTATTTGAGGGGCAATATTATCTATCTGATTATTCTCAAGCAGAGTTTCTTGACCCCCAGGATTGAGCTCCTCCATTTACACATCCTCTTCAGGACGAGATGGTTCGCGATTTAGTCCATGAACTTACTCTGTGGCTGCTTGAGAAGCTACGTATGGAACAGTTTCAGAAGTGTATTCTGAAATTCACTCTTCATTAAGGACAACATTATGTTTCCTATAAAGTTCGGTATCTATTAAATACATGATTGCATCTGCAATTTTAAGGTGCCTAACAGTTTCAGCCATAAAATCATGACTGTTAACGATTGAGGTGAAGCTGTACTACCTCTGTTTCATTGAAAGCTCGTGGAAGGGAAGTCACGATATTGCTAACAGGAATTGGAACATTGACTACAGCTCCTTTAATGGCACTCTGACGACCAACGCCTAACGTCTTTATAATCATATAAGGAAGTCGAGGAGAAATGAGTCGATCCTCTAATGGAGAAAGCCCTTTGAGACACTCGGGCAGATCAGGAAAATCTAATCCATTAGTTATGGAAAATTTTGGTTTCCTTCCAGATTTTATATTACTGCTACAGGTATTGCAGAATTTAAAAGAGTCGTCAGCGGAGGGAAACTGACTTGAAGAGTAATCTTGTGCAGTTGATGTGGAAACCACAGACCTTTACAACAAGGGCGTACTTGATTTGGACCCAGCTTTACCATTCGATTGAAAATGACTGTTTGAGCTTCTAAAGTTAAGTTGGGTAAAATATCGCCCTGAATGTTATTCGCACGATCTTCTCTCATACGGTCAGCATTACGTCGGTTTTCTGCTTCCCTGTTTTGAGAAAGGCTCCTATTCTGGCTGACTCTTTGACTAATACGTCTTAAGGCGTCAGCAATTACTTGTCGCTCTAACAATCGAACACATTGTCGCCGTGCACTATTGAGAGCTTGCTCGACAATCCTCCGCGCAGGATTGTCCCTAGTTTGAGATCGACTTAACCGATCTCTTTCCCTTTCTAGCATACGACGCTCAACATCGGATCGCCCAACTGCTCTAAGGAGTGTGTTTCGTCTCTGTTCGTTTCTCCTGAGTATAGGATCCCGTCTTCGTAAAGATCTACGCAGATTATCGGCTTTCCTTTCCCGTTGCCGAAATTCTGCGTCCACTCGTCTCTGCCCCCTGAAACGAGTGTTTCCCTGCTGCTCTGTTGTCCGTATGTTAATATCCCGTTTACGGTTCGATCTACGCAGACTTTCGGGCAACCTTTCCCGCTGCCGATAGTCAGACTCCGCCCGACTTTGTCTTCTGCTATCAGAATTGACAACCCGTCTTTGAAGCTGATCTTCTGCATTGTAACGCCTAGTTGAGCGGCGTGCCCTATTAAGTTCTAATTCTTGATCTCTATATTCTGGGTCTTCCCTACGATCTCTCTGAGAGGCTGCATTATTCGCATTTTCTAATGCTGAATAAGTAGTGTTTTCTCTATTTACTCTATTCCTTAAGCGGCGAGTTCTAGATTGCTGAGATGCAGACTGCCGACCTAGACGTGGCATTTCGAACAAATTTATTATAGGCCTAAAAAAAGTTTAACAAGTGTCCAAAAAGGGTCCAAAAATATCAGAAAAATTAATATAATATGAAATATATTTTATAATATTATTATTATTATTATTATAAACACAAATCCGAATATCCGAAAATTATATACGCGAAACCCGAAACCGAATGCCGCGCTCATATATGTAAATATACACAGACCAGAGCCAACTTGTTTTGTACTTTATTATAATATTTATTTTTTTGTAATTTTAACTAATTAATCGAAATAAGCACAGTTTAACTTAATACATTAGCGTATATACATATATACACATACACATATATACGTACATACATATACACATGTATATATATATATATATATATATAAACTATATACATATTATGTATATGAATATATGTATATTAACCGCCACTTATAAAATCCTATTATTGTTATTATTTATTAAAAGAAATTAATAAATTGGTGCTCTGGTAAAGACACTAACACATTCACACAAACACAAGGGGCTCCTTTTGGAAAGTCAACAAAAGAAAAACGTTTTCAACTAATTTTCCACTTGTTCACTTATTAGAATATATTCCCTTTAACAATATGCTTATATTATTATTTATAGTTAATAATAAAAGCATATTCAAGAGTTCAGCACTTTTTAATTAATTTTTAATCGGACAAACGAAACGCACAAATCGAATTCAACGAAAATCAACGCAAAGTAGAATAGACAAGTGCGTTACATTGAAGAGAGCGAGAGAACGATGTGTGCATTTTTTTAGCGTGCCAAAATCTGTTAAGCTCACACATACTCTGCAAACAATTTGGCGATTCTAGAGTCGCCAATCACCAAAAAGAGTCGTCTGCGAGTCGCGGTGGCGATTTTCGGAAGAGTTATCTTCCAAGCGATAATTTGGCGATTTTTAAAGTCACTTCAAATGCAGTGCAATGAAGAAATGCTTAACTAAAGTAACAGTAAAGAGATGCAAAACACTGATTGCGTTGAGCACAACTTTGTTTGGTGTCATATATTAATTCAAATTTGTTACAACTCTTGACACGTGCGGTTGGTTTTTGCAAAATCCATATTTTTCGGTAAACGTTTTTCTTATTTAATAAAATATATTAAGAATGATAATATGATAAAATCAACTTTAAAATACATTTTCTAATCTATTTCTTGAATAATTGTGCAGGTGTGGGTATAAGGAAATTCCCAAATACTAATGAGATAGAAATAAATAAAATTGTGCAGCAGCATCTTGTTTATCCGCAGGACAGGTTGAACAAAAAAACCAAAAATAAAAACTGAGCATACCTATATGAATATATTCATCATAAATTTATCTTTAAATATCTTTAAATTGAAAAATGTTTTTGTTTTACTTATTTTATTTTTAATTAATTGTTAAATAAATATACGGAAAAATAAATCTAAAAAAAAAACACTCTTCTAAGTCTCTTTGAAGCGACACTTCCGCAAACCTTCCCTAGGACTCTTCCGCAAATCTACTGGAAGACTCTTCTGCGACTCTTCTGGAAGATCAGAATGCGATATCGCGGACGATCAAAATAATCTTCTTGGCGAGTCGCCTGCGACTCTTCCGCGATTCAAATTGTTTGCTGGGTACTTACATATGTACTATGTGAACACGCGCCAAGGCCACACGGATTCTATTTTACCATACATACGTATCTATCTATACATATGTCTGTTATTATTATGTTGTGTACATGCTTACCTAACAGAGAATAGAAATTAACAATTAGAAAACTATTTTAACAGAAAAGGTTGAACAAAATTTAAAAAATTTAAAAAAAAAATTGTCAACAGTCCTACATTAGCAAAATTAAAAATTTAAAAGTATAAGGTATATCACTAAAAAAGAATTAAGGAAATTATCCACGTCAGACTGTATTTGAACCCCGACTCATCGAGCAAAAATCGAATGCACTACAATCTACGCCATTGAAGTACATTTCTGATAGCAAGTCAAACTGAGTATATGATTTGACCGCTTAATAGTTGTAGTTTCCTTCACCCATTCTTTGCCAAGGCATTTTTTGTTTGCAAGTACAAATTCGTATTATTTTAGTATTGCGAAAATTTGCCAAAGGTAGTATGTATGTATGCAATACATACTTTGATTATAGCACATAAGTATGTAGGCATTTATGAAAGAAAAAAAATGCAAGTCACTTAGTAACAAGTCATCTAGTAATAACCAAATAAAAATAGCTGGTAGCAAGGAAAGAGAGAGTGCGTAACGTGCAAATCCAAGATCTATTAAGTGCACACACGCAAACATACATATGTACATAATTTAAAAAATAAAATAGACGAAGTTTGCAGTTTAACATGCATATGTTAAATTAACATACAAATGTTAATCTTAACATACAAATGTTATGTAAATGTACATGTATGTATGTATGCATTGGATTTAAATATAATATATTGGCATTTATGGCAGAATTTGTTTATGAAAATAAAAATTTTGTTTTATTATTTTATTTTATTACTGCATTGATAAATCTAAATAAAACAGAACATAAAGAACAAAAAGGAAATAAGAGTACCACTAATAGGACCCCATGGAGCGTTGTAACGTCACTATGCTCTTCTTCTTCCTTTGGCCCGACACTGAGTAATATTGAGTCTTGAATATCTTCCGAGTTACTTATCCGATCGCGATGAAATTTTCAGCATACATTAGGACAACGATGCTTGTCCTGTGTGCCAAAATTCAAGGCTCCAGTTTTAAAATTGACCATTATATGGGATTTTAAGTTTTTTTGAATAACTTCCGAGATTATTATCCGATCGCGATGAAATTTTCAGGATACTGTAGGACCCTGATACCCGTCCTGTGTGCCAAAATTCGTTTTATGGGATTGCAAAAATTTTGTTCTCGACTTATGGAGGCGGAAGGGGGCGTGTCAAAATTTTAAGATAAACCTGATCTGCTTATCCCATAGACGAACCACCATACCACAAATTTGGTGACTCTAGCTCTTATAGTCTCTGAGATCTAGGCGCTCATACAGACAGACGGACAGCCGGACAGACGGACATGGCTATATCGACTCGGCTGGTGATTTCCTGGTACAATTCCTCGCTTAGTAGCGTAGATGAAGGATCCTTGCTTCGCTACATTAATTTTGAGACGATAATCCAGAGTCTCATATAATGACTCATCATTTATAAGATGGTCAGTGGCACCGGAGTCAAGAATAAAACCGCGCTTATTTATAACGCGACTTTTCGAGTTTAGCATAAACGCGAAACCGTGTTGTTGTGTTGCGCATTGAGCTTGCTTATTTTGATTTTGATTTTCGGTTTGATTCATTTATAAATAGCGTCTAAGTTTTTGAAAATCTGACTCGCCGTGACGTCACCAATTGTGAAATTCAAGAACGAGTCGCATAAGTACTCGATTAATGTCCCCTTTGTGCACTCTTCTGCCTTCTTCCAACAATCATAAATTTCAGCTGGCACTTTCTCGTCAATAACTTTTATTACCCGAAGTTCAGTACACAAAGCTCGCATTCTATGCTTCCAAATAGAGTATTTTTCGCCGTCAAACGGCTTTATATTGCGCTATTATACACACACACACAATTTTAAACAAAAGAGAGCAAATTTAAAAAAAACTGATAAATTTTACGGTTTTTAACTGTATGTACACTTGTCAGAAAAACTATGCGTACAAACATGTTCTGCAAGTTTGTCTTTAAAAAAAAATGTGTTAAAAAATACATAGAAAATTATTTTTTTTTTACAGCAACTAGTATATTTAATACGCTTTAATTTAATGCAAATTCTTACTTTCTAGCACTTAAACTTTTTATAATATAGCTAAAAATGTACAAAATGGTCTTTTTTCGACCAGAAAAAGTATGCGTACAAAAGTAAAAATTAATTGAAAAATCCGTATTTTTTGACAATTTAGTACGAAGTCGGATACCCTTTACGTTCAATAACCTCAACCAACCGATTTGGCATTGACTGGACCAATTTCGATGTATCCTCTGCTGTTATTTTGTTCCATTCTTCGACAATTATTTTTTTCAGCATATCCTTCGAAGTAATAGTGTGCAGGCGGATCCTGCGCTCCAGATGGTCCCACAAATGTTCAATGGGATTGAGATCAGGGAATTGCGGTGGCGAATTAAGCTAGTTTCGAACATTATAAAGCAACCACAGCTTTGTATTGTGGGCAAAATGCTTTGGATCATTGTCCTGTTGGAACCAAAAGTCACTATCCAGTCCCAAATTCGTGGCGCTTTGGTGCAAATTTTGTTTAAGGATGTCGATATACTGTTTGTGATTCATTCAGCGACGATCGAAGGAAAAAGGAAAGAGACATATTCAAGTGTGACCAAATCCTAGTAAATTAAAATTACTCCTTTAGAGTTACCAGATCAAGTTACTAAATTAATACTAGAATATTATTCATGAAAAATACTAAATGTTAATTTGAATATGGGATATTCAACAATATTCTTGATCAGCATCACCAGCCGAGTCATGTCCGTCATGTCCGTCTGTCCTGCTGTATGAACACCTAGACCAATTTTGGTGACAATACTCCTGTGGCCCCCGAAAAGGTCACGTTTGTCTTAGAATTTTGCCACGCCCCCTTCCGCCCCCAAGAATCGAAAACAAAATTTTGAAAATCCCATAAAGCCAAAAATGTTAAGGCTAGAGTCCTGCATTTTGGCACACAGGACGAGCATCAGGAAAATTTCATCGCGATCGGAAAATAAACTCGAAAGTAATTCAAAACTCAATATTACTCAGTGTCGGGCCAAAGGAAGAAGAAGAGCACATTGACGTTACAACGCGCTATGGGGTACTGTTAGTGTAACTCTTATTTCCATTTTGAAGAATAAGTAAAGGGTCTCTCATAGTCGACTTCGACTGTAGCCTTTCCGATTGGTTTTTTTTATTAAATTAATAAATACCAATTTATTTGCATATATCATTTTGTAAAGCTCCCTCAATGAAGTTAGTTTGAGCACATTAATTTAAAACAATTTTATTCATTGTTAATACCATATTTTTAGTGTCACTACAAATTTCCAGGGTATGCCAAATTCTATGCGCCGCTGTTAGCGTCGACGCAAGCAGATTTACTTTTTGCAGCTTCTGTTCGTTTCGCTTTTTTACTTTGTCGGCTACCGCACCAGCGGCTGTTGGCAGGTGCTGTTCGTTCCTATTGTTGTTTCTTTCTTTGTCTAACCTCGTCGTCGACGTCAGTGGTGACAGATAATTTAAAGGTTAGACAAAGACGGAACAGTAATAGAAACGAATAGCAAGAGCCAACGCCATTTTCCGTGCGCAACGCAAGCAGCAACTATATTTTAGCAGTCGCGACGGCTGGACATCGTTAGGGAATATTAAGAAAGGGAATTCTGGTACTGAAGGGTAGCAATAGCAGAAGCAAAAGAAATGGGACCAGAGCGAGCTACATACCTATGTATATATTTTTGACCACTGATATTGCTGTCGGCAAAGTATTGGTTGAACTGCTCCCGTATATGCTCCCAAAACTGAGTAGGCAAAAAATATTCAATCCCTTTTTTTATGATTGTTTATTGAGCTCAATTAAGTTCGTCCTTGTCGTTACTAAATATTTTAAATTTGTCAATAGCGCTAACTATGTAAATGTGTCGAGTTCAGCTTTACTGAGGTGCGTTTCACATTCATAAGACACCTTAACTTTGGCTATTATTTTAGATAATATATATATATTGCATCGAAGTTGTTTTTAGACCCTTTACTTTAAAAGGGGGTTAAGGGTCTATCAAGTTTGTAAAAAAAATGTGTGTAACAGGTCGAAGGAAGTCTGACCTTAAAAGGTATATATATATATTCTTGATCAGCATCAACAGCCGAGTCGATATAGCCATGTCCGTCTATCCGTCTGTCTGTATGAGCACCTAAATCTCAGAGACTATAAGAGCTAGAGACACCAAAGTTGGTATGGTGGTTCGTCTATGGGCTAAGCAGTACCAGTTTATGTTAAAATTTTGACATGCCCCCTTCCGCCTCTGACATCGAAAACAAAATTTTGAAATCCCATAAAATCAAAAATATTAAAATATTATCATGAAAATTTCATCGCGATCGTATAATAAAATGAAATTTCCAGGATACATTGGGACCCTGATGCTCGTCCTGTGAGATAAGACTCAGAACTCTAGCTGGAAGAGGAGCATGTTAACATTTTTAGCTAATAGATCTGATATTATTTGATCGGCTAAACTAAACATGCGTTCCGATTCAGTCGAAGTTGCTTGAATACAAGGATATTTTTTGACACATTGCTGATTAGCCACAAAACCGTTAGGGTTCATCTGCAAACAAGTCAAGATATTTATAATAAGACTTACACTTTTTGTTTATGCTAATATATACTATCCAATACGTCAATGGGTCCGGCTCGTGTCCAATGCCATTATCTTCAATATACTGACGGAGCATAATAAGGGATTCTGATCTATGGGCTTTGATTTTTACAGACCGCCTTTGCTTTATAAAACCGAGAAGTTCTTTGCGTCTATCAGTTTCAGTGTGTTCCTCTGCGTTGCTGACTGTGCTTAAAGGTTTATCAAATTCAATTAGTTCGTTCTCCAAAAGTTTTACGGTCTGATCTACATTTTGTGGGGAAGAAAGGCCCTCCTTTTTGAACCTAGGATCTAGGGACGTCGCAATTCGTACCGCATTTCGTAGCTCAAATGGATAAAGTCTCGCATTTATACGCTCTGTTACATAATTTCAAGCTGCAGCCCCCTCAGCTTATTTTGTTTTTAGGCAGACTAATTTTGTTAACAGACCAAACGAAAACGGAATTTGAATTTGTTTGCAACAGTTACCTTCTTGCTGGCTGACACTCTCACTGTAGCATCATTAAACGGCGATAAAAAGAGACACAGATCTTTCCACTTTTATTTATTTATTTATTTATTTAGTACGACTGAAAGCAGTCGACAAGAAAATATACACAATACAAAATTAAGATATTATAAATTAATTAAATTAATAAACAATATTATTATTTAAATCTAAACTGAAAAGAAAAAATTAAAGGCCTGGGGGTACTCAAAGTTATGACTTTAAAAGATCCAACATTTGTTGCAAGGATTGGGGAAAACCCCAGAAAACCCAATCAGATCAATAAGTATTAGTACAATTAATGTGTTTGTAAGTATAGGAATTAGTGTTTGTTAATGTGAGTATAACTAAATTGTTAGCAAGCTAATAGTATTAGTGACTACCCAAGTTAGTATTATAATCAAATTAGTAATAGTACAAAATTAGGAAGTGAGGGGATCAGATTCCTCACAGAATTATACATTCTGGAGAAATCAAATTGTATTTCGCTACACGCAGGGCAAGACCATTTTAAGTCACCACAATCTTTCTTAGGGATGGCGGTAACCTTATCACAGTCCCTACCGGAGAGCCCGGCACACTTAGCATGCATGACGTTATCATACAACCAGCAGTGCACAAACTGTGGTTGAACCGAATCATAGCACGCTTGAAAGTGCAGGCTTTCCTGCAGCACGACATATTTCCTACAGGGGTTCAAATGTAAAAACAGGTAAACAAATAAGGCGCTCAAAAATATCGCAAAATCACTCAATCTTAACTCTGAGTAAAAGAGATAAGACAGCAGCAACAGTAGCTTCTGAGAACGCGGTACCAAACAAAAGCACAAACGACAAACGCACAAACACTTGTAAGCAATGGAGCGTCGAAAACTGTAACTATGTATGTAAGTACAGCGTGCCGCTCAAATCAAAGCAAGAGCGCAAAATAGAAACAATAACAATTTGTGAGCGCGAAGTGCAGAACAAAAACGAATGCACAAACAAACACGCACAAACAGTTGAAGATAGGAAGATGCCAAAAAATAATTTAGCAAGTCGAATCAAATAAAACAGGGATTTGTAGACTTACAGTACACCAAATGATTACACTTTGCACAGCAGTTAGTACTTATCCGGATTAAGGTGCACAATTAGCAAAAAATAAATATTTATATATAGAAATTAAGCACAAAACAAAAGAAATTTGAGGAGCACAAATAAAACACGTCTGGCTTGATCAACTAAGAACACTCTTAACTGCTCAATGTCATCGGCAGTAAGAATAGATGGTGACTCTGGTGTGCTTAGTAAAACTTTAAAAAGTGCGGATTTGGTTTGCAGAATTCGTCGAATCATAAAATACGCGCTATTCCATCTGGTGGGAACTTCTTGTTTTAAGCAGTACGCTCTCCTTTCTTGTTCATCTTTAAATAGATCATATGATATAGTGCTACTCTTAAAGTACGCCACAACGCGTTTTCATTTAGTCAAAAGATCATCAACGTCATTTTGAGATAATATGTACATATGTCTTGAACAACCAGATTTAATGTATGCGCAAAACACGGATAGTGCTTTTTTTTTTTTTTAAAGCTTTACATGTCTTTTTCATGTTCGCCGCATTATTGGTGACAATAGTCACAACCTTCGCAAATACACTTCATTCGTCTAAACTGAGACGTAAGGTATGTGCAATATTGTCCGCTGTGTGACTTTTAAATAGTTTTGATTGTCGATTTCATCTCATACTGAGAATCAATAAAATGACAAGTAACTCTTGAGTAGCTATCGTTTGCTTGTGATGTCCCAGCATCAGTTGTTATAGCACAATATTCCATTTTACTTAGGCCTGTCTGCAATCTGACCTTTAAGTCGTAAAATAATGCTATAAGGTGCACATTTCTTATACATAGTATTTCGAGATGGCAACACGTAACGACGGGGATCAGTCACTTTCATTAGGTAACTGAAACCTTAATATTCTACAACACGAAACGGCTGAATATCTAAGGCAATTATTTTAGTAAAATTCAAAACTTACATGTTCGACTTCTTCTTTTGGTATGAAAACTATCGATGGTAAAAAAAAAACCATCGATGGTAGCGTTTTAAAAATCGATACTATCGATGGTGTCAGCGATGATTTGACATCACTAGGGTACTTACATGGGTACCCGTGTTAGGGTTGGTGATATGGAAGTACCCAGAAGTTAAAATTAAAAAAGCTTTATTTTAAAATAATTTTTTTGTTTATTTTCAATTAAATTTTTTTGTCTTCAGTGACCAATAATTGTAGATAACCAATAATTTCAAATTCAAATTCAATATTTATCGCACCCAATTTTACCAACTATCGTTTATTTAAATGGCATCCCTTTTCCCAGCTATCGAATTTTCGATAAATCGCTTACTCAAAATGTCACCAACTTGAGCTTCTGTAATTTCACAATTCAAAGGCATTCCATTCTAACATTATCTTCATACCAAAATTTATAACACACCATCTACTTAAAATTCCTCCATTTTCACCCTTTCTCGTAATCATCAAATTAACCAATGATCAAACTACTAAACCAAATCTTTCTATAACATTAATTCAAAACTGCTCCATAAAACAAAAATAGAAATAGCCACACCCCCCCTCATTTCTCTCGTCTTTAAACCAACGGCAAGGATGAAAATTGACAACGTACTCATGTACCCTCTACTGTCAACTACTCTGATGCTGTTGACTGCAAGAGATGAAATGAAAACAAAGGTAATGGCTGTTTTCTGTAGTATTCACAATCTAGCCTCAAATAACTTAAAATCAATCACATGCATCTCATTTTCCCTTAAATTTTCCTTACTACTACAATCTTAGTAACTATTTTTTTAACTAGCTACCACCCCCCTCATGGTTTAGTTGCACTTATCTTCCTTCCTGTTTGATCAATTTAATTCTACTACCTTTTATATCTGTATATCGCTTACTCAAAAATGCACTAATAGCTCCCTTTCTTCCAATTATCATAAACCTGATATACCATATGCTCAAAATTCCACCTATAAACCTCTGATCACCTACGGTCAAAACATTCAAATAACATTTTCAAGCTATCCCCTTAATTAACTCCTCGTTCGATCAGCGGTTGTGGTGAAAAATGACAAGGTATGTATCTATATAAATACCCTTACTGTCAATAACTCTAATGTTGCTGGCCGAAAGAGATCAAGAGAATTAAAATTGAGGGTTGAACAAAAACTATTAATTTCTTCCACATATGACTAATAAAGTCCTAAATGACTTATAAATATACATATATTCTACCATTGAACTCTCCTTTATAATACCATCTCGTGTGTGTACGAGTAAACGCTTTAACTCCCCTCTCGTCGCACATTATTTGTATATTTTTATTCCCCGCCGGACTGCCAGCTTCTCCTCTCCCCAATTTCATATACATATTTACCTATTTCATATACACTTGTACGAATTTTTTAAACTTTAATAAAATACACACTTTTACATATTAAAATAAACAAAACAAACAAATACTCTATATCGTCAATTTAATTGATTGATATATTTTTTAATGCAATTATTAGCAGCTTACTTTATCTAATGAATTTTAAGGCATTTTTAACCTAATATACATAGCTAATATAATTAATCCTATATTAATATCTGATATATCCTTTTATATCAATACTCCAAATCAACTCTACTAATAATACCAAGCCAGTTTAACCGAATGCACTCATATTGAGATTTTGTCCTTTCCTCTCTCTAGGGCCTGAAAGAGGAAACATAAAATAAAAGATCACCACACCAATTACCCTGCTGACCAAATGCTCGCCAAATTAAAGAAGCAACTCCGTAGCCCGGCTATACGCAACGCTCTTACTGGTGTTCCGGCTACAACATCAAACACTTCCATACATCTATGTACCGACTCGGAGGTTGATGTTAACACCAACATGGCTAAAATATCCCAAATCAACGCTAACCAATCCTGGACTTTCCTCATTCAAGGAGTTAATGACCCTCTTAATACCATAGAGAAAGCGGCTGAAGTCATTAAACCAAATGTATTCCTAGACAAGATTCTGCCTGGTGGTGTCTCTTGATTGAGGCAACACATGAATACCCTACTCAACCACTTTAAAAGTCAAAACCTCAACTTTCGCATAAACAGAACCAAATTGTGCCCAGGATTAAAAATCATTATCAAAGGCTTCCCACCGAAAAGCTCAACCAAATGGATTGCTGACACGCTCCAAATACTAGGCTTTCCCATTCTAAAAGCCACAAACATCACCAATAGGCAAGTTGGCCAGAGTACTGACACCTATAAAATTGAGCTCTGCACCAATGATAACAACGAAGATATATTCTCTATCTCATCGCTTGGTCTAATCAATGTTAAAATTGAAAAAGTCAACGATGACAAGCTTACCAATAAAAAAATCTACAGTGCCATAAGTTCCTAGCTTTCGATCACAAGAGGGAAAATTGCACCTACCAAGGATACAAATGCTTCAAATGTGCCGGTCCACACAGGTATTTCGAATGCCTTAAAGCAGCCAATGTCCCAGGAAAATGTGCTAACTGTGGAAGAGAGCACATTGCATCTTACTTAGGGTGCCCAATATACCAAAAGGATGTTGAACGTCAGCAAATGTTTGAATCTTTGGAATGTCTTGAAGAAGCCCTCAATGCACTCTAACAAATCAATAAACCCTCTTTTATAAACCCTTTAAGTAAGACAACCCAATTGGTTGGGGTTTATCCATTGCACTTCTCGACTCATGGGGTATCTGCACTTGATTTCTGTCTTCAACTACCTACAGCTTTTATTTTAGAAGCTGGGAGATCATTTTCATCTATTTTAAAGATCTGAGCATGTGGCCCCTTACTGATTCTTACCATTAAAACTGCACAGATTTAATCTTTTATTTTTTAGTCATCCTATGATAACATTATGTGTTAACCTTTGATTTAATCCTATTTTTACTTACATGATCCTTAGTAATCCCTAATACACTGGCACTGGACCCTGCTTATAAACTTCACCTAGTCTTATATATTTATTATAATTATTATAATCGCTATATCATAACTGATTCGAATTTTTCATCATTTTATTTGTTTTCCCCTTTTTTTAATCATTGGTTTCGGTTCTTCTTTTAAGAACAGTGTACTTTAAATCGTTAAATTTCCCCTACTAATTAACTGGAACTTAAGCGTTAACTCTAAATCTTACTTAAATCCATATTCCCCATTTTAATTCCTACTTTTCTCTCACTTTTTGATTATTGACTAATTATTCTCCTATCACATTTAGCTCACAAATAACAGGTAGACATTAATTCACCAATTATACATTTTGATTATAAACAATAAACAATTACCAAGTATATAAAACTATTCAAATTTATATCTCACTCTATACACTTCGTCACTAACTCAATTCAATTAATACCCAATTCAATATAAAATTCAAACTTAAAGATGCTTTAAGCTCACTAACGCAAAACAATTTCTACTATCCCCATTATCCAGCTACAAAATCATCAATATAACATTACTCAAATCTCACCCATTTCTCCAACTTTCTAATATTCAATATATCAATTTCTCAAAATGCACCAATTGCACTAATTCTTGTAATTATCAAAAGTTTGATATCAGTTTGAATCATGCATATAAACCTTCGTCCATTTATTCTCCCCTTACTTAACTGTCATAATTGACGCTCGTTCGAACCAATGCACTGTGGTTGATTTCATAGGCCAAAAATAAAAAGACAAAAGTTTGAAATTGGTCACTCTTTGTCTAAAAAATACTGCATAACATACCAATAAAACTAACTGTAATTTTATTTTTGGTCACTCTCATTCGTACGCGCTACGAAAAGCGAGAGAAGAGAGACAAAAAAAACACGTGGACGTTGCAGTGAACGCAGCTTGAAAATTAGCTTTCACAAAAAAATTGAATTTTAATATTAAATTGTGTCTAATCATCGTCAATTAAAATGAATATTGAAAATATAGGTATGTACTATAAAACTGAGTATTTTTTATGTCATTATGTGTTGAGTTATTGTTTTACAGTTAGTGTTTCAGCAGTGACCTGCTGAGTGGTGTATTTTTGTGTATACATAGATTTCAGAAAAAGAAAAAGTTGTGATACCTGTCTTACCCTTTAATGAAACTTATTTATTAATACTAGTACATGTTTTCTTAGTCTATGTTTTAAATTTGAGCTGCAACTTTTTGCAATTTTTTGACTTATTCGCTTTTTTGTGTTCGTCCATATTTTGTGTTGTTTCGTTTTCGTGCATATTTTGTGCTTTGTTGTGTTCGTCGTGTTCGTCGTGTTCGTTTGTGCTTTGAAATCTCAATTGCTCAATTGTTAAATTGAATTTTTAATTTGTTTAAACTTTTTTTTTAATATATAGGCAATTCATATCAGTGCAAACTGTCACGCTTAAATATTTTTGAGATGTGGTGCTCAGTAGTAGGTTCATTTGCTGATAAAGCTAAAAAAGTATATGATGACCTAAATCATATATTTCAATCTGATGGTTACGAAATTATTGAAAACCTTTCTAAGAAAGTACTTGATTACTTATTCAAAAAATTTGCTGAAATATGGAATAAATACCATAGAATAAAAGCAAAAGTTATTCAACTAAATTCGGACTGGTTAGCAAAACTTGAAAATATATTTTTAAGTCAATCCAATCAATCAGTACTTGATTACTTATTCAAAAAATTTGCTGAAATATGGAATAGATACCATAGAATAAAAGCAAAAGTTATTCAACTAAATTCGGACTGGTTAGCAAAACTTGAAAATATATTTTTAAGTCAATCCAATAAATCATCTGATCGAGGACGCCCAAAACTATGTCTAGCAGAGTGCTCAGAAAGAACGAAGCGGCGACGGATAGCAGAATTAGCAGAACTCGATGAGTCAGCTGCGGATGACTTACGCTGGGCTTGCAGCCAACCGAATTCTTCGATTTTTCCAGCAAAGGAATGTGAAGTAGTAGCTCTAATAACTGAAGCAAATTTAACAAAACATCAATATGAACTCATCAGAAGCTTCGTTAACAGTAAAATTGATGCTAACCTTTTTCCCTGCTATAATAATATTTTAAAGGAAAAGCAGAAAAGCTATCCTGAGCTAATTAGCGTTACGGAATCTGAGATTGAAGTTTCGTTACAAAGCTTATTGGACCACACTGCGACGCGCATTTTATAGTTACTAAGCGATGTAACAGATAAACTCGATAAGTCCTCTAATTACCTCACATTAATAGGGAAATGGGGCTTCGATGGCAGCTCTGGACACAGCCAATATAAGCAAAAATTTGAAAATAATAATTTGGAGGACAGTTGCTTATTTATGACATCATATGTTCCTCTTCAACTAATCGTAAAATCTGATAATGATAACGAACAGAAAATTGTTTGGAAAAACCCACGACCATCGTCTACCCGTTATTGCCGCCCGATTCGAATTCAATTTCAAAAGGAATCAGTAAATTTAATTAAAAACAAGCGGAACAGTCGGGACCCCGACCGTAATATACCCTGTGGGTCTACAGGAACCCGCTCAAATTCACTCTAGATAAAATTCTCTAGTAATTCTTTATTTTTTAATTTGTGGGCGAATGGGGGCGTGGCATCGTGATAAAATTTTCTGGACAAATCGACCTCAAGATACTCATCATGTGTGCTAAATCTCAAGTCTCTAGCTACAAAACTGCTTTTGTTATGAGGTTTTTGAGCTACAAAACTGCTTGCTTTATGAGCTTTTACTTAATTTGAGGGCGAAGGGGGCGTGGCATCGCGATTAAATTTTCTGGACACATTGACCCTAAGATTCTTATCATATGTGCCAAATCTCAAGTCTCTTACTGTAATATTGCTCTTGTTATAAGCCTTTCCGTTTTGTAGGCAAGGGGGGCGTGGCATCGTGATAAAATTTTCTGGACACATTGACCACAAAATATTTGTCATATGTGCCAAATCTCAAGTCTCTAGCTACAAAACTGCCCTTGGTATGAGGTTTTTGAGCTACAAAACTGCTTGCTTTATAAGCTTTTACTTAATTTGTGAGCAAAGAGGGCGTGGCATCCAAAAAAAAAAGATAAACTTGATCTGCCTGCAAAAATTTCCAGTGCTGGGACACCAAGTTCAAGCTTCTAGCTCTTACCATCTCTGAGATCCTTTCGTTCATACGGACGGACCGACGGACCGACAGACCGACGGACCGACAGACCGACGGACAGACGGACATGGCTATATCGACTCGGCTATTGATGCTGATCAAGAATATATATACTTTATTGGGTCGGCCATGCTTCCTTCTGCCCGTTACATATTTTTAACAAACTTAATATACCCCCACAGGGTATAATGAAGAACAATATTTTAAAAACAAAATTCAACAATTGACTCCCACTGAATTTAACACCGCTACCAACCGGAAAATCTATATCGAACATGTACTCCAACTCACTATGGTGGATGGCAAAGTGTGCAATGCCTTAAGTGAAACATCATCTTCGAAGTGCTATATATGTCAAGCCAAGCCTACGGAAATGAACGACATTGACAAATGCCTACAAAAAGAAGTCAGAGCAGATCGTTACGAATTTGGATTGTCTCCATTACATGCCTATATTCGTTTCTTTGAATATTTTCTTCATGTTTCATATAAACTGGAAATCAGACAATGGCAAATACGAGGCGAAGAAAAAAAAGAACTATTTCAGAGAAGGAAAAAAATATTCAGTCCGAATTTCGTGAAAAAATGGGTCTAATTGTCGATAATCCAAAAACAGGTGGTAGTGGAAATTCAAATGATGGCAACACTGCAAGAAAATTTTTCAATAACTCTCATTTATCTGCAGAAATAACTGGCATAGAACAACATTTAATTGAAAACTGCGCAACATTACTGCAAGCCTTGTCCTCTGGATATAAAATTAATATAGAAAAATTTCGAGAATTAGCGCTAGATACTGCAAAAGATCTAACATCAAGGTATTCCTGGTATTATTTGCCTTCCTCAGTTCATAAAATATTAATTCACGCCCCAGATGTTATTCAATATGCACTTGTTTCAATTGGAGAGCTCTCAGAAGAAGCTGCGGAGTCAAGGAACAAGGACGTTAAGAAATACCGACTCAATCATACACGTAAAATCTCACGTTTAGCCACGAATAAAGACCTAATAAATCGGTTGTTATTAACTTCCGATCCTTTCATAACCGGGCAGCGAAATTTACCCAGCAAATGTAAAACTATTCTTTCGAAACGTGTTTTTGATTTGCTAGAATAAATTTTTGTATAATATATATTTTTGCATTGTTTTATTTAATTTAGTATAATGTATTATAAAAGCTACTATATATTTGAACATTTTTTTTTTATTTTATTTTGTATATAGATAATAAAATTAAAATAATATATAATTTATTAATAAGGGATTTCCCTACCCTGAAAGTATGCAATTGAATTTAAGTTTTAAAATGTTATTTTATAATATTTTCGGGTTTTAACGTATGGTTTTTGCCTTTGTTTTATAATTTTCTTTATGTTATTGGGTCTTTATAGCAGTACAGCAATTTTCAGATCTATATTCCAACTGGAAGTATATTTGGCCGCTTTTTTCATATAAGATCAACAACTGTGCAATGGCATGCAGAAAGGCGACATAAACGACGCGTCGTAGGCTCGCTCAATTGTAGCTTCCGACCGATTTCGCGACTGCGGCCTAGCAGTTGAGCGTGTGTGTGTCGCTGCCGTGCCCGTTGTTGACAGCCTCGTGGCTGTTGGCATGGCGACATAGTGCCGTTTCAGTAGTGGGTTTTTTCGCTTACGCTCTCGTGCGAGATTTACCGCTACTTTGCCGGTCGCTGGCAGTAATGCTGGCTGTGGATAGTGATGCCGGCGCCCGACAGTGATGCCGGTTGCTGGGAGAGATGCTGTTGCTTACTTTGTTGTTTCTTCCCGATGACGCGAGACGGTGATGTGATGGTGGGTATTAATCCGGATGGAATAGTCCTGCCCCCAGGCTGACAATTTGAAACGTACGTTGCGTCCGTTGTGTTGGGCCACTCGCTCCGTTAGTGACGCTATTATCGAGCTGGGAATCATCCGCTCGCTAATAGTGCCCGCGTGGTGGCGTGACGCAGCGGTGCACCATGTGCGGGAATCGACCCGACTGCGCCGGCACTTCGTCGTTAGTACCCATCGAGGCGGTTATGGGCGCCAGCACCTCGGCATGGATGGTTGCCAGTGCCTCCGTCTCAAACTCCGTGAACCGCGTCAGCAGCGCCATGGTTTACTGGCTCAGGTCGATCCCTAGCGCAGATACTGGCCTGATGGGTGTGAGGGGTTCTCCGGGCGGGGCACAGACGGTATGTGGTGGCGGCGTTTGTAGCATGGTATCGTCGTCGGACTCGACGTCGGGTGGCGACAAGGACCGTTCGCGATGGGTATCCCTGGCGACCGGTTCGGCCTCTGCATCTATTAACTATCCTACGGTTGTGCGGTTCGAGAATGTCTAATATAAAATCTACTACGATGTGTTGGCTCTTAGACCCTTGTCTGCTTCGTCAGTCCCCTCCGCTTGATTGTCGTGAAACGCCTTCAGATCGGTCAGCCCTTCTATGCGTCGCTCCCTCCTCTGGGTGTGTTGAATCCTCACGATGTTCGGTGACGTAAACTTGACTACCCTATATGGTCCATCGTAGCGTGGCGCGAGCTTGGCGGCGAATCCGTCGGCCGCTTTGGACAAATGATGCTGGCGAAGCATCACTAGCTCCCCTAAGGCAGGCTTCCATTCCCGTCGTCGCAAATTGTAATGCCTTCCTTGTTCGGCAGTCCCGCGCTGCATGTTGTCCTTAGCAACTTGGAAGATTTCTCGTGGGTGCCGGGCTTTGTCAGTGGGCTGCCGGGGCTCTGTTCCAAGACTCGGTGTCACCTAGTGGTATAGCGTACCGGGTAGTCGTGGTTCTCTTCCTTGTAGCAAGTAGGCGGGGCTGAATCCACTGCTGTCCGAGGGGCTGGAGTTTATGGCCAAGCTGATCTCTGGCAGCAAAGCATCCCAATCCCTCTGTTCGCCGTCCAGGTACTGAACGATCTTGGTTTTGATCGTCCTATTGGCTCGCTCTGTGGGGTTCTGCTGCGGAGTGTAGGGTGCGGTGAGCTGAAGTTCCATCCCAAGCCGTGTGCAAAAGACCTGGAAGTTCCGGCTTGTGAACTGCGTCCCGTTGTCACAAACAAAGGTTTTGGGCACACCGAAACGGGCCAAGATTCGTTCCCTGAACGATCGTTCCAGCTGATCGGTTGTAGCTTTCCGAAGCGGCACCAGTTCGACCCATTCGCTGAAGCGGTCAAAGAATACCAGCAACACGGTATGACCTTGCTTGGAGCGGGGCAATGGGCCAACGATATCGGCGCACAACACCTCGAATGGCTCCCGGACGACTCGTGAATGAATCTCTCCTGGAGGCCTTAGTTGGCTCACCTTGTACTTCTGGCAGGGCTCGCAGTTACGCACATACCTTGCCACGTCCCGAAACAGTCCTGTCCAGTAGTACCTCTGCGTATACTTCCGTATATTTTGATGTCCCGCACACGGCTGGTCGTGACACTCGGTGAGGACTCGCAATCGGTGCTCCTTCGAAACGCACAACTTCCATGGTATGTAGTCCTCGTCGTCTGTTCTCCCGTTTGCCCTCCTGTAAAGCTGGTCGTTCTCCCGTACGTATCTAGGTACTTTCCCGGCTTGTTGCAGCATCCGCAGAATCCACGGGCGCTGTGATGTCTCCTGAGTCGTCTGTTGTAGGGTCTCCAGTGGTTGCCTGGACAAGGTATTGGCGACCACATTCTGCTTGCCCCGACGATACTGCACGTTGAAGCGATACTGCTGTAACTTGAGAGCCCAGCGAGCGATACGGCCGGTGGGATTGTCCATCGAGTTTAGCCACTTCAGTGCTAGGTGATCCCTGACGACGTCGAACTCGTAGCCCTCGAGGTAGCACCGCATCTTTCGTATTGCCCATACGATGGCAAGGCACCCTTTTTCCGTTGTAGAATAGTTCTCCACGGCCGGTGTGAGACGACGGCTTGCGTAGGCGATGGCCCTCTCGGTCCCGTCGATCCTTTGCGTCAGTACCGCTCCTAGACCATAGTCGCTGGCATCCATCTGCAGCGAAAAACGCTCTTTGAAGTCGGGACAGGCTAAGACGGGTGCTTCGGTGAGTTTCTTCTTGAGGTCCTCGAACGATTGCTGTTGGCCGTGCCCCTATGTCCACTGTTGTCATTTCCGCAGCAGAGAAGACATCGGTTGAACGCTGGTGCCATTGGTATCTGCCAATACCCACTTTTTAGGTCCAACGTCGAGATAAACTTTGCGTTCCGAAGCTTTTCCAGGATGTGGTTTATGCGCGGCAACGGGTACGCGTCAGGCACTGATCTGGCGTTTAGTTGTCGATAATGCACACACATGCGTACGTCTCCGGTCTTCTTGCCAAGAAGGACTATCGGTGCGCTGTGAGGACTCCTGGATGGCTCGATTCGATCATCCCTCAGGAGCTCGTCTACTTGGTCATCGATGATCTTCTGCATTGCCGGGTTCTTGGGGTAGTAGCGCTGCTTGATGGGGCGGTTGTCCCTCAGGACGATGACGTGCTCGGCAATAGGCGAGATTCCGGCGAGTCCTTCGAATTTCGCTAGCTCCTCCCGCAAGAATCGGGCTGTCCATGCTTGCTCCGGGTCCCGATCGCTTAGTGCCGGTTGTAACGCGCTCGGTCCAGTGATCGTTCCCAGGCGTCCCTCATTGGTAGCAGTGTCTTCGGCGTCTGCGTCGGCTTTCTCCATGCATTGCGGAGGAGTGGCAGCTGTATCCTCAGAACCCAGGGCGGTGCCTCTGGGCTGACGGAACTGGTTGTTCCTTATGGCGGATGCACAAGTTTGCGGCAACCAATTGGTCCGTCCTGCATCCGGGAGCGGCTCGTTCGGCTGTGGGCGAAGATTCGGCGAGGATGTCCTCACGGTGCGAACGATGGAACTATCGGCCGTAGTGGGCTCCAGCTGCAGCTGAGCCTGGCCACAGACGATCCTTGCTTCCATCCCACAGAGAAAGTCCATCCCTAAGATAACGTCATCTAGAACGGTGGGTAAGATTAGTAACGGCATGCTTATGCAGCGTTTCTCCAGCCGTATGCGTGCAACCATTGCCTGGGTCACTTCTCTCCGGGAACCGTCTGCAAGTCGTATTCTGGTGAGTACGGTGCGTTGGTTGTGTGTGGTAGCCAATTCTCGCGCAATAGCTTCGCTTACAAAGCTGCGAGTGGCTCCGGTGTCGATCGTAGCTGTCAAGGCCTTGTCCTCCACGGTGTTTCGAGCTACGATACGACCTCTATCGTACTGAAAGGCTGGTCCTACTCCTGGGGTTTGTTCTACGCTGTCTCCGCTCGATTCCCTGGCGAACGGAAGCGCGGTTCGTTTCCCGACGTCGTGGCTTGACAGCAATCCACCGTTCGAGTCCCGCGTCGACCACAATCCCAGCAGAACAATATGCGTGGGTTCCGGCATTCACGGCTGAAGTGTCCCACTTGCCCACAGTTGCGGCAAGCTCGGTGGTTGTCGATGCTACCGGCTGCCTCCTGGGTCCTTGGAGTGCTGACCTCAAATCAACAATCAATCAAAGTGACGAATCAAATAAAACAAGTGACTGTATACTGTACACTGCATACACTCAAATCAAACTGTTGAAGAATTGCGCTGAAGAAATCTGCTGAAGACATCAAGCTATCTGAAAAAGACGTAAAATTTCAACCAGGAAACGTTCTACGCACAACGCCAACGATACAAGGAAAAACCTTTCACAACCACACAACCTCTTGTTAGACTGAGTCAATTAATTTGAAACAAAAAATTTAATAGAAAAAACAAGAGTCAAACTTAACAAATAATTTAAAAAAAAAACAACATCTTTAATATTATCAGTATATCTAATATTTTGTACCTTAAAACCTTACCAGCGTTGCATTGATTTAATAAGATGCTGGTATCTTTCTATTGGTATTGCATATCACGCTTCTTGTACCTCCGCAAATAAATCGTTGAAGTTTGGGATATTTTGCCTAGCTACAGTTTTTTTTTTGTCATTATCCCATAGATGTTCGATGTGATTCAAGTCTGGACATGACGATGGCCTATCAAGAACTGTCATAGAATTATTCTAGAAAAATATCCTTGTTAGGTGTGCAGTATGATTTGGATCATTGTCTTGTTGCAAAGTCCAAATAACTGGCCATTTTTCTCAGTCCATGACAGCAATACATCTCGCATTAGTCCCCTCAATACGATGAATGGGACAAACTCCATTCCAAGAAAAACATCCCCAAACGTTGATGCTGTCGCCTCCATGCTTTACTACGGTAATTTCCCGTTGAATATCGGCAGCACCCTTGCGAGGATCCAATTTGGACTTACGTACAATTTATCGGTCAGTATTTTTACAAGTCTTTCGTGGTCTCATATGCCGTGGAACACTTTCAGTAGTCTTATTTTTTTTAAGTAGGTATTGACATTAAATATCTTTTTTTGAGCAATTTAATTGGTCTGCAATACCTTGATACGTTTTGACAGTCTTTCGCAGCTCAATAATGCATATTCTCAAGGCTGGAGTACCGCTTTAGCCGCTACCCATTACTGCGAATGTTCTAGATAACAAAACCTACTTTAAATTTATTAATATAACATAAACAAATAATAACTCACTCAAAAAAATTTGGAAGTTATGAATATGTCGGAGGCTGTGATGTTATATTCATATTTGCTTGGTTTTATTGACGCGGCAGCACAGCGAGTTCTGATCGCTTCGATTTTCGGCGGCGGAAGGGGGCGTGGCAAAATTCTAAAACAAACTTGACCTTTTCGGGGGCCGCAGGAGCATTGTCACAAAATTTAGTGACCCTAGCTCTTATAGTCTCTGAGATCTAGGCGCTCATACAGCAGGACATACGGACATGGCTATATCGTCTCGGCTGTTGATGGTGATCAAGAATAGATATACATATTATATATATATATATTATGGGGTCTGCCAGACTTCCTTCGACCCGTAGCAAAAATCTCCGGACGCAAAGAGATGGCCAGCTCTACGGCTCGGTTTGGGATGCCGTCAGGACCAGTTGCCTTGCCAGGCTTCAATTTCCGGGCCACCTCAAGAACTTCCTCGACCGTTATTATGTCAGCTTCAGGTAAGGCCGTTGTCCCGCTGCTGTGTGATGTGTAGTGTCTGTTCGTCAGTCACCTCTATAAGGGAACAGTGTCTTCACGATTTCTTTCAGGCGCGTGGGGTCGGTCGGAGCATTTTGCCTGTTGGCGTAGATGCGCTTGACCACCATTTTGTAGGCCTTGCCCCGGGGTCGTGTTCTGCCGAGTCACACAGTTTGAGAAAACACTCATGCTTGCTGTTGGGGATTGCCTTTTTTAGGACCTTTCTGGCATCACTGTAGAGTAGATAAAGTGCTATTCAATTCTCACTAAGCCTTCTTCTCGAACTTTGGTACTGCCTTCTGGCCGATAAACAGATCCTGCGTGCCACCGCTATTTCTTCATTCCACCAGAAGGTCGATCTGCAGTGTCTTCTGTAGGGTTTTCTTGACGCCATGACAGATGACAGAGGAGCGGCAGATCAAGCCTGGCACATCCTATTAAGTATATATATTCTTGATTAGCATCAATAGCCGAGTCGATAGTGCCATAACCATTTGTACGTTTGTCTTTCTGTATGAACATACAGAGCCCTCCACAAAGCTATAATTTGTTTTAGATGTTTACCAAGCACTGCTCCATTCCCAAAAATTTAAACATTTTTTGGAAGTTTCATAAAATGAGAAATATTAAAGATAGAGTCTTGAATATTAGCATAAGGGACAAGCAATAGAGTCAGAATGTATTCCAAAATTTTAAGCGCGATTGAATAATATACTCGGAAGTTATTCAAAAACAATTTTGTGAGTGAGTGAGTTGCTGCCCATGTGGATGAGAACAGCCGCACTCGTTCCCCGCAGATCCAAAATCCTGCTATCCCTGAGGTCCTCTAGATCCAGTTGCTCATGAAACTTCACCTCTAGGGCTCACTAATTTTGGCCACATCAACACTCAGTTCTCGAACTGCTTGCATGAGCAGGTCCTGGGCTGCTTCACAGTGATTTAGGTTAAGCTGGACGAAGCTAGTCATGCCGCTTGTGCGAAATCACTGGCGCCTTGCTGATGGGCAGTGTTGACCTCCGGCTATGTGGCTTTCATGCTTGCCATGCTCCGCACAGAGGAAGCATTTGGCCTGATTTATGCAGTTTGGGACCTTATCTCCACTAGAAACTCACTTGAGACACAAGTTACTCCCGTCGACTGGGAACCGGCATCTAGCTACAATATGGCCTATATCGAAGCATTTGTAGCACCTAGTTTGGCCTTTCCTTGCCTTAACCCTGCAGACTGACCACGCAATTCTTACTTTTCCAATCTGGAATACTTTTTCTGCTGCAGCTACTGGTAGACTGATCATTGGGCGTAACCTTTTAATGGAGCTGCCGCTTAAGTCGATGTCCAGTTACTTCTTAAAGGCTGACATGATATCCTCTGCAATGGTCATTTCGTCCAAGTCTCCCACCTCAATTGGCACTTCGTGATTTAGTGCTCGCGTCTCCAGGTGGCCCCCGAGCGCGAGGCCAATGTCCTGCCTGAGTTGAGCTAAGATATTGACCATAGGAGCTTTTAGCTCCAGCAGTAGATTGCCTTTTGCCGTGCATCGCACTCTGCTAACATTTTTACCAACCGACTGCAGTGTTTCATTTTGGCTGCGAGTGACCATCTTAAGTATATCACTATACTTTAAATCCCCTTAGCCTCAATGCGTATCGCATCGGGGAGAGGCTTAGGCTGCCGCTTAGTATCAGGCTTATTCTTGAGCTGGCGTCTAACTACTGCAGTCCAGTATTCTGCTTTCTGGGGTCTGGTGCGATCGTTTTCTCAGCAAGTTGCGCCTGGAGCTTGGGCTTTTTCAACGGAGTTTTACGCTGCTCCGATAGTGTATTTTTGGCGCCTTTTTGGCGAATTCGTAGCTTCAGATGTGTTTCTTCTTCTTTACTTTAGGTAACGCTTGAGTGGTTTGGGTGTCAGCCGTTGCTCTGGATGGGGTATTAAGTCTGGAGAGTACCTTATGAAGCTCAATTAATTTCGCCAGTTCTTCTCTCATTGAAATGACGCTGGCCACTAAAAAGCGTCGAGGTTAACAGGTGATTGACCGACTTTCTGCTGCTTAACCCCGGGTTCCTGCGATGGTAGGGAGCGCTGTACCAAGGGACGCTTTTGGAATGCGTGCGCTGGGTCGTCCAATGAGTCCATGCTATCCGGCCCTCGAAGGTTTCCCTTGGCTATTAACCGCATACCGGGTTATACCGTTCCTAATCGGACACCAGGGCCCCTTTAATTGAGCACCGCATCGGCGGAAGGGGTTAGAAATTGATCTGTTCCGCGATGTTTAGCTATGCTCCGCTCCGAGTCCGCAATTCTTGAAGTTTGGGTACCTTTGGCTGTCACAGTATGTCAATCAAACACAGTATGTCAATCAAACACAATATGTCATTTATACACACAGTCTCTACGCGGAGCGCTGTTTCCTTCAAACAATAGGTAATCATTTAAAATTAAAAGTTTAGATTTCAAATTCAAAAATAACGCTCAGTTGTGCACTCTAAAAAAAGCTCGTTGCTATGTCACAAGCTTTTAACGGCCAGCGATCGTGTTTGCAGCCCTCAGAACATCTGAACAGCACTATCCGTCACTTTCCAACACTAGTTGAGTAACAAACATGAAATTATATGGGCAACGATGGGCGTCAAGCCAGGCTCCTCGACTTGCCAACATGTGGTAAGCGGTGCACGGTTCTCGAGACACCAAACTGGTCCAAACTGTATTGCAGGTGGAAAACACTGTTCAACACGATATGAAGCGGAGCGCAGAGGAAATAACGTGTTTTAAGTAGAAAGTCACTCACCACGTATAAGGAGTGTGTGCACAATAAAAGACAAATATGTGTACGGGACAAACAAAATTAGTTTTCATATATTTTGTATAACAATGCTCATTAAATGAAATAATAAAAACATTAAGGCTTTCTCACATATGTATTTTTGATTGTAACTAAAAAATTAAGAATTAGGTTTAACAATTAATAATGTATTAATATTCTCGGCACTTAAAGAGTTACGTCTTTCATTTAAAATGAAATGAAGTGCCGAGATACCGATACTTGTATTGCTGCTGTGGCTAACACCATCTTTGCAACTTCATTCAAATGTGGTGACTTAAATTTCATTTCACGGTAAAAATCTTTTACATTTGCCGTGAATGGTAACACAAAGATTTTAGACAGATTGTCGGAAACTTCTACTCCTTTCACCTCTTGCACTGTCTGAATTCCATCTAGAAGGGTGGAGAAAAGTTATGTTCCCTGAGTATCATTGAGGCTGCTCGTTGGGGAAGAAGCAAGTGAAATGGCATCCGCTTCAAAGTTTACTGTAACATTAATCTTAATAAACATTGAAATATTATTGATTATTATTATATATATATTATGAAACACTGAATATTTTTAGCTAAAAACATAAATATACAAACACATATTTCCTTTTAGCTGGTAAAGATTGGCTGGACAAGATGCAGGGTTCAGGAGAGAGAGCAGAGGAAACGGTGCTACAGGTACCTTGAATTTGGCAAGCATCTGCAAGAGCGGTGTGTGGAAAAAGGGCACAGGGCTGCGAACTGCAGCAAACCAGAGGTAAAACATCATGCGGGCAGTAGGCTGTGCCCTCTGAGCAAAGGAGCTCCCAAGCCGCCCCCAAAATGATCTCCAAGCTGCTGCAGCTGAACCTAAACCACTGTGCCGCTGCCCACGATCTCCTCCAGCAAACGGTTCGCGAGCTTTCAGTGGATGTGGCGTTGCTAAGTGAGCCATATCGGCACAAGGACAACTCGATCTACTCGACTGACCAAACCGGCAAGGCAGCAATCTGGGTATGTGGACCCCAGCAGCCCCAACTAGAGTGCATGCGATCCTCACTTGGATTTGTGCGAGCGAAGATAGACGAACTATGGTTCTACAGCTGCTATTTGGCGCCTAGTCTCAGCCTACCGGATTATATGGACATCTTAGAGGATTTGGCGGAAGATGCAAGAGATAAGGATCGGGTAATCATTGCCGGTGATTTTAATGCCTGGGCAGAGGCTTGGGTTACGAACGCACAAACCGTAGAGTACAGGCGGTTCTGAAGCCCGTCGCTGGATGTTGCATTGCTAAATAGTGGCAGGCAGCACACGTTTAGTAGAGTCGGTGCGGGATCAATCATAGATTTAACTTTTGCCAGTACCTCACTATGGAGCAAGTGCCGCTGGGCCGTAAGCGTCGCGTACACGGCAAGCGACCATAATGCTATAGTCTTAGAGATCCACTGGCGAGATGATCGCAACTGGTCCCAACCAAACAAGGCGTACAGAGCTCATACACTCAACCCGGCGGTCTTCGCAGCGTCTTCTTCTGCACCAACGCTAAGCACTAATGCGGAACACGACGCAGGACTCCTTATGAAAGCCGTCGTCGTGGCCTGTGATGCCAGCATGCAGCAACGGAGAGGGTGCAAAAGGCATCGAGATCCGGTCTACTGGTGGACGGAGGAGATCGCAGCCGCTAGGCGTATGTGCATTACAGCAAGGAGAGACCTGCAGCGCGTCCGAGGTAGCCATGAAGTCGAGGCAAAAAGACTGGAATACAAAGATAGGCGCCGCGTGCTGAAAAAAGCCATTCGACGGAGCAAAGCAGACTGATTTATGGAGCTATGCGACGATGCGGAACACGACATCTGGGGAGCGGCACACAAGATAGTCGTCAAAAAACTGAAGGCAACAAAATCGACGGCTCCCAGGAGCGAGGCCAAGATGAAGGAGATAGTGGAGTGCCTGTTCCCAAGAGCCCCAGGCAGCACAGCAAGAGAACCAGCACCAGTATCCCAGCAATTCAATGACGCACCACCGGTGACCGTGGAGAAATTGATCAGAGCGGCGCCATCCCAAACAAGGCTCTTAAACTGACACTGATGCCAGTGCTCATCCCCAAGCCGAATAAGCCCCCGGAGCTGCCTTCTTCCTTTAGGCCAATCTGTCTGTTAGACACCAGCGAGAAAATATCGGAAAGATCAATTTGCAACAGACTGGAAGCTGCAAATCAACTGGCGGGGAACCTCTCGCCCATGCAATTTGGTTTTCGCAAGGCCCGATCAACGGTGGACGCAATATCCCTGGTTACTGACTTAGCTGAGAAGGCCATTGAAGGAAGCAGGTGGCACGACGGCAGCAAAAAGTACTGCTTAGTCGTCACGCTGGATATTCAGAACGCTCTCAGCGAGTTGGAAATGCATACTTGAAGCGCTGCGAAGCTTCCGCACCCCGAGCTACCTGATGGCAATTATCAGTGACTACTTCAGAGCTAGAGTCCTCCGCACGGATGCTGGAGAAAGGTCCTACAAGGTGACAGGAGGGGTTCCACAGGGTTCCGTACTCGGTCCTCTACTATGGAATCTAATGTACGACGGCATCTTGAAACTCCAGCTCCTGGATAACACCACCACCGTGGGCTTTGCAGACGACGTAGCACTAGTGGTAACCGCTAAACACCTGCATGAGGCGGAGGCGCTCTGCAGTGCAGCGGTAGCGGCAGTAAAGGATTGACTGGTCACCGTTGGCCTCCATCTAGCAGAGTACAAGACTAAAGCCGTGCTAATAAGTAGCAGGAAGGTAGTCGAAGTCGCCAGAATCAACCTGGGAAGCACGGCTATAACATCGAGCAGGGCCATACGCTATCTCGGGGATCAAATTGATACTCGACTGTGCTTCAAAGAACACCTCGAGCAAGCTGGTAGGAAAGCAGCAGCGATTGGTCAGGCGGTGAATCGCATAATGCTCAATAAAAGAGGTCCTAAGCAAGGTCGTCGACTGTTATACGGCGCCCCGGTTTGGACACGCGCAGTGAAGGTCAAATCCTACAGAAGAGGACTGCAATCAGCGCACAGGCTTGGAGCCCTACGCGTCTGCAGTGGCTTCCGGACAATCTCCGACGATGCGGCTCTTGTGATCGCGGGCATGGTGCCATTTGACCTCCTGGCTGCGGAGAGATCGACCATCCACACGGAGAAGCAACGTGACCCCTCCCGGTGCCACCGCGCGATAGCGAAAGCAGCAAGGGACTAGAGCCTGAGCCAGTGGCAGACCAGATGGAATGCTTCAGCTAAAGGGAGATGGACGCACAGCCTAATCGGCGACCTAAACATCTGGATACACAGAAAAGCTGGTTCAGTAAATTTCTATCTGACCCAAATTTTAAGCGGGCACGACTGTTTTAAAAGATACTTACATAGATTCGGGCACGAAAGCGATCCATACTGCTTGTGATGCCACCCGGCGGTAGAAGAAACAGCGGAGCATATCCTCTTCGCCTGCCGACGATTCTCCGTGGCGAGAGCGGAGCTCGAGGCAATAATTGGGAGCAACTTGTCACCAGGAAACCTAGTGAGTCGAATTCTTGCTAGCGAGGTTGGCTGGTCCGCGGTGTGCAAGTTCGCAGTGGAGACTACCTCAACGTTGCGCCAACTAGAGAGGGAGCGAAGACGAAGTCAAGACGGAGGGGCTTAGAATTTGCCCGCCCCAGGAGCTCGCGAAGCAATACTTCACGGTAGTACCGCGAGCCCCCCGGGACATGTTAACTCTTTCATATATTATTACTAATAGTATTTCCCTTTATTCTATATAATTCTTTAAGTTCATGAATAAAAAAAAAATTCCTTCTAGCTGACGAGACTTGTATGTTTACTTGATTTCAATTCTGTTTTGCCAAAATTTTGTGCTGTGGGGTCAAAATTAAATTAATCCTCGGTTCTAAATAAATTGCTGACAACAATGCTTCGTTTTCAAGCAACTTAGTTTCTCGCAATTGGAGTTAAGCTAATAACTGCTTGGGTATTATGTTTTGACTGTTTTGACATTTCAGCTCAAGCTCCATCCATGAAATACAAAAAATCGGAGAGTCCTGTTGGAGTTTAAGGGTTGTATCATATGCTTATATAAATGCACTAAGATACAGCTCAACTCAGTCCTAGTCAATGTCTATAAAAAATATAGTTTCCGTGTCTAAAAAACTCTTCAAGTCAAAAAGTTTGACCAACATCAAATATGCGGAGTTTCACCTTGTAGTGACATCCAGAGTTGGAATGCTTTTATTATGATCGATAAATGTACGTCTGCAATGAGATCAATTATATTTTTAGACCTTTACTTTAAAATAGCAACAAGAGTCTATCAAGTTTGTCAAAATGTGTGTATTTGAAGCCTAAAGGTTTATATGTATATATCTATCTATGTTACGGAAGAACAAGAGTTAAGCAGAAAAGACGCGCCAGTTCAAGTGCTCCACAAAAAAATAAATTAACACAGTTAAAACAACTAATAAAAATCATTAAAGCAGTTAAAGACTCAATATGGACCAACACAAGCCGCGTAGTCAAATAAACAAAACAGTTAATAAGTTGTTCACAAACTTCTATGCAATTAAGATTTGTGTTTTGTTTCTGTTAGTTTGATCACACACATATGGACATTCCCAAACAAAGTAAATAATCACGGTTAAGACAACATATTAAAATCAATAAAATCAGTAAATAAGTTAAATACACAATAGACAATAGACACAAACATGATTTGCAAGTTTTTCACCAAAATTTCTCTTTAATCAAAGTAATATATGCGTGTTGTTTGTTCCCACACATAGTCAAAACAAGTAAAACGGCCAACAACAAAGTCAAACAAAAAGCAAAGCGCGTAAAGTCACTCAATTAGTAAACGACTCAACAATATAAACAACAACAAATATGACACCTCCAACTAAGCGTCAGCGTGAGAACACCGCACTTGATGTTAAAGGAGGCCGAGTATCGGATGCACCCTCGCCACAGTTTCTGTAGCTACTCAATCAGCGTTTTGGTGAGCAAATGGAGTTAATTGAATCGACCATTCGTTCCAATATACATTCGGCCGAGGAGCGCTTTGTCAGCTTGCTTAATGAACTTCTTGTACAACTGGCTGATGATTTGGATCAACTGAACCTTCGTGTACAGCAACTGGAAGAACAGCTAGAAACCATTCCGGTTCTGCAAGCAAAGGTGGATGATCTGCAGGCGAAACTCCATCAAAAAGATGCGGCTGAAACTTCACGTCAGATCGAGTCCAAGTTGTTAATGATGGAGGCTATGGTGGCTGCTCATGCCACCGAAAGCATAGCAGATGATTGGCGTATTCATGGTGTGCCATATTCTGATGGAGAAAATCTGCGCACAATCTATAATGCGCTCTGGTTTTCAATTAACCTAACCCCACCACCGAAAATTAGTGATATTTACCGCACTAAGCCGCGTACATTGGGTGGCAGCAATGTCGACCCAATAATTATTTTAAAACTAGAGAACACCCGAAAAAAGATCAATTTGTTGCGGCAAAATTGGCTTGTATCGATGAGACAATAGGAAGCAACTAAGCTATCAGCTGATTGGCTGCGATTCGCACGTGCCCTTTTACGTAAATGAGCAATTAACAAAAGGTCATTGCATGATTTTTAAAGCTGCAATGAAAATTATGAGACTGCAGTAGCTCACTGCTGTCTTTATACGACGCTCTCTCGTTCACGTGAGAGTAACTGTGTGCGACAATATATACTGCGCCAGTGAGTTGAGCGAGCTTTCAAAATGACACAGCGATAACGATCTCTCGCAGCTGACCGGCAATGCAGTGGAGGCTCATTCTGAGCGGAGCTTTCGCAATTAAAAGTTTTAAATGCTATTTGTATGTAACTGTTTCTAATTATGTCTTTTGTTTTGATTGTATATTTCTAAATGTAGTTAATTTTAGTTTTAAAATCTCTGTAATCTCTCTTAATTTTAGTCTTGCTTGTTATTATTTTTTCGTACTTGTCTCTTCTCTTAGTCTGCGCGCGTTACTTATTCAATGTATTCCAAGATATTTAATAATATAAGGGCAAACATGTCGAATAGTGGCACAATGCTTAGGGTTCTTGTAAAGCAAAGAAAGGGACTTGGTATTTGTCATATACAGGCGTCGGCGTAAGTATTTTGACAAAACGATGCGCAACGTTTAGTGTTGTATTTTGACGAATTGTTACATGTATCGGCCCACTTATCTGGCTTACCGTTAAGTATATGATTGCATAAAGTACATTGTAAATTATCTTCCTAGTTGCATTTTTCTTTTTTTCTTAATATGCTTATTATTCTCATTCGTATGCTGAGTTTGACCGGAAAAACGCTGCACGGTGTGGCTGACCACGTAAGACAACTTCCAAGATAGACAAATATATTCTACGGCAGTTTAAGCAGGACGTCTTGAAAACTCCTCGATCGGTTGCCACATCGACCTAAAAGAAGCAGCAAATGTTGATGTCAGTGAACAGACAATTCATATACGTCTTAAGGAAGCAAATGACTTGCCGGAATAAGTTGAAGCGTCTTGAGTTTGCCAAAAACTATATCGACAAAGCAGATTCATTTCGGTTTCACTGCTAAAAAAATCTACGTCAGAATTCCAAAACAACTTCACAAAACAAGCCGATCAGTCGAGCGGGCGCGACAGTAGGATAGCCTGTGCAGGTCTTTAAAGAAAAGTAGTTTCATTATAATGGGATTTAAATATATCGCTTGAAGTCGATTTTGCTTGCATCGAGAGTAGGTAGCTTGCGATAGTCTGGCAACACTGGACTGCGGCTATTGATTGTTTATGTTTAGCGCCACAGCAAAAGAAATGCAAATCAAACATACATGAACAAACGCGTCTTTTTGTTCATTATATCGTCGGGCGGCGCAGCGACTGCGCTGCGACGCATCTGCTGCGCTAAATAAATTTGATTCTTGAATTACTTTTGAGTTCAATATCCGATCGTACTGAAATTTGTTGCACACATTGAGAGTAGGATACTTATTATATGTCCCAAATCTCAAGTCTCTAGCTATAAAACTGCTCTTGTTAGCAGCTTTTTCGAGTTGTGGGCGAAGGGGGCGTGGCATCGCGATGAAATTTTCAGGACACATTGGGCCCAAGCTTTTTATCATGTGTGCCAAATCTCAAGTCTCTAGCTTTAACATTGCTTATGTTATGGTGATTTTTCAAATTTTAAAACCAACGGGACATGATATCGAAAATTGAAAATAAACTTGATCTGCGTATGGTATTCAGGAACCTACATTCCAAATTTGAAGTCTTTAGCTCTTATAGTTGCTGAGATCCACGCGTTCATACAGACGGACGGACGGACGGACAGACAGACGGACAGGTGTTAATCGACTCGGCTATTGATACTGATTAAGAATATATATACTTTATAGGGTCGGAGATGCTTCCTTCTGCCTGTTACATACATTCACACAAATTCATTATAGCCTTTTCTGCCCATTTGTAATGGGCACAGGCTATAATAATATATTTTGGGTGACCAAAACATGTAATAAATCTTTGTAAATTTTTACGACTGACAAACTATCTTTTGCTAGCAATATGTAACCAGACGCAAGTTTTAAAAATGTATCGATTAATGTCTGGTTTTGAGTATGATGTATAAAATATAGATCAATATGTAAAATATCGAGTTGTACCTCAGAAAAAAAGGTTTTTGTGGTTGTCTATCATATTTGTGGATTTGTATCACATGTTTATGTGTCACAATTGTCTATGGTTTGCTCAAGTTTACTGCGCATGTAGGGAAAATAAAATGTTCTTTAAGATGTAGAAATGTTTCATCAATTTCCCTTTTGTTATTATTAATAAGGAATTGATTTAATATACATTGCGCCCAATACATCGGCTAGTAATTCTACTTCTGTTACTGAATAATTAGTTTCTGAATTCATTTTGTTTTAAAAATTTAATTTATTGCGCACTTGCGTTGTATTACATAGCAGTGTAGCCTTAGTGGCGAGTTGCTTAATAATAAAGGCCTCAATGGCGTGAGTTTGTATGATAGCTGGCCTAGTTGAAAAGAGTAGTATAACGTGTAGAGCCAGTTATAGTATAATTCAAACGGTAGTAGGATAAAAACCAGTCGGAAAGGCTACAGTCGAATGGACTATGAGAGACCCTTTACTTATTCTTCAAAATGGAAATAAGAGTAACACTAATAGTACTCCATAGCGCATTATTACGTCAATATGCTCTTCTTCTTCCTTTGGTCAGACACTGAGTAATATTGAGTTTCTAATACCTTCCGAGTTTATTATCCGATCACCATGAAATTTTCAGGATACATTAGTTCCCCGATGCTTGTCCTGTGTGCCAAAATTCAAGGATCCAGTTTTAAAATTGACCAATATATGGGACTTAAAGTTTTTTTTGAATAACCACCAAGATTATTATCCGATCGCGATTAAATTTTCAGGATACGTTGCGACAATAAACGAACAAAATTCAGGACTCAAGCTTTAATATTTTTCGTTTTATGGGCTTTCAAAAATTTTGTTCTCGATTTACGGAGGCGGAAGGGGCGTGTCAAAATCTTAAGATAAACTTGATCTGCTTACCCGATAGACGAACCACCATACCAAATTTGGTGACTCTAGCTCTTATAGTCTCTGAGATCTAAGCGCTCATACGGACAGACGGACATGGCTATATTCACTCAGCTGGTGATCAAGAATATATATACTTTATGGGGTCTGCCGGACTTCCTTCGACCTGTTACGCACATTTTGACAAACTTAATAATTTACCGTGCTGTGCCAATTATATTGGAATTTTAATGAGAGTTAGATTAAAAATACATAAGAAAGAATGATGTTCATATATGAACATATTTCTGAAACATCCCTCGGTCTGCGCGGCCAAATGTGGAAAAAACAACTTAAAAGGGTCACCAATGCGTTAGGTTACCACACGGACTGCAAACCCGGCGCTAAGAAACCAAGGGACAATTACAGCATAGACCAGAGATGGGCACGAAAAATAACGGTGGGAGCCAGACAACAAATTTTAGCAACAACAACCAGCGACGCTGCAGCGTTGCAGTCATGAGCCAGACAAAATGTGCGAGCAAAGTGAATACACTGTGAACAATTTTTGAGTTAATTCACGAATATTTTTTTATTAGTTTGTCAAAATCAACGTTATCTTTGCTTAATGCTATTCTCAGTAAATCTGACAGGTTTATATCACTTAGTCGATTTCTATAGTTATTTTTAATAAATTTTAAATGTGAGAAGGCTGCTTCGCACACATAAGTGCTGGCGAAACATGCCTCCAATTGAAGCATTGACGCTTTGAGCATGGGATATTGGTCCGCGGGGACTTGCTTCCAAAAATCCTTGCCGATTTCCTTGACTGAAAGCAAATGGTAGTCACATTGCAGGTCGCAGAGCTCCATTTGAAATTTTGAGGGTTGCTCTTTGATATTGATCCCTTTTGGGTTAACAAATATATTAATTAGCTTTGTAATTTCATCGAAGTCAGTGAAGCGTTGCTTAAACAATCCGCTAATTGTTTAACGAATGTAGAATATGCTGAAAAACTATATGTGGGATTTTCTGATAAAAGCTCGCGACAACATGGGAAATGATTTAAAAGATTTTGGCTCAAATCACTTTCCAAAATAGACATTTTCATTTTGAATCCATCAATTCTTGATATCATCGTCACCATTGACTGTTTCGGTGTTTGAAGCTGAGAGTTCAAAATGTTGAGATACATCATAATGTCCGTTAAAAATGCCACTTGTGAAAGGAATTGAGGGTCTTCTAATTTGGCTATTAATCCTTCAGATTTTTTAGCGTCCTGCTTGAGAAATATTAATACTTCTTTTCTCAGAGAAGAAAACCGCTCGAGACATTTTCCTCTACTGAGCCAACGAACCTCGCTGAACATTTTTAGGTCTCCATACTGTGCTTTGAGCTCGTGTAGCAGGAACTGAAACTTCCGATGTGTCAAGGCATTATGACCTCCTCTTATTTTATTGATAATTTTCACAACGCACTCCATAGCATCTTTCAAATTTAAGGCCTTTGCGCATAGTGCTTCCTGATGAATTAGGCAGTGATAGAAGGGCACATCAATATTTCTTAGCTTAAGCTGTCCCTTGAGTCCCTTAATCTCCCCACGCATACTCCTTGCTCCATCAGTGCACATTCCGCACAGTTTTTCAAAGCCACCAATTTCATTAACCGATATTTCAATGGCTTTGAATATGTCCTCTCCTGTTGTAGTTCCATATAAGGGTACCAAGTTTAAGAGGTCCTCTTCAACATTAAAATCGGAGTCAATATACTTTATAAATATAAGCACTTGCGCAATGTCATTAATATCAGTGCTTTCATCAACTGCCAAAGAGAAATATATACATTTCAGTAATTTTTCGTGCAGATTTTCTTTAATTTGTTGACTTATTTCGTTTACTCTTCTTGTGACCGTTCGACGAGATAGCGGTATTTTTTGTACAACTTGGCTCATTTCGATACCTGCGTCACCCAGGCAGTTCAACATATCGATGCACGTGGCTTTAAAAAACTCGCCGTCCATTAGATACTTTTGCGATTTGGCCAAATTGTAACTAACAACAAAAGAAGCTCGTACAATATCTTTTCCAGTTTCTGGCTGCGCTTTTATTTCTCCTTTGGAGAGTGATGACTTTAGCTGCGTAATAAGCGCCAACCTTTCACGCTCACTCAACAAGCCGTACGAATTTCCATGTTGAGCAATGAAGTGTCGTTTAATGTTATAAGTCTTTTTTGCAACCAAGGATCTGCAAATAAGACACTGCATTAACCCCACATTAACAACTTTTGTAAAAAAATATTGAGTCTCATAATATAAGTTTTCAAATTTTTCAGCCATTTTAGTTGCTCTCGTACAGGCTTCACAAAAACTAATAAACCACAAAGTGCAAATTCTTTTATTCAGTGTAAAATCGTTATCAGCGCAGCTGCTCGTATAGATTTTGTTTTTGCTTTGATCTTCATGTGAGCCGAGCAATGCATGCATTTTGTTTTTGCATTCTCGAGCGAGCAGAGTCAAAATTTATTTAACAGCCTCTTCGTCGCCAACTTTCAGTGGCATTGTTTTTGTAAAATTGCGATAAGCGATCAACTCGAGCAACGACCACCGGTGCCGAGATGCTGGCGCCTATCATAAAACATAACGGAAAGAGCCCCGGGAGCTCTAGGAGCCACTACGTGCCCATGGCTGGCATAGACAAACATGCATGCCTAATAGATAAGAAGAAATAGACAGATAAGTATATTGGACAGTGAGAAGAAAGGAGTAAGGATTACTTTAAAGTATCACGTACTCGATCACATTAATACATAAGATTCGTTAAGCGCTATAGTGAACTCTGGCTAGCACTAAGGCTACTTGACAGAATTAGTAAATAAGACTCTTTAACACTATTGTGAACTCTGTCTAGCACTATAGCTAACTTGATCTGATTAGTACATAAGATACTTTAACGCCATAGTGAACCCTGTCTAGCACTATAGCTAAATCTGTCTGAATAGTACATAAGATATTCTATAAAACCCCATACAAATCCATTCAGTTCAGTTCAGTTCTTATAAACCAACACGTGAGCATTCTTATTTAGGGATTGGCGAGCGTGCATACACACTGATCTGAAAAAGAGGCGGCAAGAAGATGAATTTTTTACGATATGGTACCAACCTTTAGTAAAGTGAGGAAATATTTTTCCAAAATAAATGAAAAAGTAGTGGAGTGCCGATTGTGGCGGGTGCTACTGCTACTGAAAATAAAAACAGATTAGTCACCGACCGCCTGTCGAAACTATTGTTTCTAAATTCTCAATTAAATAAGTATAAATTTATCATTTGGACTTTTATGTATTTGTTAATTGTTGTCAAATGGCCTTTGCATTACATAATAACATGTAAAAATATCGGTAATTGCAAAAATTAATGCATATTAAAACAAGCCGATCAGTCGAGCAGGCGCGACAGTAGGATACCCTGTGCAGGTCTTTAAACAAAAGTATTTTCATTATAATGGGATTTAAATATATCACTTGAAGTCGATTTTGCTTGTATCGAGTGTAGGTAACTTGCGATAGTCTGGCAACACTGGACTGCAGCTGTTGATTGTTTATGTTTGGCGCCACAGCGCCCCCCGTCTTTTCGTTAGTTATATCGTCGCCGCGGCGCAGCGACTGCGCTGCTACTGCGCTGCGACGCATCTGCTGCGCTGAATAAATTTGTTTCTTGAATAACTTCTAAGTTCAATATCCGATCGTGCTGAAATTTGTTGCACGCATTGAGAATAGGAAACTTATTATGTGTGCCAAATATCAAGTATCTAACTATAAAACTGCTCTTGTTATCAGCTTTTCCGAGTTATGGGCGAAGGGGGCGTGTCATCGCGATGAAATTTTTAGGATACATTAAACCTAAGCGTTTTATCATGTGTTCCAAATCTCAAGTCTCTAGCTTAGACATTGCTTATGTTATAGTGATTTTTCTAATTTTAAAACCAGCGGGACTTGATATCGAAAATTGAAAATAAACTTGATCTGCGTATGGTATTCAGGAACCTACATTCCAAATTTGAAGACTCTAGCTCTTATAGTTGCTGAGATCGACGCGTTCATACAGACGGACACAAATTCACACAAATTCATTATAGCCTTTTTTGCCCATTTTTAATGGGCACAGGCTATAAAAATGACACCCACATGTGAAAGAGCGAGTCTTGGAGGTTACTCCGTATTGTTTTGGGAATTCGTCGCCTACAATGGCATGAGAGATTTAGTTCCTGTTTATGGAATCATGGAAAATGGCAAATATTTGACAAATATTAAACGACCACGCATTCTCTTCTGGAGATAAATTGATTGGGGAGACATTTATATTCCAGCAAAACAAAGCACCGTGTCATATAGCTAAACTTATTACCCAATTCTTGAAGGATGTTGGGGTTAACACTTTGGACTGGTCGCCGCTGAGCCCAGATTTAAACATTATCGAGAATCTCTGGGCGTATATAAAAAGAATGCGGAGTCCAAATTTGACAAGGAACCGCGAGGATACAATATCCGAGGTAAATGCTCTCTCTAAAGAGATTCCATTGTCTTATATGCAAAGCTTGGTGAAGTCTGTGCCGGGACGTCTGCAAAAAGTGATAGGTACAAGGAGGATGCAGAAGGATGCATCTCCGACCCTATAAAGTATATATATTCTTGATCAGTATCAATAGCCGAGTCGATTGACACCTGTCCGTCTGTCTGTCCGTCTGTATGAACGCGTGGATCTCAGCAACTATAAGAGCTAGAGACTTCAAATTTGGAATGTAGGTTCCTAAATACCATACGCAGATCAAGTTTATTTTCAATTTTCGATATGAAGTCCCGTTGGTTTTAAAATTAAACCAGTCGGAAAGGCTACAGTCGAAGTCGACTATGAGAGACCCTTTACTTATTCTTCAAAAAGGAAATAAGATTAACACTAATAGTAACCCATAGCGCGTTGTAACGTCAATATGCTCTTCTTCTTCCTTTGGTCCGACACTGAGTAATATTAAGTCTTGAATAACTTCCGAGCTTATTATCCGATTGCAATGAAATTTTCAGGATACATTAGGACCCCGATGCTTGTCCTGTGTGTCTAAATTTAAGGCTCCAGTTTTTAAATTGACCATTATATGGGATTTTAAGTTTTTTTTGAATAACTTCCGAGATTATTATCCGATCGCGATGAAATTTTCAGGATACGTTAGGACCCTGATACCCGTCCTGTGTGCCAAAATTTGTTTTATGGGATTCAAAAAATTTTGTTCTCGATTTATGGAGGCGAAAGGGGGCGTGTCAAAATTTTAAGATAAACTTGATCTGCTTATCCCATCGACGAACCACCATACCAAATTTGGTGACTCTAGCTCTTACAGTCTCTGAGATCTAGGCGCTCATACAGACAGACGGATAGCCGGACATGGCTATATCGACTCTGCTGGTGATACTGATCAAGAATATATATACTTTATGGGGTCTACCGGACTTCCTTCAACCTGTTACGCACATTTTGACAAACTTAAAATATTAAAGTAATAGGCCTAAAAACTAGATCCAAATATCTATCCCATACATTCTATCCATGATGCTTGCATTTTCCATGTCCTATGCTCTTTTCATTATATCTAAATTATTTCTGCTAACACAGAATATAAACAAACAACAACAGCCTCCATAAGAGGGAGACCACTCAGCTTTTAGTTACTTTTCCATTGTTCCATTGAACACACTGAATTACGTTTGCATCTTTTAAAATATTGGACACAATTTGCTTGAAGAATTTTACACGTACATATGACAGCACCAAGCTTAGAAAGTGAGAGCTCAGTTCCCATTTTATCAGTGAGTGATGCCATGTGCTTCGGGAGAACCGAAACTGGAATCAACAAAGCATTAGATTACGGCGTATGATAATGAACCTCTCACCCATTTGAATGCAAAATGTGCTTGTTTGTTAAATATGAATAGCATAGAAAGCACAATCTTATTATTTGCTATGGGCTATGAGCTATGAGCTGGCGGACAAAGTCCAAGCAGAACCCAAACATTGATAAGGCAAAACACCGCATCTGATGATTTCACTTAATCGTTTTATTGTTCCTCGTCATTCAACATTTGAGACCGACCGATCCGGATCATTTTCGGAACTCAACTCATATCGGTCACCGGTTGCTGCTTCTTATTGCATATTTGTTGCACTTTCGTTATTATGTTGGCGCTGAGTTTGAGGAGAGCCCTTTCCCGAGTGACGCCTCCGATGGTGCGTCGGCTGAGCGCACGCATTGTGGACGAGGCCTACATTGAGGTAAAACCATCGAAGTCTGTCGCTCCTGCATTGACCTTTCCGGGCATTTGGCTGCGGGACAATTGTCTCTGTCCGGCGTGCTTCCACGATAGCTCCCAGTCGCGCCGACTGGACTGGGACAACTTTGATACGAGTGTACGGCCATTGACCGTGCATGTAGATGCCTCCAAGGAGCAGCTACACGTTCGCTGGAGCGATGAACACGAGAGCATCTACGAACTGGACTGGCTGCGGCGTCGTAGTTTCGAGGGAGACAGCCAAAGCTCATATCTGAATGACTTTTACCGGCCACGCACTAGTCACTGGGCAGGTGCCCAGTTTGAGCAGATTGCACGGCGATTCGACTTTGATCAGGTGATGTCGGAGGATGCTGCACTGCAGCAATGGCTGCAGGCGCTGGCCGTTTATGGCGTAGCACTGCTTAGCAAGGCGCCGCTGGATGAGGGCGTGGTGCGACAGCTGGCAGAGCGTGTGGGATTCATCAGACGCACCACATACGGCGAAGAATTCATAGTTCAGGCCAAGCCCGGTGCTCAGAACTATGCCTACCTGTCATTGCCGCTGCCTCTGCACACGGATCTGCCATATTATGAGTACAAGCCGAGCGCGAACATACTGCATTGTGTTGTGCAGACAAAGTCGCAAGGCGGCAGCAATCTTCTCGTGGATGCCTATCACATTGCAGATCGATTGCGTCAGGAGCATCCGGCGGACTTCGAGCTACTGAGCAGCACGTCTGTCGACTGGAATGACATTGGCAGTGAGGATGGACGCGAGTTTCACAATATTTGGCGTGCCCCAGTCATTTGGTAAGCGAATTATTCACAACCCACTAGTCACATCCAAGTGCAGTTCCAGTTCTCTCCCTCCGACAGCTTGGATGCCGCCGGCGAGTATACGCGGATTAATCACAGTGTGCCGCAGCGGGACAGTCACTTCAATGTGCCGCTGAAGCAGGTGTTGCCTTGGTACAATTCATATGCTCGCTTCGTAAAGATGGCTCGCGAAGATGCCCACTCATTTAAGACGCAGCCCGGTGATGTGCTCACCTTTAATAATCTGCGACTGTTGCATGGCCGCACTGGCTATGATGACACCGAAAACAACTCGCGCTACATTGTGGGCGCCTACCTCGACTGGGATATCATCTATTCACGACTGCGTGTGCTTAAAAAGCGGCTAGACTCAGTCCTCACCACTACCAAGTAACCTTCTCCAACTCATATTCTTGATCTTTCTCAACCAGCTTACCCTCTGCTTAAATACGTCAATAAAATGATCTATATATTTCCAAGCCATTTGCGATGAGCTCAGTTGAGTAGTTGTCCAAACTCGGACTGTCATTCAACACACAGTCCAGCCATTCCCTCGCGTCTCATGCGTATAGCGGTCGGGCCACGTCCTACTTTGTGACCTAGGCCAACACAAAAATATCTAAGAATCCTCAAAATTGCCACATCGATAGTTTTTTTTTGTAATATATATATTTGCTGTGACAGATTAAAAAACTAATTTTTTATAACATCACATAGTTCTAATTTACTTTCTTTCGTTCCTCAATAAAGCTGCGATTCAAATCTTTGTGATAAGAATATGATGCTTAATCACGATAATCTGTGGTATTTTAAAACTAATGTTGAAGACGCAAGTATGTTATTATTTTGCCTGACGACAATGAAACCGAAGCCAAATGCCTCGTTTGGTGGACGTGAGAAATGTGGCATTTGATTTTTCCATAGGCTCACTTTCATCATCCAGTTCGACGTCGTAGTCTTGGAGGAGTGTCACCAGTGCCGCCTTAGTCTGTGCTAGTCCAAAACGCATGCCGGGACACATTCGCGGTCCGGCACCGAATCCCAGGAAACTGCACCCGGAATGAGCCTGCTGCATAAAACGCTCGGGTTGATAGCTTAGGGGCAGCTGGTACAGCATAGGATCACTAAAGTTCGTACAGGGTTGAGAAAGTAATTAGCTTGTTTAGTTGACAAGACTTACAGATGAATGGCCTGAACAGGCACAACAAGCACCATATCCTTAGGCACACACAGTCTTTCGCCATTTGCTCCATTCACTTTAGACTGGGCTGGCAACGTGAAGGACTCGGTGCAGCGCTTAAGCAAAGCCTATTAAGGCTTTGTATGGCTTAACTTTCAGCGGCGGTGTCTCCGAAGTCCCCTCCGAGGATAGAGGAGAAAATCATTGATGGATCTGCGGCTCAATCTATGTATCACTTTTCTTTCAACTGGTTTCCTGGCTACCCGGTTGCACTGGCGCTGCAAACACACGTTATATCGATTGGCAAAAGTCCGGACCTGAGCGTCTATGGTCTCCATTCCAAGAATTATTATGCAATGTTGAGTTCCGGACGTACCAGTCAGCCCCACATATCTTCTGGATTCGTCCTTGACTCGTCCGAGACGCAATGCCCTAGACCTGGATCCCATACCTCCAAGTCGGCGCTACATTGACGTTGTGCATCGCTCGTTTGCAGCAAAATGGTAGCGGATAGTAAAAAGTTGTAAAAAATCATGTTGATCCGGGTCACTTTGCTGCGGATTATTAGCGTCAGGTAGATGACAAATCGCATGTGAAGATGATTGACGGCAAGCGGTAAAGTCAAGGGCATTTCCCAATCCCCACCGACAACTCCATTGACATCCGCAATCAGTAAACTTGCAAGTTCGCCAGGCTGAAGTGACAAATATAGTAGGGTTGCAATGTTACTCAAGGAAGTTTCGGGTATAGCACTCAACAACTTGACTGCTCTTGTCCCCACTCTCATCGGACTTAACACACTAGACAGCAATCAAGTTTGCAGTGCATTAACCTTTAGAAAATGCCATTACTCATCACAATCTGGACCGCAATGTATCTGAAACGAGATGAAATACTTCAGGTCTAATATGAATACAGCTATTGCGTCAGGCTCCCAGAGCACTATGGGGAAGTTTTATTAGTTTTTCAGTGCAAATTTATAATTTTCCAACTAAAAAGCGTAAAAGTTTAAATGGATGTTCATTATTCAGGTTTGTACTATTTGTTGATACAAGAAGAAGAAGAAGAGTGACGAAGACGATTTGCAACTTAGGCTGCAAACATAGTGCGCGCTGAGACGAAGATGAAGATGAAGACGAAGCTGAAGACGAATTGCTTGCGATGCGAGTAAGCTAATAGGTTGCATAGTGCAAGACGAATTTGTTGCGATTTTGTGATGCTAGTCGCAATGGATTTCTCATCAGATGATGAGCTGCTGTTAGAGGAAACTTTATTTTTTAAATTAAAACGAAACAAAAAAGTAAATGGAAGAATTCACCCAATTAATTTGGGAAGAAAAGCATTCAGCGAATTTTATCATTTATTTGATGAGCTGCGACAAGATGAAAAAAAATTTTTGGAGTATACCAGAATGAAAATCAGCACATTTGATTACATTCTGTTAAAAATTGAACCGCTAATTATTAAAAATTGGACAAATTTTAATAAAACCCCAATTATACCTGCAGAAAGGTTAATTGTAACGTTAAGGTAAAAAATAATTCAAAACTTTTTTTGTTTTCATTCATTTTAATCATTTTAAATTTTCATTTAGTTACATTTTTTATTTTTCTTAATTTGAAAATGTAATAATGTTTCCTGATGAAACGTATTGACTCGGCTCCTGTGGGGATAAAGCACTATCAGAATATTGGGTTGACGAAGATTCAAATCCAGTTGGTGATGGTACAGATATGTTAGAAGCCTGGTTTTGAATATTTTGAAATTGAAAAGAGCTCCCCACATTGTATGCATAGTTATAAACAGATTTCTGCATGTCCATTCTGCATAAAAGTTTCGTTTGCGGATTCATTTTTCTAACGTGTGGCAATAAGCTCATAAAAAAAGCCATATCCTCATCGTCGGCTGAAATCTTGTTTTTATTTTTCTGCTGCAACAGCTCCAACTTCTTTTTTTCAATATTGAGGATTTCACCCTCAATGTTGTTATGGCGCCGTTTAAGATTCCTTTTAGTATGATGTTTTGAGGTGGACGTTTCAACTTCAAATGTACTCAAGTAATTATCTTCATCATAATGCGGCGCCTCTTTATCTGCACTATGCTGCGTCTCTATATCTAGACTATGCATCGCCTCTATATCTGCACTACTCGAATCTTCGCCAACATTATTGCTGATATCTTTAACATCATGGGTTTTGGGGTGACTCAAATTTCCGGAAGACTGGCGGCACTTTATCTGGTCCTTTATAAAACTCATGGAGTCAAAATGAATCCATTGAGAACACATCTCGTTGAGTGAATCAGGTCCAGCGTCGCCAGAACGTTCCGGTGGAAATTTCCTTAATTCAGCTCGAAACGTGTCCCTCAATTGTTTCCATTTTTTTTTCAAAGACATGGCTGAAAAATACATACATATACGAGTATTAATAATTTGTTACGATAATTACATTGTTTTAACTTGCTTTCTTGTTTTAGATATCTCGCTACTGGCACTTCATTTAGATCTATATCTTTTAGCTTTCGAATGGGTGCTTCAACGGTTCGTTCTATTGTGATAGAAACAACATGTGAAGCTTTGTGGACAGTTTTGCAACCTCTACATATGGCTGTTCCCACAGAACAAAATTTAACAAAAGTTGCGGATGAGTATTGGAATCTTTGGCAATTTCCAAATTGTGTTGGATCTATTGATGGAAAGCACATACATCGAAAATGTCCAGCGCATTCTGGATCAATGTTTTATAATTATAAGAAATTTTTCTCAATAGTGCTGCAGGCAGTAGCAGACGCAAAGTGTAAATTTGTTACCATCGAAGTTGGTGGTTACGGACGTCAAAGTAATGGTGGAACTTTTGCTTCCTTAGCGATTTACACAATGAAAAATTCTGGAGACTTAAAGTTTCCGAAGGATTCCTATTTGCCCAATACCACCATAACTATGCCATATGTGTTGCTTGCAGATGAAGCTTATCCTCTTTTGGACTGGGTTCTTCGACCTTATGCCAGAAGAAATCTAACATTGGAAAATGAATACTTTAATCGTCGTTTGTCCAGAGCGCGAAGGTTTGTGGAATGTGCATTTGGCATAATTAACTCCAAATGGAGAATATTATGGAAGCCAATTGAAACGACACCACCTAACGCAGAAATTATTATTAAAGCAATTTGTATACTGCATAATACAATGTTAGATTTAGAAGATCTGGACACTCACATGCAATAGGGAGAACAATTTATAAACAACAATTCAAAAAATATATCGGAAAGTTCAAAGAAAAGAGGTCGAATAATCAGAGACACGTTTCGTAGTTATGTTTGCAGCCATAGAAATGCTGATAGTATTTAAGAATTTCATTTTATAATTATCTCTCTTTGTATTAATATGAATTAAATTACTTACCATCAACATTCAATTCCTTTGAAATATCATTCCAATTTTGGTCCACAGTATGCCTATTGTGGTAAAGTTTATTCTGCTGTTCCCATAAACAACGTTTTTTAAAAACGGCTGCAATTAACTCTTCATTTATTATAGACATTTTCACAAAACATGTGCGTCAGGCAAATCACAAATCACAAGTAAATTGTAACATGCAATGCGCCAAAGCATGGGTAGAACAAAAGAAAAAAGAAAGAAAAAAAGAACAAAGCAAAATAGCAAGCGACTCGTCTTCAAAAACAGTACTGCACCGTTTGAAGCTGATCGCTTGCGTTTCGTCTTCATCTTCGTCTTCGCGCGCACTATGTTTGTGGGCGAGCGAATTCATATGAATTGTTCTGTACTGTTTTTCGTCTTCAGCTTCGTCTTCATCTTTATCTTCGTCTCAGCGCGCACTATGTTTGCAGCCTTAGCGCTTCGCAAAAATCTGTTCAAACATACAGTGGATCATAGCTTATTTCGGGCAGTGGTACAATAAAACTTTAAGATGCGATAGCCGCTAAACCAATTGAGATATCGAAAAAAATTGAAATGCAGCTTTATTAAGCAGTCATTTATTACTTATCCAGTAACTTCACTTTTTGTCTATTTCTAAAAATCAGGGACCGTAACGGTTATAATTTTTAAAATAAAAATTATGAAATGAAATTTATTTGCTGATTTTTATAATAAAAATTACTTTTAATTCTTATTTTTGATCAAAAAATATAAATCATGAAATAATTTAAATTTTTATTTAAAAGTCAAAATATAACTCTTATTTTCAATTTTTATAATAAAAATCAAAAAATAAAAAATCATTTTTGAGTTTTTAAAATTCAAATCAAAAATAAAAGTTATTCATCAATTTTTATTATAAAACTTAAAAATAAAAATTAAATGCAGATATCTTGTGAACCAAATGGTCTACTTCAAAAATTCAAAAATATTTATAATGGGTGGCTCTATACCTTTCATATAATATACCACTCATCCTTGAAGGACCAACCTTAAGGATTTATTAAGTACATTTTACCTATGTTCATGTTCATTATAAGGAAATCCGGTTAACCATTTTTTTTATAAGAGTAGTCGAGGTCTTTCTGCTGCAGACAGTACATACAGTTTGTCAAGAAACACTTTACACACTGTAAATAAATATAGTTTTTTGATTTTAGATATGAAATTAATACACTTTTATTCAAAATTATAACATTTTTTTAATCAAAAAAGCGGAACAGTCGGGACCCCGACCGTAATATACCCTGTGGGTCTACAGGAACCCGTTCAAATTCACTCCAGATGAAATTCTCTAGTAGTTCTTTATTTTTTAATTTGTGGGCGAAGGGGGCGTGGCATCGTGATAAAAATTTCTGGACAAATCGAGCTCAAGATACTCATCATGTGTGCTAAATCTCAAGTCTCTAGCTACAAAACTGCTTTTGTTATGAGTTTCAGCATGGAATATGTAGAGTTCCACCTTGTTGGCACGTCTAGAGGCGGTTGAGGTAATCCTTGGCTTGAAATTGCTAGCCTGAGTACCGTTTAAAAAGAATTTTGAGAATTTCGAAATATTATTTAATGCATTTTATGTGATTACCGAAACGTTGGAGCTCGCAATGTTTTTATAAGTTTTCGTGCGCTTTCAACAATAACTTTACGAGTTTCATCCTTCATAAAATCATGAACTGCTAACTGCATAGAATGGGCAGCACATCTGATTGAAGTGATTGAATGAATCCTGAAACTCTTCAAAAGCTTATCATCTTCAAAATCAGTTGTCAGGTCAGTATCGAGATCCTTGTTAAGGTATTCTACCGCTTTAATAATATTTTTTCCATTGTCTGACGTGACTGTGTAAATTTGCTGCTTTGAAATTGAAAATTGATCTAAAATGTTTTCAATTTCCATACTTAAGTTAAGTCCAGAGTGTTTGTTATGCAGCTCGATTAACCCAAGAGTCTTTATTTCAATCTGGTGGTCTCTATAAAATTGAACATTTACTCCCAATATTCCTTTATTGTGTCTTGAAACAATATCAACTTTTAGGGAAAGTACTTTGTTCTTCAAGATTTTTGAAATATTGTCCTTTACCAGCTCGTATTTTTCGCTAACATGGTGCATTACATTACGCGAAGTTATCGGGTACATGTTTAGGCCGCTAAAAATTTGTTCTGTTAATTTTTTAAATGGAGCCGAGTCCAATAGCGTGAAAGGTGCCTTTTCTTGAGTGACCATTTGTACGCACGCTTCTTTCACTTCGAAAGAAGAAAGAGACACATAAATTTTTTCCTTTTTTCCGGTATCTGGTCTGTCTCATATTGATCCGTTTCTCTTTTATAAATGTCTGCATGGCACTCCCGCAAATGCCTTTTTAAATTTGAAGAGTAACTTCCTTTGAAGGAGCGATTACAAATTTTGCACTTTGAAACAAACAAATCCTTAAGGTTGGTCCTTCAAGGATGAGTGGTATATTATATGAAAGGTATAGAGCCACCCATTATAAATGTTTTTGAATTTTTTAAGTAGACCATTTGGTTCACAAGATATCTGCATTTAATTTTTATTTTTAAGTTTTATAATAAAAATTGATGAATAACTTTTATTTTTGATTTGAATTTTAAAAACTCAAAAATGATTTTAAATTTTTGATTTTTATTATAAAAATTGAAAATAAGAGTTATATTTGGATTTTTAAATAAAAATTGAAATTATTTCATGATTTATATTTTTTGATCAAAAATAAAAATTAAAAGTAATTTTTATTATAAAAATTGAAAATAAAAGTTTATCCTGTTTTCAGGATTCTGCATTCAAAATTAGCATTTACAAAATTTTCCCATTCAAATAGATAATGTTGTTCAGGTTTGATTTTTTTAAACTCATAATTCTTATTTGTGATCCCTGCTAAAAATAACACTTACAACTTAAATAAAACAAAATTATTTGTGTTTTTCATGTCACAGCTTATTTCGTGCAAACAGATTAAGTGCCCATTAAATTGTTATTTTTCTGATGCAGTTTCTTCTGTGTGCCTTTTGAACACATCATAAGCAAATTGAATTTTACATTTAAAGGGTTTGATCACGCTGAAAATTTTAGTTTTGTGGTAAATTACAAAAATGAGTCCCCTTACAACGATTGAACAGTAAAAATTGGTGCTTAACCATTTCAAAAATGGCAACTCACAACGAAATATAGCTGAAATAGTTAATTTAATCACTAGTATAGTACAGTACTTAATACAATGCTTCGTTCACGAAAATCGAGTGGCAGATAAGGGCCGAAATGTACAAAAACAAAATTTTCAATTAGCATGAGGAGAGACAAATTGTGAGAAAAATAAAAAGAGAATCCAAAGTTATCGGCTCCAAAATTGACCTTCGATGTTGAGAATGAAATGGGTAAAAAATGTTCCGTTGAAACCGTACGACGAGTATTGCGAGAACATAACTTTAATGGCCGAGTAGCTCGAAAGCCGTTTAAAAGAGCACACAATTCGGCCAATTTCCTTCTGAAACAAAATAATATTGGTGGTTTGGGCCTTCATGGTGGCTTCAGACGTTGGAAACCTGATTTTTATTGATGGCATTATGGACAAAAATATCTTCAACTATTAAAGGACAATTTGCTGCAAAGTGCCGAAAAACTAGGCGTTCGAAGGACTTTTAGGTTTTACCAGGCCAACGACCCTAAGCATAAATCGGGAATTGTGCAGTCCTGTCTAATCTGGAACTGCTCCTACATGATGAATTCATCAGCCCAGTCACATATCCTCAATTTCATTGAGAATTTGTGGGCAATTTTGGATCAGGCCATATGGAAAAGGTCAATTTCCAATCAAAATGACCTCAAAGCCACTGCTCAAAACATGACTTCATTTTTGTATGACGTATTCATTGATTCTGACGACCACTTGATTAATTACAGAGACATTTAAAAAACACTGACATGGAATTGCTTAACGTCCAGTTTAATAAATTAAATTGGGGCTGTATATATCATTGCCAATTAGTGTTGTGTTGCTCATGAGTGAGTGAACAAAAATGAGTTGTTCACTAAACTGAGCAAGTGAACATGTTCAGTTCCAATTGCTCACTTTTGCTCACTTGCTCACTTGCTCACTTTTGCTCACTTTTGCTCACTTGCTCACTTTTGCTCACTTGCTCATTTTTGCTCACTTGCTCACTTTTGCTCATTTTTGCTCACTTTTGTTCAGTTGATCTGCTTTTCTCGCATTTGCGCAATTGTTCCTTTTGCTCATTTTTGCGTACTTTGGCGAGTTCGTTCTATATGCTTAGGGCATTTTGCGTAGTTTCTAAGATCATTTTGCGTTCATTCTCATTTTTGCGTTTAAGTTCCCTTTAAATATCACACTTCTTGATTAGCGCCAAACTTGTTTACACGTTTAAAATTTACAAAATGTCGCTAATAAGGAAGCACAGTGAAATTTGGAACCATTTCGAAGATGTTGGGAGCCAGCAAGCTAAATGCAAGTACTGCAAATGTATACTGAGCTGCAAGTCTCAAAGTAATTTAAGTCGGCACTTGAGGAGCAAGCATCCGGCAGCTATGGAGCCCGTCGTCCGACAAGATCAGGAGAGTCCGGTTGTTGTGCAAAGTGGGCAGCCAAAAATTTCAGCTTTTATTCATAAGCCAATTCCAGCAAGCAAAGCTCAACAAATTGATAGACAACTGGTCAAAATGATTGCCAAAGGTCATCACGCCTTGCGATTGGTGGAAGAGCCTGAATTCAAAAAATTGATTGAAGATGTGTCGCATTCCCCAGGCTACAAGCTTCCGACGAGGAAAACGTTAACAAACGCCTTGATACCCAAGATCCGCGATGAATTTGGGTCATCAATTCAAGACAAACTTAATGCGGCGGCAGCAGTCTGTCTGACAACAGACGGTTGGACCTCGATAACAAATGAGAGCTATCTGGCTGTTACAGTTCATTTCATCGAGAAGGAGTCAACAGTGCTGTCGTCGTATATGGTTGCATGCCAGTCGTTTGATAAGGCTCACACGTCAGCAAACCTGTGTGAATTTGTTCAAAAAATTGTCGGACAGTGGCAAATTCAAAATAAAGTGGCTGCAATAGCATCGGATAATGCATATAACATTGTAGGTGCCATTAAGATGGGCAAGTGGCGTCATATTGCATGCTTCGCGCATAGCCTAAATTTGATAGCCCAAAAAGCTTTGGATGCAATATGATCTGCACGATCGAATGGGAAAGCTATTGCTGAATATTTTAACCGCAGCACATCTGGCTTAAAAAAGCTAAAAGAAATGCAGGCACTTTTCAAGTTGCCAGAGTTGAAAATAACGCAGGATGTGCCAACGCGTTGGAATTCGACATACAAAATGTTTCAACGGCTATGCATTTTGAAAGAGGCGGTTATGGCAGCCCTGTCGACTCTTCGAAGCGACTTGATATTGTCGTCGGGAGATTGGGAATTAATTGAAGGAGCGCTGCAAATTCTACAGCCATTTAATCAAATAACGGAGGAAATGTCAGCTGAGAAAAATGTAACAATTTCCAAAATAATTGTTTTAGTTGGCATAATTCAAAAAAAGGTAGTTAGCCTTAGGAGTTCCATAGAAAATCCGAAACTGAGAGAGATGACAAAAATAATCACGCAGGAGATGGAATTAAGGTTCAAAGATGTAGAAGCGAACATTTTGTATGCGGAGAGCACAATTTTGGACCCAAGGTTTAAAGGACGAGTTTTTAAATCCAAAGACGCCTTCCAAAAGTCTGTTGGGGACATTAAAAAAAACATAATGTTGATGCGTCCTACCACAGAAGCGACTGAAGATGTGTTAATGAATAGCACAAGTAAAGCACTGAGCTCCGATGATGAGGACGACATTTGGAAGGAGTTCGACAGTAATTTCAAGAATGTCAGCAAGCCAACCAACAACACAGCTGCTGCAAATAGAGAAGTCGACAAATACCTAGCCGAGGAGTTTATAAGCCGAAAAGAGGATCCCCTGTTATGGTGGGATCAGAGAAAATCCCAATACCCGCACTTATATGCTTACATGTTAAAACGACTGTGCATAGTTGCCACATCCGTGCCATGCGAGCGCATATTTTCAAGTGCAGGCGAAACAGTGCGCAAAAGGCGCTCCTTGCTGAATCCCAAAAATGTGGAGAATCTGATGTTCTTACATAATAATATGTAAATATGATGTAAGTAATTACTTAATTTATACATAGTTTGCATTTCTAACAGTTCTCTTTATATTATAGCTCTAATGAAAGCAGCAAATGAAGGCGCCCTAATAAAATATATGTTTCTTTATGAATACCAAAGAATTTCCAATGAAGGAAACAAAAGATAAGTTCTATTTTTAAGATTGTTTTATGTAGAAATATATAAAAATAAATATATATCAGACTTGAATTAAAACTGTAACGTACTTTATTAGTTGAGTAAGCTGTTTATGAGTAACTGAGCAAGTGAGCAACTGAGTAAGTGAGCAATGTAGGTGAGTAACTGAGCAACTGAGTAACTGAGCAAGTGAGCAACTGAGTAAGTGAGCAATGTAGGTGAGCAAGTGAGCAACTGAGTAAGTGAGCAATGTAGGTGAGCAACTGAGTAAGTGAGCAATGTAAGTGAGCAAGTGAGCAATATGAGCGAGTTGACTCTTCTCGGCAAAAAGAACAAGTGAGCTTGTTCACCGAAATGAGCAGTGTTTACCCAACACTATTGGCAATGCCAATAGACGACGACCACCTGGAGCAGCTTGAGATAAATATAAGACGTTTATATAATGCTTTTGTACATAGCTCGCAAATAACTGTTGATCGTTTTTTTTCCTTACACTCTGCTCTCGAGAACAACCGAAAAAAGCATGCACCCTCGTTCTCTCTCTGAGCTGCAGATTTCGTTTCTTTTCGTTTTGGTTTTCTGTTGTGCGTTTTACGTTTAGCTGTTCGTGAGACGCTCTCTTACCGAACATCGCACAATGAGAGATATGAGTGACGCTCGCACAGAGAGACTTACTGAAATACCGATTGGCTGAAAACGTCAACGCAAACGGTCTTTTCAATAATTTGTCTTCTTTTCGATGCACAGCGGTACGTTGTGTAATATTGTGACATTCGATTTTCACGTTAAGTCTTCTTGAAATTTTAAACATGTACTTTACACACTGATTTATTGTCGAATGAATTAAATTTAAAAAATTGATGCACTTTTTTATTACTTTCGCGTCCCATTTTGCCAATAAATTATATCAGTGTTCACAAGCGAAACTCACAAAGCCAAGTGACGCGTAGAACCCACGAAACTTCACATACACACACACATGCGCAAAAGACTTTTTAAATCGTCTTTCAAGAGCAAACGGTCCGGGAATGAGCAGAGCAAAAGATAACGGAAAAAACTGCTCGTCGGTTGAGCGCGACCAAAATTTTTATACGAGCAATGCAATTGGTTGCTCTCGGACTTTTTGCTCAAAGTCTGAGTGAAGAACACTTATTTTGCGACTGCACGAATCGGTCAACAGTTATTTGCGAGCTATGCTTTTTTATCAATCCAAAGAAAACTGGTGAGGCCAAAAACAACTTCCTGGCTTAACAAAGACATAAAGTATGCAATTTTGCTTAGAAACAAAGCATACGAAAAATGCAAACGATATAGGACAACTCAGAATTATACTCAATTTCAAATGATGCGAAGTAATGCTATTAAACTAATAACGACTTCCAACCGCGAGTACTACGGTGTATATTTTTAAAGTGCAATAAATATTGGACAAACGAGGAATAAGTTAAATCAGTTAGGAATAGGCAAGATACGACCACACATTCGTGTTGAAGCTGATGTAAATACTCTTAATGCCAAATTCGTAGACGCCGAAGTGCCTGAAGTTTTACTAAGCTCGTACCTGAATATTGAACCTAACAAAAACTGTGATAGTAGAAACTAAAGCTACTATCACTGTTATTGTAAGGTTCAATATTCAGGTATGAGTTTACTAAGACTACAGGCAGGGACCGAAAATAACAGTTTGTTTTTTTTCACAGGCAATCATTTTATTTATTTATTTAATATATCATCCTAATGCTACAAGGTCTCCCTTATAAATTAATGCGCTAGTCACAATGTACAAATGTACTTATTACAATTTACAAATTTCAATTTACTTATTCATCTATGATTAAAGTATTTTATTAATTGAATCTTAAGTATTATATTAAATTTTAATGTTATTTATATTTGTGTATTATTTAACTTATATTTATTTTAAAAATCTCTCAGAAATATTTTTAGTTTGTCACTAAAGTTTGCTGCGCTACTTATTGATTTTAAATTAGCTGGCAATTGTTTCCAAATGCGAATAGTGTGCACAAAAAAGTGTCGTTCTGAAAGTGCAAGCTTGTATCTAATGTTGTTAATATTATTAGTTCTTGTTGACGTGCTAAAATTTAATTTGTCATATAAATAACGAGGCTCCTTTGTGTATAAAATTTTGTGTATGAAAATCAAGTTTCTGAAATTAGTCCAGGTCTTAAATGTCATACTATTTAGCCGTTGGGCATGACTTGAGATATGATCTCGAATACTAATATTAAAAACATATCTAGCAATGCTATTATATGTCACATTTAATTTACGCTGTGATGCAGCATCACAACTACCAAAAATTTCTATTCCATAGCATAGTATGGGCGTCAAGTATGTTTTTGCAATTAATATTCTAATGTTAGTAGGTAAAAATTTCTGAGTAATATAAAGCTGCCTAAGAATTCCGTAAGTCTTCCCAGTTGCTCTAGCAATATGATCACTCCACGTCAAGGTTTTGTTAAAAGTTATACCAAGATTTTCTGCTTTTTCTACATAGTCAATTGGAGTGTCTTCTATTTTAAGATTCGGCAGATGTACAGTACTCAGAGATCTTTTATACACAACAATACATTTACACTTAGACGGATTGAGCTTTAGCCCATTGCAACTAGTCCACTTACTAACATTTGACAATTCACTGTTACATATATCAAAACATTCCATTAATTTATCACGACCACAACTAACATACATTTGGACATCATCGGCATAAAAGTGAACATTGGAGTAAGATAACACAAGTGGGAGGTCATTAACATATAGCGAAAAGAGAAGCGGGCCAAGTTTTCAAAGTTTAGTTAAAACAAGCCGAACAGTCGGGAACCCGACCCTAATATACCCTGTGACTCTACAGGGCGCTGCTCAAATTCACTCCCTATGTAAATATCCTGTAATTCGTTTTCTTTTTCAATTTGTGGGAGGAGGGGCGTGGCATCGTGATGAAATACGTTAATGGGTCGACTAAATTAACTGATGCAGGGTGGAGCGAAGTCAATGATTTAGTTGAAGCCCTCAAACCCATCTATTTTGCCACCCAAAAACTGCAAAATGAACAATTATATTTCGGTGACTTTTATAAGTTATGGCTTGAACTAAAATTATCCGTGAAGGCAATGAGCAACTCTTACAGTGCGCCATTGAGAAAAGAGAAGATACGTTAACATCTAATAAAGTAGTTATCGCAGCTTTTAATTTGGATCCCAGGATGCGAAGGATTTTGCTGAAAAATTCAGTGCAAATAATGAAGGCATGAAATCATTTAATTAAGCTTTTTAAACAAATACATAGTTTAAAATAAAAAGTAAGCATAGTGTATAATGTGTAATATGCACTTGTTATTATACTTTTCCTCGCAGATCGTAGCTCCTTTGGTATTGTTAAATTATGCTGCGAATGACGTCGAGCTCACTCCACCGATCGCGTCGAAGAGCACTGACACTAAATGAATTTTTTAACTCTATTGATGCTGATTCAGACAGTAAAGTCTCCGATTTAGTAGGCATGGACAATGATGATCAATTGTCAATAATGGAGATAAAAAATTACTCCCCGAGGCCTATCGATATAAATCAAAATATAATGCAATATTGGGAGGAAAAACAATACATGTTTCCTCGACTATATAAATTACCAAAACGTAACTGACTCAAGTCAGTGTTGAAAGAGCATTCTCAGCACTAAAACTTGTCAGTGCCGACTTAAGATGGAAATTGTCGCCCACTTCCATCAAACAAGTTTTATTTTTAAGACTAAATACATTTTAACCAAACAAACAATTACTCTGAGCTGAGACTTTGATTTTGTCCACCATTGCTTTATGGGGAAAATTCCAATTTTTTCGGGTTATATACCCGATCATTTTTTTAAAAGTATTAGAATTGGTATTTTTTTGTGTTAACATCTTCAGAAAACTTCAAAGTGACAAGTTTAGTACCAAAAATGTTATATAACAGACCAATGTTAAACTTTACAGCTGTTAAAGTCAGCTGTGGAAAAGCACGTGATTTAAGCATAGTAGTATCCAGTAGCTCGAAAAAGTTTGAGGGCTCAAAATGCTCGATTTTCTTAATGCCTGCCTGGCAGAAAACTGTGTGACAGCATAAAGTGAGAAATATAGTGATAAATAAAGTGAAAATGGACAACGTAATGGACATGATGAGAGAAGTGGCAGCGAGTAATGCCGCAATTATTGGATTACTAGCCTCTTATGCTGTTTTGAAAGAGGCAGAAGAAGTGCAGGAACGCAAACGTCCCCGATATTGGGTGAACCCATATTTGCGAGAAAGAAGCATCAAGGGGCGATTTACTAACTCAGTAAGTATTAATATATAGATAAATACATGTCCAATAAATTTCAGTATCTCTTCTTTATTTTGTAGTTTGAAAATATGACCAAAACTCCAAAAGTCTTCATTGAAAACTTTCATATGACCGAAGCCAATTTTGACTTTTTATATTGTTTGGTGGAGCCATATTTGGCGTCGAAGAGGAATCTTCGTCCAGATGCGATTCCACTCAAAGCTAAATTAGCCATTGTTCTCGAGTGAGTATAATATTATAATATGTGCATTCAAATATTTCATTCATATTTGGTTTTATAAGAATGCTTGCGTCAGGAGGCTTACAACGCCACATTGCGTCAAGCTACCGCATCAGCAAGCAACATATGGGAGGGACCATAAACTTGGTTTGCGATGGCATTTGCTCTGCGCTGTCCGAAGAATTTCCAAAGTGGAATAAAATAAATATGCTGAAGTGGGCCAATGAATTTGAAAAGCAGTGGAACTTTCCAAATTGCATTGGTGCCATTGATGGCAAACATGTTCCAATTAAAAAGCCTCCAAATAGTGGTAGTGCTTTTTACAATTACAAAGTAAGTTGATTTGTTATTTTATAACCCTCTCTAACAATAACCTTTCGTATGCAATCTTAGGGCTTCCACTCGACTGTGCTGATGGCGGTGTGCGATGCATCATATCGCTTTACCTTTGTTGATGTTGGCGCTTATGGCAGCGAGGGAGACATGAATGCCTTTTCGCACTGCAAGCTGGGAAAGGCATTGCTGTCGGGAGATTTGGAGTTTCCGAAAAAACTCTCTGGTGAATGGCATTTCGACTCCATATTTCATGGTAGGCGATGATGCCTTTCCTTTAAATACTAGGATAATGAAGCCATTCGGAGCCAGAACACTCACAAAAGACGAGCGCATATTTAACTACCGTTTGAGTAGAGCTCGGCGTTGCATCGATAATGCATTCGGCATTCTCGGGAATCGTACATTTCGAAAAACCTGGAAGCTCTAACCCACACAACACTAGCAGAGCTTTCGTCATTCCGTGGTCGCTGCAACGACTATCCCAAATATGTGCGGAATAACCTTAAAGAGTTTGTAAACTCTCCAGAAGGTTCCGTTCCTTGGCAAGACGAAGCAGCTGGAATTGAAAACATATAAAAAAAAATTGAAAAAAATAAAATGCAATTTTATTATAATTTTTGTGTTATTTATTTAATCATTTAGAATTATCATCTACTTGAACAATGATTAAGTAATAAGTACATTGCGTTAATACTTTTTACCGCATCTAAAAATTAAATTAATACCACAAGTATCTACTATTTGGACGTCTATTCATCTGACTCATTCTCAAACTCCCACAACAATTCGGTAACAGCTCGCGTAGCTCTGCGTGCTTTCTCCGGCCGGAACCCCTTCACCATGTCGCTCCAGTAAACAGCGGCAGACAACATACTTGAGCGAGGGGCAGAAAAAATCTGAGCCTGTGTCTCTATAAGGGAGTCCAGCTTTTCAAATACCTCATGCGACGCTGGTTGCGGTTCTACCTTAATTTTTTTGCTGGGCTTGGCCTGCTGTTAATTACATATTATTATTATAAATATGTAGTATATATAATAATCGCATTTGTACTTACATATGAGTACGATGACGACGTGTTACCGCGCGATGTGTTGATCGCATCGAAACTTTCTGCTACGGCACTAGCTTGATTATCTTCATCGATGTCCACCAGGCTGCAGAATGATGTGCTATTCTCTGCAAATGGAGACTCCCAGTCAATGGCATCACAAGACCTGCCTTGACTTGACGACGCGACGTCTAGAAAAGTTAAAATATTAAGTTACTTTTCATATTTTTTGTATATCTACTTACCGCCTTTGCGTCGATAGCTCTGGCAAAAAAGCAATTTATGGGGCCAAATGCCATTCTATGGCGTCATTCGCTCTGAGCGGCTGTGGCCCAACTCCACCGGCATTACCACTTTTTGCTCGCTTCCTCTCCGACGCCTTGATATGATATTTGTAGCTATCACGTAGTGACCTCCAGGCTGTCTTGCAATCTTGTAATGAATTCAAGATATTCAATTTGATCGCGTTTCATAAACTTGGCTATCCAAGAAAACTCACCGGGTTTGTTAAGCGCCTCTGCCACACTTTCCCAGGCACTTTTTATAGAAATCCCGTCAAAATGTTTTTTGTCGGTCAAGTCCCACAATATCGGCCTATGTTGAACCTCTTGAATCAGTTTAATTTTTTCATTGTTTTCAAAATTTTCAATTCGGCTTTCAAAAGTATTTTGACTAGTCGAAAGATGAAAAATTTTCATCTTCCAACCTGTCAGAACAACAGCTGTTTGTGAAACAGTGTTGTAAATCGCCAGTCACTTTTTGAGCGCCCAAAGTTTTGATGTACTGCATACCGACTATCAAAACAGCCTTTCAAAAAATTTTTTTAGCCTACTTTGCAACCCTTTTTTTATATGGAGTTGATACCTTTCAAACAGAATTTCGAGCTACTGGATGCTATGCTTTAAAACAACAATGATTCGAATAAATAAAAATTTAAAAAATGCTAAAAAAATAAATGTGCTTGTGTTTTTTAGTTTCCTTTATTTTATTTGTAAATTATAATACAAAGAATGTAGAAGTGAAATAAAAGTATGCTTAAAAACACTAGAATATTTATTTAATATTTAACTATTTTCCTTAAATTTTTATTCATTCAAATAAGTCCTCTTTTAACGAACAAATCTGGCAACAGTGGTTCGTATATGCACATATATATATGATTATGTATGTAGATATGTGTTATAACGTTATTTGTTCAAACCAATTTTTTCCGCAAAATTTGTGTTTATTCTTTGTGCTGTTAATTCTTTATGCACTCATAAATAATGAATACATACACTCTAGAATAGAATAACTCCGCGCGGAGATATGTCGTTTTCAAGCGAGGAGGAGATATGACGCTATGCCCACATCCGAGTTACTGAGCATTTGACAGCTAATATTTACGTGACATTTCAAAATGAACGCTAATAAAATTTTATTTTTAAATGCAGTATATGCAAATGCAACAAAAAGTAATCGATGCTATAAATTTTAGTTCATCGAGTAACATCGAATTCGAGGAGAAGGAGTCATATTCTAATCGTAGAACTTGGACATTGGTGAGATAAGCATATACATAAGTATTCCACTGTGTATATTGTCTAAAATTTGAATAGAATCGATTCGGCGCATTTTGGGAGACAGACGTTCCACAAAATTCAGACGAATTTTTTTAAGGAATCTTTCAAGCTTTAGTAGAGCGGCTGCCTGGACTGGCAAAGAAAGACACGACATTTCGGCGAGCCATCCCACTTGAAAAGCGAATTGCTGTGTCCTTTAGAGCGCTCTGGCGCATTATGATCAACACACGCAGACCCAGACAGGCGAAAAGGCTGCTCCTTACGAGCGTGGTCAGATCGGTGATGCTGTACGCTTCGCCAATATGGTACAAGGCCCTTGGCGTTAAAGCCTACAGGCAGGGGCTGGAGGCAACGAACAGGCTATGCGCCATCCGTAATATCAGCGCATTTAGGAGAGTGTCCGACGATGCAGCTCTTGTCATCGCGGGTATAATGCCCATTGAGGAGCTAGCCGCTGAAAGAGCAACGGTTGCGAACGAGTCGAGCGCTGGCGTGTCAATTATAAGTCATGATATCAGAAGGCTGACTCGAGCAAGAGCTAGAGAGCCTTGCATGCAGCAATGGCAGCAAAAGTGGGACGCATCGAGCAAGGGCCGATGGACCCACCGTTTGATCCCACAAATCGACGCCTGGGTGTCCAGATGCCATGGAGAGGTAAATTTCTACCTCACCCAGTTCCTTAGTGGCCACGGGTGCTTTAGAAGCTACCTCTACCGATTTGGGCATGAACCCAGCAGTGAGTGCACATGGTGTGGTCACGGAGTGGAGGAATCTGCGGACCACTTGTTCTTTACTTGTGGTCGCTTTGCTGAGGAAAGGCAGCTTCTGGAGGTTGCGGTGGGGTCCAGTGTCACCGCCGAGACCATCACAACAATAATGCTGTCTGGTGCAGATCAGTGGAGCGCTACTAGCGACTTTGCGGCAGAAGTCCTTAAGGAGCTGCGGAGGCTCGAAAGGAGGAGAAATGGAGTATTGTTGGAGCCGGAGCCCCTGCGAAGCAATGCTTTGCGGCCGTACCGTAGGGGTCAGGACTTTTCTCTATTCCAATCTATTCTCTATTTGATTTAGTCTTAATTTGCTAATAAAGATACTTGAATTAAAAAAAAAAAAAATACATAAACGTCGGCTGCCCTGGACGTTGCCATGACTCAAAAATCTACACCGAGTGTAACCTGAAGTCTAAGTTAGAAGAAACGCCCTTGTTCAGGGATAATGCCAAAACAATACGCGGCTCTCCGGTTCCAATTGTAGTGCTTGGAGAATCGGCTTTTAAATTCTCCAGCACCTTAATGACGCTGTATTCATTTAAACTGGATTTAATTCCTGAGCAGCGAGCCTTTAATTATGGAGAATGCATTCGGACATTTGAAGGCTCGATTTCGGCGGATTGGCAAAGGCTTAGACAACAAAATAAGCAAAGTCAACAATTTAATTATTTGCTGTTGTATATTGCACAATTTTGAAAATGAAAAAAAAATAATACATATGGGCATTTCCACCAAAAGGTCCACCGAGACAAAAACATTCAAAGTGTTTAAAAACAACTTGTTTCATTATAAAAATAGGGTGTATAGTCGATATTTTAATAGGAAAGCAATGTAATTTAACTAATGTAACAAAATTTCGTCTTTATTCATAACCCATTTCGAAATATTGGGATACAACGTCAAACAAGTAAAACTTTTCTCATTTGGGCATTTCTAGTGTACATTTTGTTTTGATACAAATTCTCAGAATAAGTTATGAAGCATTGTCTTATGGTACTCCAAATCTTTTAAAAAGGTACAAAGAGTCAAAAAATAATGTATAAGAAAGTATGCGATTGCAAGCTACGATAATTTCGAATGCGGCTTTATTTAATTTAAAAAAAAACTAGAAATCATATTTGAGCAAAACTATAACCATTTTAAAGAGACAACAATGCATAACATTTATCAGAAATTTGCGTGAATATATTGCCCAAACTTTCGCTGAAATCTGAGATTAAATTGATCGCCAGAAAAACCACTTCTATTTTTGTCCCGTGCGAATGCCTTGATTTTTTGTAAAAATCTACAATACGAATAGTTCCTCAAAATCGACCTTAGCACCAATTATAGGGCTAATCAAGAACTACTTTTAATTGGAAAAATAATTTTGAAAATCCGTCTTACTTTGACATTTTTACCACTTACAATGTGTACGATTGTCCCGTGCGACATCATGGAAATGCTCATATTTAACTGCATTGTGTTGCGTTCCATCAACTCAAGCGCTTCTCTCTGAAACTCGATAATGCTGTTAGTAGGTAGTTTTTTTTTTTTTTTTTTTTTTCTTTTTTTTGTAGTCGCGCGCCATTGGTTGACGGCGACCCAAGATTTATTTTCTTTTTTTTTTTGAGATCACAGATTAATGGTTTATTAGCGTTTGCGTTCGACTCTAGATCTCATACAGTTCGGACCGAATTTTTTCTCTGTGATTTTTTCCAAAAATCTGAAAAATTGCATAAAAAATAAATAAATAAAAAACTGTTTTTTCTACGTGTCGATTTACTTTGAAATCTGCTTTAAATTATTCTATTCTCAGTCTCGTGATACTATTTTTTCACTGCCTACTGCTCAAAAATAATTTTCCTTTTTTTTGTTTTATCTTTAATAACCTCTAGGTATCGAACTGACAGAAATCCCCCGGGCCCCTACGTTCCCCTTTTGGGGAGCAGCCGACGAAATCATGCCGGCCATGTCTCCATCAAAAAAGTCGGGCGCCAGCAAGCCAAAACCCCTCAAGGCCACGCGTGAGGGAGAATGTGTGCCCCCTAAGGACGCCCGTGAAGGTATACGCTTGAGTAATCGCGCTGTCAAACGTTAAACCTTACTAGACGAATTGCGTACACTCAGTCAAGAATCCAACGTCGAATCGGACTCAACACTGGAAGATGTAGATCCTGTCATAGTCTCGCCAAAACCCTTAAACTTCCCACGGAAGCGTGGTTGTAACTCACCCATTCTGACAAACTCCATTCCTAATGCGGACTCATCATTCCCCAAGTCTCGTAAGACAAAGAAACTCGCCTCGATTTCTCCAAACAAAGGAACTACCAAATCACCACCTCTTCATATGCTGGAATCATACTCCCCGTCACAATCCAGCTCTGTTGGAGCTGCAGGAGTCCTATCAGATTTCTCTGATAGCGACGATTCCACTGACCTGGAAAATGTGTTCTCCAATAAAGATTTCCCGATCTTAAAGTCGAAATCAGCAACCCCAAAATCATCACGAAGGAGTCTCGACAACCGCTCTCCAGTAACTCACTCGCCATCTCGCCCATCTGGCAATAGATTCGCTGCTTTGGACGTAGATGATGACGAAGATGTTGAAATGGATACCCCAATTTCTACTCAACCACAAGTTATCACCTCGACTGATCCTCATCCTCGTAGCTTCCGTCCCCCCCCCCCCGGTTGTCATCAGTGATATTTCGGATTTCACTCTTCTCAGGGGCAATCTTTTCAAGATATGTGGCAACGATCTAACCATCAAACACCTGCCGAACAACACCATAAGAGTGAACTGCTCTTCCTCGGATAATTATCGACTACTGACCAAATGGCTAAACGGTCAACCGAACTTAGCCTGGCACTCCTGGCAGCTGAAGGAAGACCGTGGGTTTCGATGCGTTATCAGAGGGCTTTACCATGGCACATCAAAAAGCGAGATTATCGAGGCATTTGCCAGCCTTGGTCACAAGGTTCGCTCTCTCACCAACGTCCTAGATCGGAACACAAAAAGGCCCCTTAACTTATTCTTCGTCGAACTGACCCAAGACAACTGCAATCAGGAGGTTTTTAACATCAAGCGCCTACTTTATCAAGTAGTTAAGATTGAACACCCCCGCGCCAAGCCTGTCATCCCTCAGTGCTACCGTTGCCTTAATTTCGGTCACACTCAATCCTACTGTCACAAAAACCCGCGCTGTGTCAAATGCGGTCTTAACCACCTAACCAAAGAATGCACCAAGGACAAGCAGCAGCCGGCTCATTGCGCCCTTTGTGGAGAAGCGCATACTGCTAACTGGAGAGGATGCAGCGAATACAAAAAAGCGGAATTGCGTCTCAGTGGCCCTCGCTCCAAGCCGACCCCCCCACTATTGCCTCTGCCTTCCGGACGGTTTCTAATTCAGCATCTTTTGCGGACGTTGCAAACAATGCTATTAGAAACCAATCTGCGCCCCACATCCGTAATGAAGCGTCCAAACCTGCTCAGCATCCTAATGCTGCAGTCAATTCTATTACTAACCAACCTACGCCCCACATCCGTAATGCAGCGTCCAAACCGTCTCAGCATCCTAGCCCTGCTAGCTATAAAAAGCCTACACGTTCCTCGCAAGACGCCCTCTCAAGACCATCTAAGGAAATTTTGCCAGGATCTCTCAGTGGTGAGAAATACTCAAGAGCTTGCTAATCCTCATGCCTTCGACTCGCAATCGAATACTACCCTCGAAGAAGCTCCGCCTAACCCACGCTCGGATCTTGACCCAGGGATGCTCTTGAGGCGCATCAACGCCCTCAATGACGAACTGGGGCGTTTGATGAGCTGGCGCGAACAAATATCGTTGTCAATAGTTGCCTTGCAGGAAGGAATGTCAAAAATCCTCATGATACTCGACCCACGCAGCTGTGCCCCTCAAGTCGGTCGAGATTTTAATTGAACAGCCTTAAAATAGGAGTCTGGAATGCGGACGGGCTCATCCACCACCATATGGAGCTCGCCGCGTGGATGTCGATTAGAAAGGTGGACGTCATGCTAGTTTCTGAGGCGCATCTAAACACTAAATCCTATCTAAAGATGAATGGTTTCTCCATATACGCAGCCAACCAGCCGGGAAATTGCAGCTTCGCAGGTGCTGCAATTATTATTAGAAGCAACATAGCGCACTCCCCGCTTCTATTTCATCAACACAACTACGGCCAAGTTGTCGGCATCAAGTTAAAAAGTGACTTTGGCGACTTCACACTTGCTGCAGCGTACTTCCGTCCTGCCATCCACCCAGACCCACTTACAGAAGATGAGCTGGGCAAAATAATAGCGTCTCTTGGACCCCGCTTCCTAATAGCTGGAGATTGGAATGCGAAGCATCAATTATGGGGCTCGCACAGAAGCTGTTAAAGAGGCAAAATGATCAGTAGTGCCATCATGAGGTCATCTTGGAACATCTGCGCAACAGGTTCGGCCACCTTCTTTCCGTACGACAGGTTGAGGAGACCCAACGCACTGGATTTCGGTATTTTTGGAGGCATACCACCCTGAACCATCGGAATCGAAAGTTTTAGTGATCTAAGTTCCGACCACGTTCCCCTCCTCATAACCATGGCCCAGGGTGCGATGTACAAAAACGTCAGAAAACCCCTCCTGCCGCATAGAGCCAATGTAAAAAGCTTCAGACATCATATTAGTACAAACTTGCCTCCCATCCAAACGCTACGCTCATCAGAAGATATAGATATAGCTCTAAATGAATTTACTAACATTATCAAAGAGGCGGCCCTCCAGGCGACGGAGCTAACAAGCCCAATGAATCCTTACTGTCCGTATATCCCACTAAGTGATGAGATCCTGGCTCTTCTGAGGGAAATAAGAAGAATTCGGCGAAGATGGGTTCGACTCCACAACCCGGCTGATAACAGAGATTGGAAGAGAATTGCTAAGTCGCTCAGAATTGCTCTCAATGTCGCTCGAACAGCCTACTTTGAGGACATTCTTGAAAACGCCGAGCCAAATTACCTCCACGAACACAATCTCTGGAAACTCACGCGCAACATCAAACGTCAACCTATCTCCAACCATTCTATCCAGCGGAATAATGCTTGGTGTGCCACAGATATTGAAAAAGCTGAAACTTTTGCTGACGAATTAGAAGGACGATTTACCCCCTTTAATGTATCACCAGCTGATTTTGCCCACAACATCTATCGTGATCTTCTGGAGTCTGAGAGCGCAGGCGAGGAGTTGCAGTCATCACTTGTTATGCAGCAAGTAATCGGTAAACCAGTGGAGCATAATCATTCTTCCCCTCGGAAGCTATTGGGTTGCGGCAAGCAGCCGCTCGTACCTCTTGCAAACCCAATTGAGGTTCGCGAGATGCCACGCAATACTCTCGAGGAGTATTTATCTATTCCAGTCTCAGCCGAACCAGCTGGTGATGAGCAACCACCAATAATTACTGAAGGAGTTCGTGAACAGACATTCCTATATTTTGCGCGGACGAATGTCAATATTGAGACGCCTCTTATCTCACTCGCGGAGGCAGCTGTTAGCGGCGAGCAGCCGCTCATAACTCTTGTCGAGCTAACCGCTGAGATTAAATCACTTAAATCCAGGAAGGTGCCTGGTCTTGATGACATCGATGGACGCGTCGTCAAGCTTTTGCCCGAATGTGGAGTGTCATTCCTGTTAAGTATTATGAACGCCTGCCTGAAAATTGGTTATTTCCCCCTTAGTTGGAGAGTGGCGGCTATCTCAATGATACTAAAACCTGGCAAAGCCCCGGATTCTCCGGAATCTTACAGACCGATCAGCCTGCTCCCTACTTTTGGTAAGCTCTTCGAACGTGTTATCCTTGGTCGTTTACGGGTCGAACTGGACGCTAACGACACCATTCCGCCTCACCAATTTGGCTTCCGTCCGCATCACGGCACCACGGAGCAACTCCACCGGGTCGTAGATAGGATCCTTGAGGGCTTTGACAATAAAGAATATGGCGCTGCTGTCTTCTTTGACATCAAACAAGCGTTTGACAGAGTCTGGCACGAGGGTCTGCTATACAAACTAAAGCGTGTAGTCTCACCAACATATTTCAGAGTCCTGAAGTCCTGGCTGTCTGATAGATCCTTTATAGTGTCAGTCAACGGTTCAAAATCCTCATGCAGGCCTATAAAAGCCGGGGTTCCGCAAGGCAGCACGCTGAGCCCTACGCTTTATAACATATATACTAGTGACATGCCCGCACCCTCTGCTACTGCCGACCTACTCGCGACCTACGCTGATGATACGGCCATTATTTGCTTTAGCCACTCGCCTCTGACTGCCAGTTACAGGTTGCAGAGATTCGTCCATAGCTTTCAAGAGTGGTCAACAAAATGGAACGTCATGATATCAGTAGAAACCAGTCGAAAAGGCTACAGTCGAAGCCGACTGTAAGAGACCCTTTACTTATTCTTCAAAAATGATATAATAGTAACAAACTTAGATACTTATACTTATATATAAACCTAAATGTATTTGTCGTCGCTCGAATTAGCTTCCGATTAATAAAATAAAATCGGTACCCAGTGAGCACCACGGGGAGGCCACTACAGATGTAATGGGGTCATTTAACCCAAAAGTAGTTCCGTTTAAAAATTATAGTCGACTTTTGACACAACAAATTTGGCACACGATCGAACGAAACGCAAAAAAGAATTTCCAAACGCTGGAAGCAAACGCACATACATATGTAGAGAAAAGCGTTAAGCGTTGGAGAGAACGAAAAAGCGCAACGTGATATCCAAAATCTGTTAAGTGCACACATACATACATATGTAAGCACGCGCCAAATAGTTGAGCATGCATATGTATGTTACACATGCATAATTAACATTCAAAGGCCAACATATTGAATAACATTTAAAAAAGAAGGTAACCATTGAGGATCGAACCCTGAATCTCCGCACAAAAAGCAAGAATTCTAAGACCTAGGCCATCGCAGCACCTTAGGCTCGTTGTGTCTAACTCAATTTATGAATGAGTCGGTTCATTTTCTCCTTATTCTCCTTATTCTCTTTACTTCTGCTTTATATTGTATTTATATCTTTTAATTTTACGATAATAAAGATGAGAAAAAATTAATAATAATTATAATAATAAAGATGAGAAATTAATAATAATAATAATATAAGTACAGAGCAAAGAAAAAGGTTCCAAAAATTATTAAATAAATTGCAAAGGTTAAAAAAAATTAAGATCAAATTGACATAAAATAAAAAATACAATTATGCATAGCTGGGTATCGAACCAGGAACCCGATTGCATAAATCAAGCACTCTAGCCAATGGACCACTTGTCACATTTTTATTCACTTAACAAATTGTAGTTTTGTTTACTGTAAGGAAATGCTGTCTATTATTTTGGTTTGTTGAATCTATAAATATATATTGCTGCAGGTTGCTCCACCCTAAATCTGTATAAGGAGAAATTTATTTGTTTAATATCTTTGGCATTTATTATCCGATCTTACTGAAATTTTCAGCACACATCTGGGAAATAGCAATCTCTGTGTATATTAAAACGCAAGTATCTATCTTCTAAACTGTGCTTGTAATTAGTATTTAAAAATTTTGATTGCGATTATTGGGGGCGGAAGGGGGCGTGGCAAAATTCTAAAACAAACTTGACCTTTTCGGGGGTCACAGGACTATTGTCACCAAATTTGGTGACCCTAGCTCTTATAGTCTCTGAGATCTAGGCGTTCATACAGCAGGACAGACGGACAGACGGACATGGCTATATCGACTCGGCTGGTGATGCTGATCAAGAATATATATACTTTATGGGGTCTGCCGGACTTCCTTCGACCTGTTACGCACATTTTGACAAACTTAATAGACCCTTTTAAACTTTTTTTTAAAAAGTAAAGGGTCTAAAAACAAGGCAAGTCATGTTCACAAAAAGAAGAGGCTCCCTGGCCCCTATATACCTATCAGGACTTCCCATCAAAACTGCCAACTCCCACAAATATCTTGGACTAATACTAGATAAATCACTATCCTGGAAAGAGCATACCCGCAAACTCACCAGTACTATCAGCACGAGAGCTAAAAAGATGGATTGGCTGCTACGTCCGAAGTCGAAATTGAGACTTTCCTACAAGATTCTATTGTTCAAAACCATGATTCAACCAATCTGGAAGTATGGCATCTCAGTTTGGGGCACGGCTGCTCCCTATCTCATCAAAGTTGTCCAGGCCAAAGATGCCAAGATTCTTAGACGCATTGCCGGAGACTTCCCATTTGCCAGAAATAGTGATATTAGAAGAGATTTAAAAATATCCTCAGTATTGGACACGATCAACCTGTTTTCCAAGAAACAAAACTGTAGACATGAGCTTCACCTTAACCCTCTCGCCAATGATCTCTTTTTCGACTCTAGCAAACCCACCATGAGACGTCTCAAAAGAGCCTTTCTCGACCAACTGCCTTCCCGTACATTTCCGCCCCCCCGGCCAAGAAGATCAAGCCCTCCTCAAGATGATGATATTCCTTTTTAGGAGCTAATCAACCATAGATTTATTAAGGAATCCCCAAAGCCAGGCACCGTCATGACTGTGTTTAATGTTCCTATGAATGCAAACGCTAATAAACCATTAATCTGTGATCTCAAAAAAAAAAAAAAAAAAAAGTTAGAAAATATGACCAAAACTCCAAAAGTCTTCATTGGAAACTTTCAGATGACCGAAGCCAGTTTTGACTTTTTATATTGTTTGGGGGAGCCATACTTGGTGTCAAGAGGAATCTTCGTCCAGATGCGATTCCACTCAAAGCTAAATTAGCCATTGTTCTCGAGTGAGTATAATATTATAATATGTGCATTCAAATATTTCATTCAAATTTGGTTTTATAAAAATACTTGCGTCGGGAGGCTTACAACGCCACATTGCGTCAAGCTACCGCACCAGCAAGCAACATATGGGAGGGACCATAAACTTGGTTTGCGATGGCATTTGCTCTGCGTTGTCCGGAGAATTTCCAAAGTGGAATAAAATAAATATGCTGAAGTGGGCCAATGAATTTGAAAAGCAGTGGAACTTTCCAAATTGCATTGGTGCCATTGATGGCAAACATGTTCCAATTAAAAAGCCTCCAAATAGTGGTAGTGCTTTTTACAATTACAAAGTAAGTTGATTTGTTATTTTATAACCCTCTCTAACAATAACCTTTCGTATGCAATCTTAGGGCTTCCACTCGACTGTGCTGATGGCGGTGTGCGATGCATCATATCGCTTTACCTTTGTTGATGTTGGCGCTTATGGCAGCGAGGGAGACATGAATGCCTTTTCGCACTGCAAGCTGGGAAAGGCATTGCTGTCGGGAGATTTGGAGTTTCCGAAAAAACTCTCTGGTGAATGGCATTTCGACTCCATATTTCATGGTAGGCGATGATGCCTTTCCTTTAAATACTAGGATAATGAAGCCATTCGGAGCCAGAACACTCACAAAAGACGAGCGCATATTTAACTACCGTTTGAGTAGAGCTCGGCGTTGCATCGATAATGCATTCGGCATTCTCGGGAATCGTACATTCCGAAAAACCTGGAAGCTCTAACCCACACAACACTAGCAGAGCTTTCGTCATTCCGTGGTCGCTGCAACGACTATCCCAAATATGTGCGGAATAACCTTAAAGAGTTTGTAAACTCTCCAGAAGGTTCCGTTCCTTGGCAAGACGAAGCAGCTGGAATTGAAAACATATAAAAAAAAATTGAAAAAAATAAAATGCAATTTTATTATAATTTTTGTGTTATTTATTTAATCATTTAGAATTATCATCTACTTGAACAATGATTAAGTAATAAGTACATTGCGTTAATACTTTTTACCGCATCTAAAAATTAAATTGATACCACAAGTATCTACTATTTGGACGTCTATTCATCTGACTCATTCTCAAACTCCCACAACAATTCGGTAACAGCTCGCGTAGCTCTGCGTGCTTTCCCCGGTCGGAACCCCTTCACCATGTCGCTCCAGTAAACAGCGGCAGACAACATACTTGAGCGAGGGGCAGAAAAAATCTGAGCCTGTTTCTCCATAAGGGAGTCCAGCTTTTTTCCAGCTAGCGCGTTTTTACCTTCATTTTTTGTTAATATATTTTGATAATATGTGATTTACAGCAGGCCAAATAACATATTATTATTATGAATATGTAGTATATATAATAATCGCATTTGTACTTACATATGAGTACGATGACGATGTGTTGCCGCGCGATGTGTTGATCGCATCGAAACTTTCTGCTACGGCACTAGCTTGAATATCATCATCGATGTCCACCAGTTGTAGAATGACGTGTTGTTCTCTGCAAGTGGAGACTCCCAGTCAATGGCATCACAAGACCTGCCTTGACGACGCGACGTCTAGTCAAGTACTGCTGTATGTACTGCAAGAAAATGTGCAATACAATAATATTAAGTTACTTTTCATATTTTTATAGCCTGTGCCCATTAAAAATGGGCAAAAAAGGCTATAATGAATTTGTGTGAATGTATGTAACAGGGAGAAGGAAGCATCTCCGACCATATAAAGTATAAATATTCTTAATCAGTATCAATAGCCGAGTCGATTGACACCTGTCCGTCTGTCTGTCCGTCCGTCCGTCTGTATGAACGCGTGGATCTCAGCAACTATAAGAGCTAGAGACTTCAAATTTTGAATGTAGGCTCCTGAATACTATACGCAGATCAAGTTTATTTTCAATTTTCGATATCATGTCTCGTTGGTTTAAAAATTAGAAAAATCACCATAACATAAGCAATGTTAAAGATAGAAACTTGAGATTTGGCACACATGATAAAAAGCTTGAGCTTAATGTGTCCTGAAAATTTCATCGCGATGCCACGCCCCCTTCGCCCATAACTCGAAAAAGCTGATAACACGAGCAGTTTAATAGCTAGAGACTTGAGATTTGGCACACATGGCAAGTATCCTACTCTCAATGTGTGCTACAAATTTCAGTACGATCGGATATTGAACTCAAAAGTTATTCAAGAATCAAATTTATGCAGATGCGTCGCAGCGCAGTAGCAGCGCAGTCGCTGCGCCGCCCGACGATATAATGAACGAAAAGACGCGTTTGTTCATGTATGTTTGATTTGCCTTTCGTCTGCTGTGGCTCTAAACATGAACAATCAATAGCCGCAATCGAATGTTGCCAGACTATCGCAAGCTACCTACTCTCGATAACAGCAAAATCGACTTCAAGCAATATATTTAAATTCAATTATAATGAAAATACTTTTCTTTGAAGACCTGCACAGGCTATCCTACTGTCGCGCCCGCTCGACTGATCGGCTTGTTGGTAATGGTCTAGTATATTATCTTATCGCCAAAAATCTTCAAATCAATATCCTCGATGGTCCGCAAATTATCAAGAATTGTCATGATGAAATTTCTTGGCGGTCTTAAATGGTTTCTTTTTAAATGCATTTTGAAAATTTATAGCACTTTATAACTGAAAAATATCAAAGCCATTTTTTCAATCAAGTTAGCTTTTGTTCAGTCGATTTTATAGCACTACTTTTTGCGAAAAGTAGTCTTCGATGGACGGCTAATTATTATAAGCTGTCAGTCAAGAATGTGTAATGAAAACTATTAACCTCGTTGAGAGTAGATTAGTGGCCCTAAGGGGCCGATTGGTTTGAAAGATGGCGTATTATTCAGCATCGGTGTCCTGCAGAATTAAAAGATTGAATTGAGGAATGCGCCGCAGGCAAAAATTTTGCCTGCGATACTTTATTATATTCACTTACTTCAAAATGAACTTCTTCGTTGACTACGGACTCTTTGGTTGAATCGTAAAGCCGCCCAATGGCCATGAAAATTTTATGAATTCTTTCTCTGTGGTTTGAAAAGAGCTTTTGAAATTGAAACCGAGCCAAATATACAACATAATGATCCTTCTTCCTTCCATAATGTGGGATGTTGCCGCGCATGTCTCTCCAAAGTCTTTCAATGTTTTGTATATGCGCCTGTGTAACAGGGTCAACAAAATTCTTCGAGTGGTTAACTGTTTGGTGTTTGAAGCCTTCGTCATCCAGACAGTTATATGTCTTCCAGCAATCGGACATGATGGTACTCCCATCCGCTACCCAGTCCTTTATTATACCGAGCAATGTGTCCGTGACGCGACTTGCCACTGGTATAATAAAAAAGTCGCCACTTTCTCTCTCGATGCCTCCAAACACCCATTGGCCTTCAACCAATCGTCCACAGATATATTTTCTTTAGCCCACTTTTGCCTCGTCTATCTCTACTATCTTCCCTGGACCTCCAATAGTAGGACGACTATTTGAAAGACTCCAGTCAATATAGACTTCTCTCATAAAGCTTTTCCAATCCACTACCGATTGACGTGACCATACCATATCTGTTTCCAGAAACTCGGTTTCTCCTCTCAATCTTAACACGTCCCATACAACGAATGCGCATATATCCGATATTGAAAATTTACTTCCCGCAAAAAAAGTATTACATCGGATACTTTCTTGGAAATTGCAGTGGACTTTTGCTTTCTTCTTCTTTGACTTTTCCGAGTTCACATAACCACGGAAGGTAAAATTTAAGAACGTATCGCTCTTTGCGTACAATTTGCACACACTAGCACATTTTGGGCACATTTTCTCCGAAAGAATAACATTATGCTGACGCAAAAAGTTAAGTAATTCGTCATCACTTAACTTTAGAAACTCCTTCACGGATAATTTTATAACGCACGACATATCGACCGAATTCTCTGAAATACTGACGACAAATGAGATATTTGACAATAAAATTGACACTTCGATTCAAAGTAGTATTGCAAAACACACCATGAAATTTAACAATTGCTATTGAGTGACAAAAGCTCAATAGACTAAAAAGTGCATCAGAAGTATTGTTGCAATTTGGCAAGTATCTGATGTCAAAAAGTAACTAGATTGAACTAGAAAATGCAAAACTAGCTAAAAAGTGCTATAAATTTTGATAAAATTTCAAAAGCAAACTAGATTAAATCATATGATTTGCATTTAATTTTCAAAATGCATTTAAAAAGGAACCATTAAAGACCGCCCAAAAAATTTTATCATGACAATTCTTGATAATTCGCGGACCATACAGGTTACTGATTTGAAGATTTTTGGCGATAAGATAATATACTAGACCTTGACCATATTTTTTGTATATCTACTTGCCGCCTTTGCGTCGATAGCTCTGGCAAAAAAGCCATATATGGGGCCAAATGCCATTCTATGGCGTCATTCGCTCTGAGCGGCTGTGGCCCAACTCCACCGGCACTACCACTTCCCGCTACCCGCTTCCTCTCCGACGCCTTGATGTGATATTTGTAACTGTCACGTAGCGACCTCCAGGCTGTCTTGCAATCTTGTACTGAATTCAAGATATTCAATTAGATTGCGTTTTATAAACTTGGCAATCCAAGAAAACTCACCGGGTTTGTTAAGCGCCTCTGCCACACTTTCCCAGGCACTTTTTATAAAAATACAGTCAAAATGTTTTTTGTCGGTCAAGTCCCACAATATCAGCCTATGTTGAACCTCTTGAATTAACTGAAACTATTAAAACAACCTCTCAAAAAACTTTTGAGCCTACTTTGCAACCCTTTTTTTATATGGAGTTGATACCTTTTAAACAGAAGTTCGAGCTACTGGATACAATGCTTTAAGATTGCAATATCTTTGCAGCAATTTCAAATTGCTAATATTCAAACGTTAAACATATTCTTTATGAAATTTCAAATGGAAAACAATTATACGGGTTTGGTCTATGTGTTGGTTGTACTAATATTGTGTATTAGTGCGTGTTCTATTAATATTCTGTTAAATTAGGATATGTTCTTAAAGGTCATTTCTAGGAAAGAAAGAAAGAAATTTCAACTTTGCGGAAACATATAAAAAGACCATTAGGGCTCATAAGTGTATGTCCAATTGTATGTCGTAGAGTCACTAATTGTGTTTTAAAGCCAGTTTGTCTCAATGTGCAAATTTTCGCATAATCTGCGAAAATTAATTTTTTGCTGGTGACTTTGAGTTTTCAAACGCGGAGCTGTTTGATATTGTATGGCGCAAGGAGAAAGGCAACTTCAAGCAAGAAAATGCAATTCATAATTTTTTTAAGGGAAACTAAATAAAAACATTATTGTTTTAAAATATGAATCGTACTTATAAAGCAAGAGTCCATTTTTTTTATAGCAAAATTGAATTGCCAAATGTAAAAAATGCAACAGGAACAAAAAATATATTGAGAAATAAGCATTCAAATTGGTTAATGAGCACAACCAAATTATATATATCGAATGGCAATAATAATCGACAAATTGGACGTCCCAAGTTGGCTTACTTGTTAAAAGGTGGAGAAGCAGAAAAAAAAAAACAAGCAGCAGCTCTATCAAAATCTGAAGAGTGCAACGTGTCTTTGTTCTTTTAAGCAGCAAACAATGGCAGATTGACCCGAAAAAGCAAAGGATGTTAGGATGGTTTTTTGACTAATCCAATAGGAGGGCCTATTCGAGCTTGTCAAAAGAGCAGTATTGCGAAATTAGAGAGGATGCAAAGAATAGAAATACCGACATTTATCCTCCGTATCACTCGTATTGTTGTGCTCAAAGTAAGCATAAAGGTTCTGCACTTCCCATCGATGTTATAAATCTATTATCATGTGAAATTGAAGTCCCAGAGCAATTTTTTTAGGAATTCGAAGATGAATTTAACGTTTCATTATTTACGTTTGATTAAGAACTTGAAAATGATCAAAGTTACTATTAATTTCAACTATTGTTATTTTAGCTATTGAATTTTACCAAAATCATATTAATAATTGAGAGACCATAAGTGAGAGACGGAGCATAAACTTATCCTAGATGTGGTCACACGATGAAACTGCACATTATATATGATCAAACGATTCTTGCAATTATAAAAACACCAATCAATAAAGCATTGATGGCACTTCGAACAGAAATCAATAAACTATTGATCGGTAGTGAAATTACATTGGCAGAAAACCTCCTGCTGTTGCTACAACCTTTGGAATCTGCGACAAGATATTTTTCTGCTCAAAAATACTGTACTGTCAGTTCAGTAATCCCTATAAAAAACAAAATGCAAGATGACCTTAGTAGCCTTGTTTTGTCTGACAAAATATCACTGAACTGTCAGCGAACAATGCACAGTGGTTGCGCCCATAGGCCAAAAATAAAAAAATTTATAACAACAAAAATTTACGAAAAGTAACCAAATCGTCTCTAAAATGTCCAAAGTTCTTCATGGCAAACCAGATTTTTCTGGAAATCTAACGGTACTTTCTGAAGTTTAGTGCACCGGTACATTTCCAAAGCGCAGCTTCGCGCATCGCGAATATTTCACATCAAAACCGAACTTTGAAGTGGTCAGTTTACTTATTACGTGTGCAAATTAAAAATATTTGTTATGGATTTTAAAGCTGAAGGTTTTTTTCGATTATTTGAGATATTATTTATTAACTTACTTGTTAAACTGCTGTTGTTACATTGATTTGAAGTGATACATGTTTTTTGCCTATATTTTGAACGTCTTTTTCATGTTTAGGTAGAGTTTTAGTAATGACGCCACAAAAAGCCACGGTTCATTTGTATACCAATGTGTTTGTCTGGGTTTCAGGTAATAAATGTGTAAAAATTGTTTGCAGAAATTTGCAGATGGCTTTACAATCGTAAAAATTCTAACACCGCCTTAACTTTTTCAGGGTCACTTTTGCAGTAGAAAAATGTTTTTTCGCTTGTGTTCTTGTTGTGCGATTTGCTCTGTCTTCGTCTAATGAGCTTGTGTTTAACTTTCCAAAACATTTAGTTCATTTATTAATAGTTTTGATTTGTTTTTGTTTATTTCCTTGCTTTAAATTTTAATAGGTTCTTCTTATAAGTGTGTCTTTTCACGTTTATATGTTTTTAATTTATGGTGCAGCGAAGAAGGAAGCGCCATAGAAAGGCAAAGAAAATTGATTCAAGGTATAGAAGCGAACATTATTAAAAACGGCTATATTGTTGACATGAGTGCAGTTTCAAGGCGAATTGGGTGCATTTGTAAAAGAATTATAACGTTTTGGTTAAATTACAAACGCATGAAGTCGTCAATTCTGCAATATCAATCTGATTGGTTGAATGAAAAGGAAATCTTTCCGCTATGCTGTGCCCAATTAACACCCCAAAATTCAGACCGTGGACGACCAAAAACCGATTTTATTGAAGCTTCTGACCGGTTTTACTTTTGGGGTCTGATGATTTTTATGACAGCTATATGATATAGTGGTCCGATTCTAATCGAATTTGGCACAGCGGTGTAAAACCATGTCAAACACACATTCTGTGAATTTTGTTCAGATATTCAAAGAAACAAAAAAGTTTTTCATACTAAAGGTGGATTTTGGACCGATCGTTCATATGACAGCTATATGATATAGTAGTCCGATTTGCACCAAACTTGGTAAGGATATATAAAACTGCACCAAACACACATTCTGTGAGTTTGATTTAGATATCTTTAAAAACAAAAAAGTTCTTCATACTGAAGGTTGATTTTGTACCGATCGTTCCTATGGCAGCTTTATGATATAGACGTACGATATGGCCAATTTTTTGACTATACATTTAAAATATTTTTATAGAATTTTGCTGAAAATTTCAAAACGATAAAACAACTAGAACTATTTATAGCCGCGGCTCCATACAAGCCCAACCACTGTGCAATGTTAGCTGAAATGAAAAAAAGATTTGGTCAAATCGAGCAGGTAAATATAAACTCTTGGGTTTTAGTAACTTTATTAAAGTATTTAATTTGGTTTATGCTTTGAGGTCTCGATCCTAGCAACGACTACCATTTTGGACGCTCGGTTCAAAAAAGGATTTTTTTAAGATAAACTTGCGGTGTATGCTGCTGTTAGACAACTAAAGAATGTAACCATTCCAGAATGTCACACTAACCCCGACAGTGCTGCGATATCTCCATCAACATCAAGCGGTATTTTTAACGATAGTCACGCGATATCATTTTGGAAAATGTTGAATTACGTATACGAGAAACAATCTGCAGGCATGCAGGAAAGGGATAAAGTGTCGCATTATTTCACGTCGCCATTGGCAGATTTCAAATCTAAGTCTTTAAAACTGTGGGAAGCAAGTAAAGAGACGTACCCAAATCTTTTTAAAATTGCCATGGATATTCTCCCAAATGCGGCAACTTCAGTTCCCTGCGCGTGGTCGAACAATGCCAACGCTTAGAATCCACTTATCGTCCGAAAAACTTGGAAAACATAAATAAGTCGATTTGATCGATATTCAAGGCGATATTGACGATATTAACTACGATATGATATTTTCGATATGATAGTATAGGAATTAGTAATTAGTGTTTGTTCAATACGAGTATAACTAAATTGTTAGCAAGCTAATAGTATTAGTGACTATACAAGTTAGTATTATAATCAAATTAGTAATAGTACAAAATTAGGAAATAAGGGGATGAGTATTAGTTATATGTTATATTTAATATTATTATTGGAAAAATCAATGATTTCTTGAAAGGAAAAGGGAGCGCTTTATAGTGGTGAGAGAGAGTTCTGCAGAGAAAACGTGGTAAACATTATTATAATCTGAACACAAAGTACGAAATGAACTGTGCAAAGCATAATCAGTAGTGCATGTTGGAAGGGCTAAAGGCTGGTAATTTCTGGTGGGCCTAAGGGGGACCGAGAAGTTTAATCTACTTACGAGGAAACTCGAATCGATCTCACCAATAATCAATTTATGAAGAAAAGTCACACCAAGAACTTTTCTACGATTGATGAAAGACGGAAGGTTCAGAAGAAGAAGTCTACTGCTGTACGACGGTAAACGAAGGTTGGGTTCCCAGTTCAAACCACGAAAGGCAAAAAGCAGAAATTGCTTTTGAACAGACTCAATTCGATCCTGGTTATTACGGTATTGAGGACACCATATACATGAACAGTATTCCAGGATAGGACGGACTAAAGAGACATAAAGGAGTTTAGTGGTGAAAGTGTCGTTGAACTCTTTCGACCAGCGTTTAATAAAAGCAAGTACTCCTCTGGCTTCATAAATTATTGTGGAGATGTGCAAATTAAACTTAAATTTGCAATCAAATAAAACTCCAAGGTCTTTCACAGTAGAAATACGATGCAAAGGCGTATTGTCAATCGTATAACTGAATAAATGGGGCCTAGTGCGGTTAAATGTCATGAGCATACACTTAGAACAATTAAGATACAATTTATTGGCCGAACACCATAATTGCATAGCGTTTAAATCGTCTTGTAAACGATAATGAAGTAAGGGATCAGTGTATGAGAAAATCAGCTCAATATCATCTGCATACATAAAAATGTAAGAATGAGATAGGATGGAGGGAAGGTCGTTAATAAAAAGGGTAAAAAATAAAGATCCCAAGTGACTACCTTGAGGTACCCCAGAAGTAACTTGAACCGAACTAGAAACGGTAGACCTAAGGAGCACTTTTTGGGTTCTACCTTTTAAGTAGGAGGATATCCAATCTAAAAAGGCGAGAGGGAAGCCTATACATTCTAGTTTGTGGAGTAATAGGTTGTGGTTCACGGAGTCAAAGGCTTTACTGAAGTCAGTATAAATAATATCAGTTTGCCTTTTATTTTGAAATGCCTCATTTACCAAGGTGAAAAATTCAAGCAAATTAGTCGTGGTAGACCGACCCCTTACAAAGCCATGTTAGACAGGAGAAATAATTGATTTACAGAGATGTTGCAAAGACGAATCAAGGATTTTTTCAAAAAGTTTAGGAATAGCTGATAGCTTTGCAATGCCTCTGTAATTAGAAATATCAGACTTACCACCTTTTTCGTGGAGAGGAATGATATAGGATTCTTTCCAAAGATGTGGAAAGACTGAAGATTCCAGGGATAGATTGAAAAGCTTTAACAACGGTGCGGTTAGAGAAGTACAGCATTCCTTAAGGACACAGCTAGGAATGTTGTCAGGCCCAGGAGATAAAATAGATTTTAAAGACAATAGAAAAGAAGAGTGTGTTGTAAGAAATATGGGGAGCAAATATACTATTAGAGGATATTATGTTATAAGGATAAAAAGAGTTATGGAGGGAAATAGGAGAATAGGGTGATTGGAAAAATTTAGCAAAAAGTTCAGTAGCTGCAGAATCGTCGCTGGCTATATCAGTCCCAAGAAATAAAGAGGAAGGTAAATTCGGAGATTTACGCTTCAAGTTAACAAATTTATAAAATTGTTTAGGGTCACGGGAAAACTTTCTCTTGCAACGAACTAGATAGTTCTCTTAGCAATAAGTGTTTAGCAGAGCAAATTTCGACTTGGCCACAGAATATTTAGACAAGTCAAAACTTGAACCAGACTTTTTAACCTTTTTAAAACATTTTGATTTCAAATTTTTTAAATAAGATAGTCTGGGTGTAAACCAAGGGGGCTTTGATGAACACGACAACTGTATAAAATTGGGGATACACACATCAAGGAGTGTGTTTAAGGTCCTAGAGAAGGTAGTAAGGACAGTATTAATGTCCACCGCTTTTTCTAAAAAGGACCAGTCGGTTGCAAGGATAAGTTCATTAAGCAATGAATAATTTACTTTGCGAAAACAGCGACGAGGTACTTGTTTGCATAGTAAATGTGGATTAAGAGGTGTGAGTGAATAGGGTAATATTCCCGGTATTGACAGATAGTGTTCTCACTCACTTCCAGGTTGTACAACATATAATGAGTACAATAAAATTGGTGTGCAGCTCAATCACTGCACAATGTTTTGGAGTGCAGTTTTCTTACTGTACAATAAGTTAATATTAGAGAAGCATTTGACGGCATGTGCAAAATATCATGACCGGTAACAAGATAGAGAGAATTGGTTTATTTTCTCATTTTAAATATTTTTAATTTAAAATAGAGAGTGCATGAAATAGGAATATTGTAATTTATAGTAATTATATTATTTATATCATGATGCTATTTAAATTAAAAAACATAATTTTGCGAACCATGTCATTGCACGTGCGTCGTTTGTTTTAATATCCATACTAGACTTCTGCATGAATGCATCCATAACGGCAAATGAATCACTTATACTAGAAATGGGCATACTTTTTTTTCTGCACAGTATAATTGGGTGTGAGTGAATAGGGTAATATTGTCTGTATTGACAGTGTATTCACTCACTCCATAGTTGCACAGCTGTTGATGAGTGCAGCAAAATTGGTGTGCAGTCACCGCACTGTACAGTGTTTCCGAGACATACGCGAGAATAAGATAAACAAAACATTGGTTTATATTTTCCTATAAAAATGTATTTATTATAAAATAAAGAGTTTAACAGTTATTCATATTTTAATTAAAAGTAATTATACAAATTATTTTATGTTATAAAAGATTCTATATTTAAGTTATTAATATTCGAATGGAGGAACATTATTTTGTTTACCATGTCTTCAGTGGTAGCAATTTTTGAGCGTTTTTCGCTTATTAAATTTTTAGCAACAGAAAACAGAAACCTTTCCGATGCTGCACTGCTCGACGGAGCTGCCAGTATCTTGCAACTAATTTGATATAGTAGCGGAAAACGATCTTTATTAATTGACCACCACTGCAGAACATCAAAATCTTCACTATAGGGTTTATTTATTTTTTTATATGTTTGAATTTCATCATGTATATATGTGAAAATATTTGTGCTTTGAATGGGTTGGGAATAATCTGCAAAAATGTTATCTATGTCTTGTGTGGGCTTAATTAATTTTTCAATATCATCATTTTGGCTATTTATTTGAATATTCACCATCATTTCTTTAATGTCATTGGCGGTTTTTTCCTTTTCTAATTCTGTGAATTTTGTTAATTTTTTTGTGGGTGGAAACAAAAATAAGGCAATATTGTGATACTTTTTTAAATTGTCTATAACTATTGAATCTAAATATTGTAAAAGTGAAAGTTTGCATTTTTGTATAATGTCTATGTCACTGTCTTGTGGAGTGGCTATTTTTTTAAAGTTATTTATGTGTGGAATAGTCAAATGTAAAGTTGGATAATTGCTACCCTAAAGCTTTTTGGAGCAAGCTTCAAAAGGAGCAAGAAGGTTCACCATTTCCCTTATATTACTTAAATTGATGTCCTGAATTCTACAGATTTCTTTTTTTTTCCACCAAAATCTGCGAAATTTGCATCCAGTTCAACTCAACTGACTTAAAAAGGTTGAATATCGTATTCCAAAGAGTTGGACAGTAGCTTTTCAGGGTGCTTGTTAAACTCGAGTTTTGTCCAGATTTATTAAAATACTTAACAAGCCTGCTGCAACGATTAACCAGATCCAGCAATTCTGGTACCTCATTTACAACTTTGCCAATCACATTGTGGACCAAGTGATTAGCACAGTGTAATGTGCTCAGTCCGTTGAATGCGGCTTTCATATTTGCTCCTCGGTCAGTAACAATGATTGGATCGTCCATCAGCAAATCACAACCAAAGTCCCGTAAAATTCGAATAATTTTGTTTTTGATTTCATTGCCTAAAAAATATTGATATATAATATATTCCGAAAACATTTTATAATTCTTAACGGTACAGGAGACTTCACTCATTGATTTCACTGCTAGCAGGTGGGTTTTAAGGGTGCCTTCTTTGACGTAATGCATAGTCCGTGATATGTAGGATTCTTTAAAGAAGTCGTCCGTCCAGATATCCGAAGTTATGCTATATCCAAATTTTTTCTGCTCTTGAATCTCGATTTTTAATTCATTGAAGTGAAAATCGTAAAGCGCACCGATGTTTCGCGATATAGTTGTGGGATGCGGCAGTACCAACTCAATATTAACGTTTTCTCCCAGTTTCGCAGCAACAGAAATAAAAAACTGGGCTACGATTCTTAGTCCCGAGTCCGCAATTATATTAAAGGATCGACCATTCTTTATTGTCCATTCCGTTGCTAATTTGGTGCATTTCTTTTTAGTTTCAAAGTCTACATCAACGGCAGGAAGATTGCGCTTTCGGCTATTGGCCATTATGTAGCACTTGTGCTTCACTAAATTGGATGTGCATTTGTCGAATTTATAAAAGTTTTTACATGTGTTGCACACTACTGCATTAGTTGTCTCTATGCCATTTTCATAAACAAGTCGAGAAAAGGTCTCCCACACTTTGCTCCGACCACGTGAAGGACTAGGCTTAAGCTCACCAGCTAATAATTTTGTTTTTATTATTGCAGCGTACTCATTAAAACGCGACTCATTTGATGTGTCCAACGTTGAAGTCTCATTTGATGTGTCCAACGTTGGAGTCTGATTTTACAACGTATTAAAGAAGAACAAATATAGTATTCCCTAACGAAGAGGACAATCTCTTACTGTTCTCAATCTGAGCGAGAACAGTAAAAAATGTTGTGCTATTTTCTTCTGGCCTGTGGAATATACTGCGCAGTAGAGAATGAGTGCAGTAATTTTGAGAACACTACACTACCGCACAATACTATGGAGCTCGAAATGAGTCCACTCATGCAGACCTCTAAAAGGTATGTATGAATCATTTAAAGTGGCGTTTTTTTCCGTGTGTGGGTGTGTGTGGGTGTGTGTGGGTGTGTGTGATTGATGACTCTGCGTTTTTCACAGAACAATGGCGCCGATTTTTAATGTTTTTATATATGTACTATTTTAAATTTACACACGAACACACTGAAAATCAACGATAAACTCGCGTACATACACGATTAAATTTTATATTTATTTCTACAGATTTTAGATGAAAAGAATTTAGATGACCCATGTGATGACTCTGTGGGAGCCCATAATAGGTCGATTCTAAGAGAAGTGTCAATACACCAGGAGAAAAATAATGAGTTCAGCTTGCCACAAACTTCATGGGAAAATAATCTCATAATGTTCTGGACTTCGCATAAGGCGGTAATGCCATGCCGGGACTATCTATATATCGCCTTAAGATACCCTATTATTTCAGGTAGCTCAGTGCCATCCGAGCGACTTGCTTCAGCTATAAATTGTGTAATTTGCGACTCCCGTAGCCGTATGACGGATTTGCATATCTATATCTTCTTATTGGGAGCAGAGTATACCATTTGTGTGGGAATTACAAAATACTAAAATAATAATGATAAGTATATTGAATATATCGATATTTTAAAAGCAGTATATCAAATATATTTTTGTTATTATTTCAAAACAGAACATAACATCGATACGATATAGATTTAAATATGCGACAACCCTAATCTAATGAGACGCATTCGAAATCATAAGCATATTTCTTTTCCATTGGAACTCATTCAATTGTTATCATGTGAATTTGAAACTGCTGGCGAGTCTTCAGAGAATTCCGATTTTGGAAAGAAAGACAACTATGATTTGTTGTATAATATTAAGATCGAAAATAAAGAATATATTGAGAAACATTTTAATAAAAAGTAAATAAATAAATTGGGTGCGGGATGGGGTGACGCTCATTAATTTGAAATCAGTTTTTGATTTGCATTGAGTAAGTGAAGTTTCTAGTTGTTGTCTATCTCTTAAATGTAAGCAACATTTTGTAAGCAAATAAATTGAAGAATTTAAGTAGTAAAATGGAAAAAAACAAAGGAATTCTCAGTTGAGCAACGAGAACAATTATAATGAATTTTAAAACTGGTTCAGCATCTGAATTGGCTCAGTTTTAAAAAAAATTTTGAAAAAGTGTGAACAATTTATTATAAAAGGACACTCGGAAATTTTCGAAAGTAAAAAAGAACTGCGTTCTCGCAAGTAATTTTAATCGTTAAATTTCGGGAGCATATACGGGAGCAACTACGGGAGCAGTTCAACAAATGCTATGACTATAGCAGTAGCAGTAGTTGAAAATATAGCTTGATCTTCTTTACTGCTGCAACTTTTTGGCTGTTGATGCAAGTACAAATAGCATAATAGCAATCGTTCATATTTTTACTACTTTTGTGCCATTTTTGGAGTTGCCACAGGGTTTTATTATACGACTTCTCAAAAATACCAAATATAATAGTAATGCAAATTGGGAGCCTTTTTTATGTACATGTGTTTCTACTTTTAAGTGGAAATAAAATCTTAATATATGTACCTCTATGAATAGGTAATAAAACAGGCTTTCATTTTATATATATTTAAATTTTTTTGTTTTAGTTAGTTTTATACATTTTATTCGTGTTTGAAGTTGAAAAAAAAATCCGAATATTAATTTGATCCACTGTTTGCAATTCGTTTGATTTTGACTTCGGCGGCGTACATAATAAGCTTTCAAGAACGTGTTTAACAATGCCTGGGAAGCGAACAGATAATAAATTAATAAAATTAGTTTATTACAATTATTCCCAGGGCAAAACGTCTAAGGAGTTGGCTATTGAATTTAATATAAAGCTGCAGACGGTCTACAATGTCATTAAGCGTGCAGAGAAGGAAAACCGAGGAGTTTTGTTAGGATATCCTCAAAAACGAATTGACGAAAAGTGCCGAAAATTTTGGCTTCTTTGACCCTTAAAACCGGAGTAAGCTGAAATACAAATTGTATCATACAATTGTATCATTGGCTGCTATATAATTGCAGCAAGGTTATAGATACCCCTTCTCGGAGTCCCATTTTTTAAGAAGAGGGTAGCCAAGCGGAGCCCAGCTACCAAAAGTGCTTTGATTAAAGCCATACAGGAGGAATGGGCAAATCTGCCATGTCTTTATGACCTTCAGGCACTTGTGCAGTTTATGTCGCGGCGGCTGCAAACTGTGTTAGAGTATAGGAGCAGCGTTCGCATTTACTATTCCGTAGCAGGAAGAGCTTTAAAAATATTGCCATGCTCTCGCTATCGCTCTCTCTTTGAACAGAGCCGTAGCAAAGCCAGAGCCGAAAAATGAAGCATTTGCTTTGCTGTGCTTGTAGCTTTGTCACGTCATAGGCTATAGCAAGAGCAATAGCAAAAACAGAAAAGATGTGCTCTGCGGTGCCGTAGCGCTTGTGGTAGCTGAAAACTGAGAGTGAGATGAGAGCAGAGTAAATAAAAATTTTTCATTTACTATGGCACTTGTGCGCTTTTGTTTTTACTAGAATCTTCATTTTATTTATTCATAGATTAACAAATTGAAAAATGAAAAACATATTTTATTCAGTCGCGATATTGAATCAATATTATATTAAATCAATATTATTGTATTAAGTAAATAGGAATGAGAAACTTATGTATTAATTCTCGTCTTCAAATAAATTTTAACTTTCGATCGCACTATCTAAGTGTGTCGAAATAAGCCTGACAAGAAGTATATTTTCCAAAGTTGCGTGACTTAATCGATTTCGGTTATTCGACAACACCAGTTTTAAAGAAGAAAACGCCCGCTCTATTGTCAGCTACATGTATTAAGAAATTTAAGCAATTGTTTATTAATATTTTGTTTAAGTAGTTATGCTTACTTGAGTTGGCGGTATAGCAAAACATACTTTGCTTAGGGCGTACATCTTTGGATCGCTTGACTTCCTTTCTTTCCAGAAATTTCAATTGGCTTTCATAAACGGCAATTTCAACGTTTCAATCTTTGTATGGACATCTGTTGACTCATTTGGATGTAAGGTGCGCGAAATAAGTAAGTGGGACACTATGTTGTAAGATAATGCAACTGAACCGTTTAATATATTTTAAAAAACAAATTATTATTTTAACTTAAAAATATTATCAATAGACCTTAACATAATTAAATTAAGAAAAAAATTAAGACACAATATTCTGAAGTGAAAAAAATAACTAGGACAAATTCATTATTTGTATGTCGAAACTTAAAAAAAGAAATAAAAAAATTTGTAAGCGATAAAAATATCATAAATAGAACACCCTTGGTTGTTCAACACCTTCACTATCCATCCGTCCTGGCATTGAATTGACCAAGTTTTGAAGCATTTGGATATCCAATTTCTCCCATTCTTGAATAATGGCTTCTTTTAATTCTTTTAAAGTGGAAAATTGCTTCCCGTTGGCACAAATCCGTTGAGACAATATGCCCCAAAGATTTTCAATCGGATTTAGGTCCGAGCTGCGTGCTGGCCACTCTAAAAGAGGAATTTGAGAATTTTTAAAATAAGCCTTAGTGAGCTTTGCGGTATGGATGGGTGCATTATCCTGCAGGAAAATCCAGATATCACCGAAATTATCCTCTCCAAATTGCACTAGCACAGTCTCCAATAGCTCAACATAATTTTGTGCAATCATTTTATGGGTTATAAAACACATGGAAGTCCTTCCATTAAAGCCGACACAGTCCATATCATCAAAGACCCTCCGTGGAAGTTTCTGGACACGTGGACTTTTTTTGGGCATCGCACATCGCGGTAATAATAGCGGTAGCCATCCGGGCCATCTAAAAATTACATTTTCCCATTCAATATCCCAAAATTTATATTTGTTGGCAAACAGTAATCGAGCAGCTTTGTGCCTAGGAAGTAGTTCCGGTCTTAATAGTTTTTTCTCATACGAAACATTCTTGGAACTCTTCAAAATTTGTTGCACAAGTCTTGTGGATATCGGCAGAGACAAATTGCTCCGTATTTGAGATGCACTGATGTTTTCTTTGACCGCTAGATTTTTTATTCGTCTTTTGTCCCGGTTGTCAACCAATGGTGGCCGACCACACCTAAGTTTTTTCCGATGATTTTTTGGGTTCTTTACAAATTTTTCCACCGAGTTCTTATTTCTTCCAACCTTCTCTGCAATTTTGCGTATTGACATCCCCGAATCACGCAGTGCCAAAATTCTTCCTCTCTCGATATCGGTTAAACGGCCGAAAGTTGACATTTCTTAACAAAAAAACTGAATTAGGAGTTGTTACAAATAATGAATTCAGTTAAAACTCACTGATTTTGGTTTATTTTAATAGTCTGAGCAGAATTCAATATAAACAAGCCGATCAGTCGAGCGGGCGCGACAGGTGGATACCCTGTGCAGGTCTTAAAATAAAGGTTTTTTAGAAAAATTATTTTAATCATAGTGGAGGTGCTTTTATTTATGTCTACATATACATTTAAATATATCGCCGCTCGAATTAGCTACCGGTTTAATTTAACCGGTTCCCAGGGAACACCACGGGGAGGCCAATACAATTGTAAAGGGGTCACTTTTCCAAATAATAATTTGAGGACCTACGAGTCGACTTGAGCTGCTTTAAAGCTCCTTAGTTCCCCAAAATAATAAAAACTTAAAATGATCTGCAAAATTCACCAGCAGATATTATAAGGAACTTAACATATAATATTAATGGAAGACGTAAATAATTAACTGAAAATGATATATTATATTATGTGGAAGACGTAAGAAATTAAATAAGTGATATATAAATAATAACTTAAATGTATATACATGCATGCAAACAAATCAAAGCTATCTACTTAGTCAGACTGATCTATACTATCGCTTACACTAACAGAAAGTCCACTGTGGTGACTATAAACAGTCTCAAAAGTCCTGGCACTAATATTATCTGCAGGGATAGTTGAAAACGCCCAATCAATATGTGTGTCCATATTGGTAGTGGACGTTTTCAACTCTAGCAAACTCCTAAATCCCTTCCTGTATAAAATATTATATACATTTACAGTGGCACTCTCAAGCTTTTTCGGACATAGATTAAAATCTCCTAATACAATTGAATTGGTATCTAAAAATGTATACTGCCGAAATAGTTCCTCAACTTCATTCTTAAATATCGTTGGCGGGTACCTCGGACTTTTATAAAGTATAAGAAAACCTATTGACTTGTACCGAAGTATGGCATATTCAAAGACAAGTGAATCAATCATTTTTCTACCGCTTACTTGAAATGAAATGCTATTAACTATTTCCTTTTTGGCATAAACTAAAATACCTGTAAGAGGTCGTATAGACTCAAGACGGACGACAACACTGAACCCTGGAATTTCTATATTTTCTGTAGAAGTGGTGGCTTCCACAAAACATAGAACAGACGACTTAAGCATCAATCGATCGGATCGAATATCTGCAATATGCAGATTAAGACTTTGGGTGTTGTGAAAGAAAATGTCTAAGGCAGAACTGTTAACTAAATGATCATAATGTGTTCGAAGTAGTTTAGCAGTCCGCAAATTCTCTAATTCATTCTTAACCTTGTCATTGCCTTGTGGAGGTTTAGGCGGAACGAAATTTCCTATTATAAACAGTCCTAAAGCTGTTGTTGCCCTACTGCAAGCAACATATATGGATGATCGTTCCATTCTTGAATTGGTGTGGACCACCACCTTGCTATAAGTAGCTCCCTGGCTTTTATGAATAGTTATACCTTCTGCAGGTACAACTGGAAACTGCCTACGGTCAATGGAAACTTGCTCATTGCTCTTAATCTGAAAACTTCTTATTTTTTTCTGAACAGGGGTCCACAAAGGTTCAGAAATGTGTGAACATTTGGAGCGAGCAATTTCACCTACGGTTTCCTCAGAAAATTTAATCCATAAAGTTTTTGGAGTGTTGGATGTATCAAAATCTATTTGCATCAATATGCCTGATGCTCCATTTACTAATCCATCCCCTGTATCTACATTGACCGTCATCATATATTTGGCAGTGGTTTTTAAAAGAAGAGACATACATAGTCCCTGAGTTTCGGATGACTTAAAACTCCTAACAGCTACTAAAATATTATTTCTCTGTGCCTCACTCAAATGTGTGGCCTTTATTATATCTTCAGCGGTAGAAAAAAATTGTTCTGTCGGAATTAAATTAAGTTTGGCTGTATTGAAATTATCCACCTCGTTATTGCTAGTAAAGAGATGGATTGCATCATCGGGAACATCCGATGGTTGACATATTCGTGACCGGATGAGTTGAATATCATCGGCAGTCATACAGCCAGATGCCATATTATTCAATGCAGAAGCGAATAGTTGGTCATCCCGTTGTCGCATGATTTCTGTGAGCTCAAAATACTTAAATAGGTCCCACAGAGATGAACCAAAAATGGCAAAATACGGATCATTGGTATTGGATTCAAAAATCCAACGACCACCTACTGGTCTTAACTGTCTCAGATCACCGAAGACTATGACAGAAATACCACCGAAGGGAGAAGTATTTTTGAAAATTTGCTTCAAACGGGCATCCAAGTAAGAAAACATTAGGGAACTAACCATTGAAATTTCATCAATGATAATTAGTTTAAGGTCTATCAACCTGGAATACAACGTGTTAACCAAATCATGACTTAATGCTCTCAAATTAGATCGAGATTGGTTAACAGGAAGTGAAAACATAGAATGCAGGGTTGATCCACTTATTCCGAATGCGGCTTTGCCGGTCGGTGCACACAATAGAATCTTAATTGATGTAGGATCAGTACCTGGCTTACGATTGTACATGTCGAAAGGGGATTGGAAAATCGCCAAGATAAGGCGGCTCTTTCCAACACCAGCACCGCCACCAACAAATTCGTGATATGCAGAATTGTTTTTGGCATTGTGCAAGACATGCGTTAAATATGTTTTCTGCTTTAAATTTAGGGACCTAACAATATTAGCTAAGCTCTCCTCTGAAACTAAGGGTGGAAGCTTAATCAAGCGAATATTATTGTCACCTAAATCTGCATTGTTATCATCGCCATTGACATTTAAAACATTTAATTGAGGATCTATCTCAGGCAAACCTAAAACTCTAAACTCATTGTCTTCAACTGCCTGATTTTCTACATTACCCCTCTCTTCTTCATGCACTGCACTATTCAGAGCTTTCTCAAGCTCATTATCATCCAGTACATTATATTTCCTACGATTGTTTTCTATTAATTCTAAGTTATGGCTACAAAACTCTTCGCAATTCCTAGTTACTAATTCAATATGCTCATCCCTCCATGGGGCATAAAGCATAACCAATTCCCTAAAATAGTTGCTCCTATCAGTATTAATATTAAATCTCCTATATCTAATGATGCATGGTGTGAGCCTCTTTTTAATAAAGCCACTACCATCGCGAAGAGCATAAACTATTGATTCTGAAGCCCTAGGCTCTTCGTTTTCACCATCAGAGTCATCTGGATTTTGGCGAGTAGCACTATTCCGTTTGCTAAAACTATAAAAAGCAGCAAAATCGGCTAGGCATAGGCTCTCAAGATCATCTGGACGTTGAATATAATGATCTATGAGGCCTATTTCGAAAATATTCCCACAGTCGTCTGGTAGGTTCTGAAGCTGTTCTCTTGATTTCAGCATTCTGACCCGTTTCTCCGGCAAAGAAGTGTTTACAAATACTGTAGCACTACTGCTGCCGGACAAATGCATACCTAAACAACAATAAACAGCTTCCTGGGCAGATATTTCAGTGCCAGAAATGAATTTGTGCCCTATGTGTTGTAACTTTTGTTTGATTGTTACATTACCACGACTAATTTCACTAACTGCTTCCCGCAGCAATTTAGAAATTCCTCGCTGGGATTTGTTAATATAATTAACAACATAGGTGCAGCAAGCATAGGGATCTAGAATAAACTGAATGTCCATATTTGCTCGCTGCATCATGAGTAGGTGTTTATTGTAACTGTTTAGTTTGATAGCAGCAAAAGATCTTTTCAAGAAAATTTTTGGTTTCTTTAAACTCGATCTCAGTGTATTTATATAATCCTCGTATCATAAATTTAGTTTATCGAAGGACAAGAAGTTATTAAAGTCCTTGAAATGTTCCAAAGATACATCATCAAATGGGAACTCTAATACTGCCTGAATTTTTTCAAAATTACCTCGGTGCTGCTCCACATTTAGAGTATCCTCTCCAAATGGGAACAAAATTTCAGTTTGAGGCATAGGAGGGTATGGAATACCAAATCTACATATTTTCTTTCCCCTAAATTCTCGCTTACAAGAATGGGTATGATTGTGAGTTTGATAGTCCAAGAATGGACGAACCTCACGGCAATTCGAATCAGTTGTGATAAACTGATCAATAAAGGACTTGACCGGATGAATACTAGATTCATCGTTTAAGTCGAGCTTGGGGGCATCTTTCAGCCAAAATATGCCATGTATATGTGGAGAGCCTCTCTGCTGAAACTCTACTCGCCAATAAAATTTGATGACTCTATGAGATCCGAAAACACCGCCTTCCTTCTTCATAAGTTTTAACACCTGCCTGTAGCGAAAGTCAAAGTACCTCGCACATGTTACAGGATCAGCTCTGATAAGACGGGCTTTGTTATCAAAAGTCATAACTGAAGCAGCTTCTTCTGTTATGATTTGCTTATCTACATTTTTAGATAGCAAGACTAAAAGTTCCGTCCACATAGTCTCAGCTGCCGAAAATGTTATAAAAAAGGTCGGAAGACCCATTTGCCTAATCATAGCCATAACTTTCTTCTTTTCTGCTTCCCAGTGAGCAGGAGAAGAGCGAATTCCTTTTAAAACCCTATAACCTTCGTCATGCCTAATTAAGTTATCGAGGTGTTCCTCACAAAGGGCGTTTGCAGCCGATATACCTCGATTGGAGCTGTGTTTGCGTAAGCAAATAGAAGTATTATTCCTAATGTTAATCATTTCTAACTTCTTATAGTTTAGAAATAATTTGTCAGTTCTACAACCTCTCCTATCATAATTCCTAAGCTCTGATCTAACTATGGTTGTAAAACTTTCTTCGCATTTTCTTTTATTGCCTGCAAATATAGTTGGAAAGGCCAGCTCCTCGGAATCGCTATCTTCAATCAAATCCAAAGGACGCTGACCTTCTCCAGGAGCAATAACTATTCTTTGCATGGCAATATTTTCGGCAGGAACATTTTCTAATAATGTATCCCGGCATCCTGGGTTAATAATTTCCCTCTCTATTGTTTGCTCCTCATTTAAAGCGGCTTGAGCAGATCTTTCCAGCAATTCTGCAACTAAGTCCCTATCATCAGGTGATGCAACAAAAGGAACATCCGTATCATTTTCTGGAAACGAAGTCAGCCACTGTTCGTTAACAGTGACCTGGTGTTTCCTATAAAGCTCTGTGCTCAGTAGAAACTGAAGTGCACTGAAAACTTTAGAAGGACGGATAGTTTCAGCCATAAAATTGTGGTTATATTCCAATTTTCGTTTCAAATGTATTTGAACAACTTCAGCTTCATTGAACGCCCTGGGAAGTGACGTTACAACGTTTGCTACTGGAATTGGAACATTGACCACTGCTCCTTTAATGGCATTTTGGCGACCATATCCGAGAGTCTTAATTATCATGAAAGGAAGACGAGGAGAAATAAGTCTTTCTTCTAATGCCGTTAAGCCTTTCAAGCATTCAGGAAGCTCTGGGAAATCTAGGCCATTTGTTATGGAAGCTCTAGGTTTTCTACCCAATTTAATGCTTCCACCGCAAGTCTTGCAAAAAATATATTTATTGTTCTGTGAAGGGAATACAGATGAAAGATATAAAATATCTGAACTATCTTCTGCACTAAACTTGCTTTCAATCAACTGACGAGATATTTTCATCACTTGATGCGGAAACCACAAGCCTTTGCAGCAAATGCAAACCTGATCGGGTCCCTGTTTGACGATCTTATTAAAGGCGGCAATCATAAGATCTAAGCTAATATTTCTTCCTTGAGATTCTCTATCTTCTGGAAGAATATTGGCACGCTCTATCCTGTTTCGTGTCGCATTTCTCCTATTTTCTATTGCCCTATTTTGAGTATTGCTCCTATACTGACTAACTCTTTGTGCGACATTCCTATTGGCGTCAAGGGCTCGCTGCCGTTCTTGGATTCGAGCACTACGCCTTGCCCCTGTATTAGATTGCTGTTCAATAATCCGACGAATTCGGCTACCTCTAGCAATACTCCTTTGGCTTCTATCCCTTTCATTCTCTAAAATTCTCTGACTAAGAAAAATCCGACGCTGATTAGCACGCCGAATTCTGTCTTGTCCTCGTTCGTTTGCCCGATAAACTAGATTTTCTCGGGCAATCGATCGTTGAGAAGTGTTGGCTGTTTGCTCCAGCTCTCTAGCCGGAGTATCAGCTCGTCGAGCCGCGTGCTCTGCATTGTCCCGTTCTCGTTCGTTTGCCCGATAAACTGGATTTTCTCGGGCAATCGATCGTTGAGAAGTGTTGGCTGCTTGCTCCAGCTCTCTAGCCGGAGTATCAGCTCGTCGAGCCGCGTGCTCTGCATTGTCCCGTTCTCGTTCGTTTGCCCGATAAACTGGATTTTCTCGGGCAATCGATCGTTGAGAAGTGTTGGCTGCTTGCTCCAGCTCTCTAGCCGGAGTATCAGCTCGTCGAGCCGCGTGCTCTGCATTGTCCCGTTCTCGTTCGTTTGCCCGATAAACTGGATTTTCTCGGGCAATCGATCGTTGAGAAGTGTTGGCTGCTTGCTCCAGCTCTCTAGCCGGAGTATCAGCTCGTCGAGCCGCGTGCTCTGCATTGTCCCGTTCTCGTTCGTTTGCCCGATAAACTGGATTTTCTCGGGCAATCGATCGTTGAGAAGTGTTGGCTGCTTGCTCCAGCTCTCTAGCCGGAGTATCAGCTCGTCGAGCCGCGTGCTCTGCATTGTCCCGTTCTCGTTCGTTTGCCCGATAAAGTGGATTTTCTCGGGCAATCGATCGTTGGGAAGTGTTGGCTGCTCGCTCCAGTTCTCTGACTGAAGTATCAGCTCGCCGAGTCGCGTGCTCTGTTCTATCGCGTTCTCGTTCGTTTGCCCGATAAAGTGGATTTTCTCGGGCAATCGATCGTTGCAAAGTGTTAGCTGCTTGCTCCAGCTCTCTAACAGGAGAATCGCTTCGTAAGATGGCACGCTGAGCAGTATTATGACTTTGCTCAGCTGCCCTAAAAAGTCTGCTACTTCTTCTAGTACTGTGCCTTTCATTATCTCTAATTCTTTCAGCACGACTAAATTCTTCATTTTCCCTACGCTCTCTTTGAGAGGAAGCATTATTTTGCCTCTCTTGCTCAGCGTATTCTGAGTCAGACCTATTTAAATTATTCCTATTCTGTTGTCTCCTAGACCTACTGGAAGCCGACATTCTCTTTTGCCTGGGCATCTTAATATTAGAATTCAATTAATGAAATACAATATAGAATAAAGAAAATATATATAATTGACAAAGTAAGTAAATAATAATGGGCTGAGGGTATAAATATAATAATGAAATAATAATGGGCACAGGGTACAAAAATAATAAAAAAGGAAAAAAGGAAAATAAATGGAAATAAATATAATTATAAATAATAATAACTGTTGTTATTATTATAGATGAACAATAATAATAATAATAATATTATTTTATTATTATTGTATTATATATATCTAATTGTAAAAATTATAATAAAAATTTTATATATTTAAAAACTTGCTGTTTCTTATCGATTTAGCCGAATAACAGCTGCAGGGAAGTTATCGGCCAGGTTGATTGTCCAGTCGCTGGTAAATTTAACAAAAACCGTTACCGATACCGATACCGATACCGTTTTGTACGTACAATCCTTAAATTCCCGCGCGCACTCTATACATACACACATTTGCACACATGTATAGAGAATTTGCTGCACAATCACTAACACAAATGCAAGTATGCCGATAATTTTCCCGAAAAATATAAGTAATTAAAACACTTTGAATTAATTAAATCACAAATTATAATAACGTAGAAGCTATTAAATAATAACTTATTTGAATTATTTAAATAATAATCAATAAATCGAAGATCGTTATCGGAATCGCTCGAAATCGATGTTGCTTGCGTGCAGAATGGCAACAAACTAAATTTTACTCTGCATGTTGTCTGGCAACACCACATGTTTCTCTCTATTACACACAGCTGTTCATCATTGCGCGCCAAACCATTTATTTTTGAAATTTAAGGAAATGTTTATATATATGGGTTTTGGTAATGCAGAAAAATTTAACTATTTTATTACTATGATAAAAACGTGCATTTGTCAACCATATGTGCAAGCAATCGCAAATATTAATTAATATAATAATAGTAATTATTCAGTTTGTCAGTGCTGGACAACTCTCAAACTATTGTAGGACAGTGTTAGACAACTGGCCAATTAATATGAAATAATGTTAATAATAGAAATTCCTTAATATCTCCTTTATTTGTGGGTCGATCGCTATGAAACTTGCATCAAATTGCTTTGCGTGGTTATTCTGTTAATTTAAGCTATGTTATCTCAACGAAGATGAGTGTAAAGAGTAGCAAATATTAATTTTACATTCCCGGGAGGAAGACAAGGCGAGCGATAATGCAAAGAAGAGTGTAATATGTTCTCTCGCTCTTGGCGACCACTATGAAATAATGGCAAAAAAAGAAATTCCTTAATATCTTCTTTATTAATGGGTCGATCGCTATGAAACTTGTATCAAATTTCTTAGAGTTGGTCTACTGTCAATTTAAGCTGTGTTATATTAACAAACATGAGTCGCTGATATTAATTTAAGATTCCCGAAAGAAAGACAAGGCGAGCGATAGTGCAAAGAAGATTGTCATATACTCTCTCTCGCTTTTGCCAACCACTATGAAATAATGTTAATAATAGAAATTCTTTAATATCTCCGTTATTTGTGGGTCGATCGCTATGAAACTTGCAGCAAATTGCTTAGCGTGGTTATTCTGTTAATTATTTGTATATGTATTATCTTATCAAAAATGCGTGTAAACAATCGCAAATATTAATTTACATAACAATGTATAGTTCTGTGTGTGGCTAATGGATGGCGCCACGTGACACAATTTAAGTCGCCATACAGCGGCCGACTCCGCAAATCATCCGATTATCATATGCTTTCTCGCTTGCGCAAATGGAATTTTCATATTTTTCATATGCTCTCTCGCTTTTGCCAAAAAATGGAATTAACACAAATTCCTTAATATCTCCCTTATTTATGGGTCGATTGCGATGAAACTTGCAGCAAATTGCTCAGCGCGAGTTATACTTCAACTATAAGTCATGTTAGGCTGAATTATCTAGGAATTTGAGGTTTTCTTCTATTTGCGTGGGCGGTGGGTTAGATATCGAAAATTGAAAATAAACTTGATCTGCGTATGGTATTCAGGAACCTACATTCCAAATTTGAAGTCTCTAGCTCTTATAGTTGCTGAGATCCACGCGTTCATACAGACGGACGGACAGACGGACAGACGGACAGACAGACGGACAGGTGTCAATCGACTCGGCTATTGATACTGATCAAGAATATATATACTTTATATGGTCGGAGATTCCTCCTTCTGCCTGTTACATACATTCACACAAATTCATTATACCGCTTTTGCACATTTTCAATGGGCACAGGGTATAAAAAGTTCAAATACTACGTGGTCAACTATTCGCAAACGAAAACAAACTAATCTGTCCAATTTACTTATTTCGTTCGCAAAGTCGAAGTTGTCTTCTATAAATAAACATAACGGGAAAACCTTGCGGTACTTTTTCGAAATTCTATGCCCACCTCACAAGCCTTACCTTGCTAGAACTTAAAAAGTTATTCAATAGCTCGAAATTATTATCTTTGAAATGTCCAGTGTCCGTAACCATTGAATTTGTTGAAGCTATTAAATTGGGAATGGGACTGTGTATTTTGATTTGTTCCCATACTGTCATTAAAAAATTGATTGCCATTTCTTTTTGTGAGCCGTCAATTATATGATAGAATCTAGGGTTTGAGTATGAACTAGCATCAAAGCTCACATTTGATAGTAATTTTTTGGTTTTCAATTCCAATTATATAAATAATTGAATCATTACTATACGAGTTTGTTTGTAAAATCTCGTTAGTTTCTAGTTTGCAAGTCAGCCACAGAGCATACCAATTGCCGTAATGTAATTGTTCTTCTTGAAACTGTACTATAGTCTTTTGCAGTAAAGCCATACTAGTAATGTACGAATCTATAAAGTTCCATAAGAAATCATTCGCTTCAAAATGTTCGTCATCTGTTTTATTTTTCACACTTTCAATAAGGCTTAATGTATCTTTTGCTTTATTAAGTTGGTCAATCATGTTGAATGTTGATCCCTAACCAGTTGGTCAATCCAATTGAGGTAATTTAAACTTGTTTTTAATTGGAATAAATCGCGACAAATAGTCTCCTTTAATTGGGTGCTCGACATATTTGTATATCACCTGTAATAATCGGATACTTTGTGCGCGTTTTTAATAACTTTTATTGAGCACTTTAATAGTTAATATTGAATACAAAATGTCTTGTCCGCTCGCTTTGACAGTTCTCAAGCAACTCTCTCTACTCTGCCCGATCGCAAATCGGTGAGCATTGGTCCTTTCCAGTGTGTGAGAGTGTGTCGCTCTCAACTGCCTCTCGCACCGGTTCCCACATGACCCATATGAATACTGTCTGTTTTTTTAAAGTTCTCAATTTGTTTCGTGTACCCAATGTTCTTCTGTTCAATAAGGACTTCGTCAACATCGTCAAGAATTCCAAAAATTCGCGATCTTATTTCCTTTTCGCTGATGAATTGAAAACTGATGGCAAAAATATTTCGCTTAAGCCGCGTTGCACTATCAATTTTTAAAGATAATAGTCGAGTTTCACTTTCTTGTTGTATTTCAAGTATAATATTCGCTATTACGTGTTTTAGTACAGATATGCATTTGCTTCCATTCAACTTAAAGTTTTTTCCAGATTTGTCAGAAATACCTTGACATATGGGGTCAATTATAAGTATTGCGAATATTGCTTGAGTTGAGCACATGAAATGGAACGCAATCTTCAGTGACGAGACCAATGTATGACCGAATTAAAACTTTTCTATTAATTTTAATTTTATAGGCTATTTCCACGGGCACCAAATGCTTTAGCATTTGCTCACATTTGATTGAGTTTGATTTTGGCCTTTCCACGTCCAAATGTGAAACGTTAAATTGACATTTGTCAACAAGTTGAAGAAAAGGGAAAGTTATGGCAAAAACAAACAACGAAGCAAATAAACTTATAGTAATTATGCTTTAGCAAGCGGTTGCAGCGAATTTGGCCAGTGAGGAACAGACAGAGGACGAATTTAAAACGGACTCCTCCGCGGAGGTGGCAAAATATATTGATAACTGGGATGTTGTGATGACCGAACTGTTTTACGAAGCGATGCACTACCCGCAAAATTCTGCACGAATTTTGTTTTCAGGTTCACCGGATTCTGGGACCCGAATATTTGTCAAAAAAATTCTTGACACAAGAAAAGGTGGAAGAATGTGTCCAAGGTTTCCAAGCTCTTAGTATTCCGCAATGTTTTGATGCAATTGGTAAGGTTGTTTCTTTTGTATTTTGCATTTCATGAAAAGAACGTTTTCTTATAGATGGAAGCCACATCGAAGTTCACCCTCGTGCAGCTGAAGCTGCAGATTACTACAATTATAAAGGATGGTACTCGACCATACTTTTTGCTTTCGTGGATTATCGGTAAAATAATAATAATAACAATAATAATAAACGTACGTCAATATATTAGCTAAATAATTTTCTATAGTTACAGATTTATGAATGTTAATGTCGGCTCGCCAGGTCGGTGTCATGACTCGCAGATATATAAAAGCAGCCATTTAAAAAAGATAGTGGATAGCACAAACCTTTTTAAGGACAATGCGATGCGCATCGGCGGAGTCGACGTTCCTGTGGTGCTTATTGGGGACTCCGCCTTAAGATGCGCGACGAGCCTAATGAAGCCGTACCCCTTAAACACAATAGATGACGAGGACAAGAAGACATTCAATTATGCTCTGTCAAAGTCGACAAGAGTTGTGGGAAATGCTTTCGGACAATTGAAGGCCCGGTTCCGGAGAATCGGTAAAGGGGTCGACAATCTCGTCGAAAAAGCACCGCATATTATTTACGCGTGTTGCATTTATGTACAACTTCCTGCATAGTCACAATAGTGACAATCAGAAAATTGGGCAGAATCCATAAATGCAAGTGTTCTTCCTCAACCAGCACATAGCAATGTAGCTTATGATTGTGACCATCTGCGACCCATTGCGACTTCTATATATAAAATAACAAATTTAAGTCATTTTTTATATACTCTTTTTATTATTTTCGTTAAGCTTCCCTATCAACTCAAGGCACTTCTCCTGAAAATTAGCCGCGGCTGCATTTTGCTCAGAGCCGAGGCGCATTAGCTCTCGAGTTCGTGTCTCGTTTGCCTCCGTTGCGAGACGCACCATCTCCTGCGTTCGCTTCTCGGTGGCAGCTAGCATAGTGATGTAAATTTGGGTCGAAAGTTCGATGTCGATGTTCATCGATGTTTACAAAATGAGAAATCGATGTTGTGCTAAACATCGGGCAGAAACATCGATGCATCGATAATGTCCGATGTTTTCAAACCATTTAGTTTTTTTTTTAATTTTATTCAATTTATAGTTTTATTAAGTTTTTTTTCTCCAAATTTTGCTTTTACATCGGTTAACTATTATTTAAATTTAATAAAATAATACAAATATTGTTTTCCTATCATTAACTGTATTGACAATGCGTAAAAAATGAAAATAACAATATATATATTCTTAGCGGTCTTATTCATTTCTGTATTGACTAGCAATGTTTAAAAAGAAAATTAAAATTATAACAATGCTTCCTTAGCAGTCTTGTGTATATTAAGCTTTCAAAGCAGTCTTAAAACCTTTTTGGCTTAAAATATTTGATGCCGCTGAAAAAACCCGTTCAGAGGGAACTGAAGATCCCACTACTGGTAAAAATTGCAGCGCTATTTTATGTAAGTTCGGATATGTGTTTTTCATACCATCAAGTGTGGCACTTAAACCAAATGCGCATATTGTGAAATTGAACGGCCGATGTTTTTGTCAAACATCGATGCATCGATAAACATCGGTATGAGCCAAAACATCGAAAAACATCGCAAAACATCGCGCAAAAACAATCGATGCTCGATGCATCGATGATTTTTCACATCACTAAGCTAGCATGGCCTTTTCATATGCCGCCATGTCCGTCTTCGGATTAAATTTTGCCCCTCTTTGCCTTTTATCAGGTGGATCGTCACCACAGTTGGAATCCGAAAAACTGTCGTCCACGGCATCCACTGTCCTTTTACTGAAAGTTGAAGAGCTAGTACTCAATTCTTCCCGCAACGGCAGACTATCAGTGAACGGGGTGTTCGGCAGTATTCCGGATTCCAACGGTGGCGATGGCCCCTCGCTAGAAGCACGATTCAGGTTCATGGACTTAACAAAATTTGCCCAACTCTCATCATTTTCAACTGAAAAATAATTTTGATTAGCGAACATGCTCATTTTTGAATAAATGTGCATTTAAACATACGTCCAGAATCGAGTAAGCATGCTCGGAAGTGCACTGACTTCACCGTTTCTAAGATGCGGTGCATCTTCTCGAAGTGTTTCCATTTCGAGGGTGCACCCTTGGACACTCCCTTCTCTTTAATTCCATCTCTAAAAAATCCATGTAGGTTAAAAGTATTGCAAGTACTTTATGAAATATCTACTCACTTGTATTTTTTGGTCATATTGTCCATCTTGCTACGCAGCTCCTTCCAAGTGACTCTGAAGTCTGCTTCCAAAAGTTTTGTACACATACGCTCGTATATATGAACATTTTTTTGGGCAGACCGCAGCGCACTGAAATTCTCCTCCCACAAGTCGACAATATGGCCTCGTGGTCTGGAAGCCATGTGATGGCTTGCTTCCTTTGTTTGCTCATCTGAAAATACAAATATTTTATTATATATTTCAAAACTAATAATTGGCGCACAATTTATGCTTACGTTTGGCTTGACACAAGACAACTGAAATCACACAGGGCAAATGGCAATGAATGAGAGAATTTGGGTTGGTTGCTCTCGAATGTGGCATTCGGAATTTGTATGGGACTGTTGTGAGCATTCGGCCCAAATGCTAAAAATGTCGGCGAATGCTCCATTCGAGCTGTCGTGGAAATAGCCTATTAAAAACACGATACTTTAGACCCTTTACTTTAAAAAAGTAAAACGGGTCTATTAAGTTTGTCAAAAAAAAAAAAAAATGTGCGTAACAGGTCGAAGGAAGTCCTGCAGACGAAGAGCTAGAGTTACCAAATTTGGTATGTAGGTTCTTCTATGGTCTAAGCAGATCAAGTTTATGTTAAAATTTTGACACGCCCCCTTCGCCTCCGTAAATCTAAAACAATTTTTTTGAAATCCCATAAAACAAAAAATATTAAAGGTAGAGCTCAAATTTTTGGCACACAGGGCAAGCATTGAGGTCCAAATGTATCCTGATGAATTTCATCCCGATCGGATAATAAACTCGGAAGTTATTCAAAACTCAATATTTCTCAGCATATGAGCATATGAGTGGCAAGATTCACCGAGTCTGCGCTGTCCATATCTGTGAAATTAAAAACAATATGATCTTAAAATATAAATAAATATGATTTTTAAACAAACTTTAATATTGCATTTAATGTATTTAATTGCATTTTATTACGCAATTTTGTTTTATCAATGTTCATTTGGCTGAAAACGCGTTCCACTTCCGCATTTAACCACGGTAACGATAGCAGTTGGATGGCAAATAAAGCCAGGGACTCAAAGGGCTTATTATTTCCACCTCTGCCAAAAATTTTACAGTTTAATTAATATTTTCCCATTTGATGAGATGAATCTTATCAAATTCGGGTTTCAAACCGTCAATTTTGTCAATATTAATATATTCAAATATTTTAATAAGTTCAAATATATTTTTATGAGCCCGCAGCATATTTTTAACGGCAAATATGTTTATTGTTTTTAAGATTTCAAAATTAACAGGCAATCTAAAAAAAAAGCAGAATATTATATACATTTTAATAATAAAATCAATTGCAGCTTATTCGTACCTTTCACGAAGTTGCATAATTAATTTTTTTATAAATTCAACTCACGTCTTCCTTATTTCCGCTGATTGTGATTGAAATTTATGATTAATCGCATCCTAGCGATTATTAATCGCAATTAATCGCGATTAATCAAATGGTTATTTTAATATGAGCCAAATTTAGCGACTTACGATTTTTTTCACAAGTGAAAGTGTAATGCGAATGTCATTTTACACCAACAATGATTAATAAATACATAAAAAATCACATAAATGATTATGCATGACTATGTCTATTTAATAGGGAATTTAAAAATAGTAGTCTTGAAAGGCGAGGGGTCGTTTATCTATTTCTCTTTTCGGTTGCAGTAACAGCCGCCTTTGAGAAAAGTCGCTCTGCTGTGACCGACGTTCCTACCAAGAATCAATATTGACAAGCTATGACATAGAGCTTTGGGTTTACAGATCGCATGTCCTCCCAGGCGTTGACAACGTTCCACACTTTACTAATTTTCGGCATCATGATAAATGTTGTAGCTTTTTTTTTTATTTTGGCATTTATTCGATTATTTATGCAATTAATCGCAACCCCTTTTTCGATTCGATTAAATCGAATCTTGGCACAAATTAATCGATTATTGCATATCATATGATTAATCGTGCCATCCATAGTCGACAGGCGATATTGCCGTGTAGGGATGTTGATATTTTTAATAATATCTATATCAACCATATTTCGATATGAAACCAGTCGAAAAGGCTACAGTCGAAGTCGACTATAGGAGACCCTTTACTTATTCTTCAAAATGGAAATAGGAGTGACACTAATAGTACGCCATAGCGCGTTGTAACGTCAATATGCTCTTCTTCTTCCTTTGGCCCGACACTGAGAAATATTAAGTTTTGAATAACTTCCGAGTTTATCATCCGATCCCAATGAAATTTTCAGGATACATTAGTTCCCCGATGCTTATCCTGTGTGCCAAGGCTCCAGTTTTAAAATTGACTATTATATGGGATTTTAAGTTTTTTTTGAATTACTTCCAAGATTATTATCTGATCGCGATGAAATTTAATTTAGGATACGTTAAGACTCTGATACTCGTCCTGTGTGCCAAAATTCAGGACTCTAGCTTTAATATTTTTCGTTTTATGGGATTTTAAAAATTTTGAATTCGATTTTTGGGGGCGGAAGAGAGCGTGGCGAAATTCTAAAACAAACTTGACCTTTTCGGGGGTCACAGGAGTATTGTCACCAAATTTGGTGACTCTAGCTCTTATAGTCTCTGAGATCTAGGTGTTCATACAGCAGGACAGACGGACAGACGGACGGACGGACAGACGGACATGGCTATATCAACTCGGCTGGTGATGCTGATCAAGAATATATATACTTAATGGGGTCTGCCGGACTTCCTTCGACCTGTTACGCACATTTTTTTTTTGACAAACTTAATAGAACCTTTTTTACTTTTTTAAAGTAAAGGGTCTAAAAATATCATTTTATTATTGATATTATCACCAAAAATATCGATATTATTGATTAAAAATATCTGGGTACAAATTCAAATAGCGTTCGTTATGTAAGTTAACTTTTCGATACAAACGAATAAACGCCCTAGGTCTTTATATCCCATAGCTCAGTTTTCAATGATTTTAGAAAAACCCGTTTTTATTTTATATGATCGTCAGTTATTCTGCTCCTTGAGTCACATACCACAACTTTTATAGGTGAGGCCACACGCTCGGATGACACAGAGCTACCGGGAGCAATCAAATATGAGAGTGTTCCATATTTCACCAAATAAAAGTCGAGGCAACGGTAAAAACAACGGTTAGAAATATCGGAAAATAATATCGCCCAATTATATCGATATTGATATTATCGTCAAAGAAAAATATCGCCCAACAATATATCATCGCAAATAAATATCTATCGATACATCGATGATATTTCAACAACCCTATTGCCGTGTGCTCGGCAATGTAAAGACAAAGCGCGACTTCCTGCTACTCTGTCTTCAAACATTTCGGAGCAAAACTTATTTTTTGGGATTGATTTATTGAGTTAATAGATGATAAATGTTTTTTCGATGGTGCATGCTGTCTGATATCAAAAATGTTTGCAGCTATTGTTGATTTGCAATAGCAGCAGTATGCTTTTGTTGCGTTAGCTGTCAATTTTCGTAGCCACTCCTTGAATTCACTACTTTCCAGCCATGAATCGCGGAATGATTGCTTGTAAATTATTTTTGTCATTTTTTTCAAACTTGACACTTAAAGGTTTTTTTTAATATATTCAGAATACGAATAAAAATCAACTTTATGAGCTTGTTTTTTTTTTTGGAATCACTTCTTATTGAAATGAACTTTTATATATAAATATAAAACTGTTGGATATTTTTCAGAAAAATATTAATAAATGTGATGTAATGTTTGAAATATCGTTTGAAACCTCCACAATGGAAAATATGTTTTTTTTTTGTGTAACTGGTAAAGATTTAATTTTATTATTTTTAAACTCTCTTAGCAACCATTCACTATAATGTACTTTCAAAGTTTTTTTTTTTTTTTTTTCGTAACGGTTTACAAATTTTTATTCCTCTTATAACGCCCGCAACACATCACAATAGGTAAAAAATGCAAAACAAATAGATATACATAGATTGTTTTGATTTTTATTACCCGAAATGATACCGGTTTTTTTAAATCGAACCGTTACGAAACCGATATGAAAAAAATGTTCGTAACCGTTAACCGAAAACCAAAACCCTACCATAACCGAAACCGTAACTTAACATAACCGTAACCGTAAACCTTTATTCCTTTCGGTTTGAATCCCTGATTACAATTCTACTAGCAGTATCTTGTCAAAGGCTCGATCTGGCCGCCGCGCCTTTGCCAACGGAGCGCGAGCAGAAGACTATTATAAAGTCTATTCAGCTTAATCCCAGGACGACAGCTCACGAAGCACAACTTGAGATCGAAGATACATTTTCGAAAACAGTTTCCGAGGATACGGTACGCCGTGTCGTAAAAAGGGCTGACTATTATAGCAGAGTCGACCGTAAAAATCCATTCATTTCAGAAGTCAATAGGCAAAAGCGATTAACTTTTGCGAATGAGTTCATTTCAAAACCCCTAGACTTCTGGAATCAAGTAATATTTTCCGACGAAAGTTAATTCTGCGTGTTTTGAATCAATTGAAATGTTTTGGTATGGAGAAAAAGCAGAGAAGCGTTCGAAATAGAGAATTTAGTTGACATGGTTAAGCATGGAGGAAGCGGTATAATGGTGTGGGGTTGTATGGCAGCAAGCGGCGTGGGAAATTAAACAGTTATGTAACGAGGCAACCCTATGCATGTAGTGCAGAGTGGCATCCCCATAAATATCGTTTGGTATGCCATACCCAGAGATGCCAACCCTCCGTCTACGTGTAAAGAGACTAAAACTACGTACTTTTTAAAAAATTGCAAAATACCCTAAAAACTAACATCTATGGTTAATGTTACGTACGCGGAGTCATGTTGTGACGCTTTAAGAGTAGGCATATATTACATGGTATGTGCGTAGCTATCGATATGTATGCGGTATGCGATATATGTAAGCGATATGTACAAAAAAAGGAAAGTACACTACTATGTTAAGTACTCAGCAGCTTGGGAAAAAAAGTATTCCTCCTGGCTGACGAAAAGCAGTAAGGGTAATTGTTAGAGGGACTTAGAAAAACATGAAGATTCTGTTAAGCACAAGAAAAATTTGAGAAGTATGTATGGTATTGCATTTTATAATTGTCAAGTTTGTGTCGTGTGTCCATGGGCTTTTTGTGCTATCTTTGTATACGTTCGTAGTTCGATTTCCATTAACAAATTGTTTTGTGAAAAATGTACTAAACTAAGAACAGTGTTTTATGTTGTTTTTTATATGTTATAATAATCAGTCTTGTTGTCAATATTTTACTCTTAGGCGTCGATCAACCAACCATACTGTCAATATTGCCTGAGGCGTCAACTTCCCTTAAAAACAAGGTAAAATGTGCTGAAATAAAAATGGCTTTATTTTTGGCGAAAAACAATCTTCCATTTGCTTTGGCGGAAGATTTGAAGATTTTACCGTCAGACGATTTTTGGCGTTATATTTCAAATGTTAAAAGGGGAAATTCAACCCAGATGTTTCCGATCTTGACTGAGTTTACTGAAAATTTGCTTATTTTGCCACATAGCAGTGCTAATGTTAAGCGACTATTTTTAATTTAATTAAAACTAATAATAGAAATAAGTTAGAAACGGACACTTTAAAAGGTTTACTTCACACAAAAAGTGGGTTAAAGGAAAACTTAGAGCCTTCTGACAACCACCTAAAATACTTTAATAAAAACATGTATACATTTTTGTAAAACTTGTACATTAATGTGTATAAGCAATTTGAAAAATGTAATTTTCTTTTTAAAACGTCAACAGAAAAAGACAGTTAATTAAAAAATTTATTGTTTTATTAATTTTTTATTGTTTTTAAATTTAAAAAAAAAAGTACGTAGATCTACGTATTTCAGCAAAATTGTGCTACGGAAAAACACGTAGATTTTGGAGCCAGCCTGCGTAATTTTCAAATTTTGGGTTGGCATCCCTGGCCATACCTAAGAGGACGTGATTGTCATCACTCTCTCGTCGAAGATGATCAGCAGCAGCCCAGTCGTGTCAAATTATAGAGTTGTCTCAAGTCGTTTAATTATATACGTTTCTAATACTAAAGTTGTCTTTAAATCTAATCCTTATTTTCATTATTACTTTCATTTAAAATCGCTCAACGAACTATTATTACTATGAATTGTTAATTGAATATATACTATATATATATATATATACATATATATGTTAAAGCCCTTTGCGTTTAGGCAGCAGGATATGAACCAAAGGGTGTTTAACTATCGGCTGTCACGCGCACGAAGAATTATCGAAAATGTTTTCGGAATTTGTGCAGCCCGCTTCAGAATTCTTCGCAGGCCTATTGACCTCCATCCATCGAAAGCCACGAATATTGTGTTAGCAATATCTGCACTTCACAATTTTTTAATTGAACGCAAGAGTGTTTACTCAAGCTCGAATGATTTTGACAGAGAATTGAATGGTCAAATTATACCAGGTAAATGGCGAGCAGAAGGAAACGGCTTTTTGAAACTGCATTCAATGAATACCGGATGGACTAGCATTACCGCAAGCGAAATAAGAGATACTTTTAAACAATACTTTATTTCGCAAGAAGGCGAGGTGAGCTGGCAATACGCAGCCTGCGGCTATCCACCGCAAGATGAAAATATTATTCAATAAACTCACATAGCTTGATGTCCGTGATCCTGAGTTCTTTTTCAAGATCGGTTGCATGAAATGCAATGCACCGTAAAATTTATTTGGCGGCTTCAGAACAGCAGCAGCCTGACCACTTTTCGACGCTTGCACCTTGTTATATGCGTTCTACCATAAATAACATTGCATTTAAAAAAATATAAATAAATAAATGGAAATAAAATGATATTAACTTACACGAAATTGCTGGCGCAACAAATTCCATTTATTGGACTCCTCCACTTTGGATATGCTTAGCCGCTTTCCAATCCATTCCCAAGAAACCTCCTGTTTGTTGCGGTTCTTGTATTCGGGGTTTGTGAAGTCCCACAAATTTGGTCTTTCTTCCACCAAATCGATTAATTGGTAGCACTGCTCATCTGACCAGTTCGTAGACGCTTTTCGAGCGCGTTTGGTTGTGCCTTCCTCGCTTTTTGTTGCTGTTTGTGGTTCTGCATCCACATTTTCGATGTCATTTCACATATCCTCAATTACATCCATTTCGTAGTTTACGCAGCGCACAAAACTATTTCACAAAGATCATAAAAAGTCGGCCAAATATCGATATACCATTTGTCGAAAGCTATCGCCCGCAACCGTAGCACGTATACTTTCGATATTTAAGTATCGTCAAATAAAAATGTAAAATGTAAATGTAAAAAATCAAATATATTTTTAAAGAGGTTTTTATTATTAATTATTGTTTTTTATAAACTTCTGTTAAAACAAACAGACTAGATTAGTTATATGGGATGCCGAATCGAAGTGTTGCCACCTCTAATATGTACATAAAGTTTGCCAATACACAACAAAAGATGAACATGCAGTCAACTTAATTTTGGGTTGTCAACGCGCCAATTGTGACTTCAACTGTTGGCAGAATGCATTCACACTATGTTCAGACTCGTAAGGTCAACTGACATTTTTCGCACTGTCAATCTACAGGCAACGCAACAGTTGATCAAGTTGATAGCTGTTTACACTAGGATTGATTAAGTTGATATCAACATTGACTTGTTTGTCAACTAGTCTAAATGCAGCATAATGCTGCATTTAGACTAGTTGTCAATTCTCGCGATATCAACAATTGGCGTCCAAGCTCAAAACATTACTTGTGTTTACATTAGTTGACTGAGTTGACAAAAAAACCGTTTTGCCAACTAATTTTTGAGTTGAGCAACTCTCAAGATGTCAACGTGCTGAAGATGAAGTTGACAGTAATTTAAACTAGTTGAAATGCACATTCGTTGATGTTCACGTTGCTAATGCATTTATTGTTGCCGTCGATATTGTGTGTGTACCGAAAATGATATTCATCGATATTGTATATTGTTTATGTTTCGAAGCAGTGGTAAGTACTCATGCATATATATTTTAAAACTAATTAATATGAACTTTGTTTGCTATACGATAAAATGATTACAATGGCATCAGCAAATAGAAGGAAAATGACTGCAGCGATGGTTTTGATGCTAGCTCTTGAGGACGAGGAGGAAGAAGAAGTAAAAATACGTAAATGAATCATATGGGTTCAAGATCTGTATTTAGATCGGGAAGAAAGTGGATTTTTTCGATCATTTAATACAATATTTCGATCAAATAGTCCTGATGTAAGGAACTTAAAATGAAGATCATTTCAGAGATCACAAAAATACTTAAACTAACTTAAATTTATGATAAACTTAAAAAAGATTATTTAAACCAGTGAGTTCTCCGGCTTCCAGAGATGCCATTACACTATTCATCTTCGACTTCGCTAAGCGCACAGCGTTGGCATCTGGAAAGTTGCTTACAGTGGCTGCAACTGATTTGCCCCAAAGCTCAAACTCGTCATATTCTTTGGTGTTTGCCAAATATTCGCATGCTTGCTTCATTAAAGCAGCGCGGGGAACATTGTTGTCAGCCACTATTCGACGCTTTGGTGTTGCCTTAATAATTGCCGACGATGCGCTTGACGACGTTTGTATTTTTATCACTGCGGACGGCAGTCCGCGCTAGTGACGAAAGCAGACCCCAAAAACTCACACGTAGTGAAGTTTGCTGGGCTGCAGGCCACTAGCTATATATACACGCAATATTGGATATAGAGATCGGCTGAACCGATCGCAATGTGTTATATATCATTCGAAAGGTAATTCCGGTGGTTTTAATATGACATACTATAATCTCCGATCTGTCAGATATTTTTCGAGATATAGCCGTTTGCATATCTTTGTCAAACTTTGCACGTTTGAATGTGGAGCTTCAGTTGGAGCATAAAGCCCCAATTTTGAAATTTAGATAGTTGTTAGAGTTGAATACGCGTCGAACGGTACTTCATTCACCCAAATCGGACTATCCATTCCAAAGATATTGGAATTTTAAAATTTTGATGACGTCATCGAGCTGAGATGAAAATCTTGTGTGTTGGTTTGTCTGGACCAATCTTTAAAATATCGGAATGAATTTTCTTGAGCGTGTTACTTCCAAAAATCTAAGAAACGTTTGTTCCACAACTTTTTTGAAAAACCGCTAGTTTGGCGGGAAAAAGCTAGAATAGTTGAAAATTCAATTGAAAACTGCGGCCAAACCATAGACCCTATGAAAATTTTTTTTACATCACTCGAAAGGTTATCAAAATAGCTTTAATATAAGTCTAAACTAATTCTGTAAGATTATTACATGATGTAAAAATTACATAATTAATTTTTTTTTTTACTTTTTGTGAATTTGCAAAAAATTGAGTCCTTAAGTTTATATTTTTGATTAGTTATTCTAAAGCGTGGAGACATTGCGCAAATTTTGATATATAACACTTATCAGGCAAAATTCGGGTTGACAAAATATAGCGTTTTCAGATTGGTGCCGTAAAAAAATCCTGTCGAGGTATCACCTGTTAGATTGGAGCTGGTGGGCCCGTTAGTGCCTAATGAGAGAAAAATTTAATGTTATATGATGCCAATGTTAACTACGGATCGATTGGTACCTCAATAATCCAAATCCGTTAACTCGTTTGAAAGTTATTATAATATTAAGTCGTATATTACAGTATCAAAATTTTATGTGAATTTTAGTGTGTTTGCACATTTATGCAATTAATAAGAAAACGGCGCCTACGATTTTGGTATATTTTCAATATATCATAGCTATTGAAATTATGCAACTTTTGGTATATAGGTCATATCTGGGATAATTCGTTTTGCCAAGATATTACATTTTTAATCTACACATATTTTCCTATGTGAGTTTTAAGAAAAACTGCAACGGTGAGGCATGTAAGAGTTGTCGCGGCCTTGTAAACATAATTGCAATTTAGAGCGCTCCCCAAAGTTGTGTCGTTGGCTCAGTGGTTAGAGTGTCTGACTCTTACGCGGAAGTTCCAGGTTCGAATAAAGTGAACGGCTTCCAGTTTATTTTATTTTTATAATATTTGTAGCAGTTTAAATTGTTTTTTTTTAATTGCAAACGATTCATCATATCACATATCCGATATAATTCCTTTTGGTAATTTTTTCATCTTAGTTTAACAACATAATGAACTAAAAGAACATGTAAGGATAATTACAGCTCTGCAAACGAAGCTGCAATTTAGCAAAGAATAGACAAACAGCTCGTTGGCTTAGTGGCTAGAGTTGTTGGCTCTTGCGGCTGTCGGCGAGGGTTCAAATACCGCAGGCGACTCGCGCATAAATTTTTTCCTTTTTATTATGTATTAAGTTTGTAACATTTAGTATATGTTTGTAACATTTTTATATTAATTTGCTTCATTTCAAATTTAATTGCAATAGATTCATGTAAATATTTGACTTCGATGTCAAACATTTTCAAAATGTCAAATTGTGTTTTTGTGACGGCCAATAACATATTTCCGTACGAATTTTTTGAGTGATTGTAGCTACAAGCTTCTGTTTACATATACTACATGCTCGATAAAAAACTAATAGTTGCGTAACCCTCATTTTTTAGCACTCATATTAGAGTTTAACAACACTGCCAAATAATTGTCTATTAAATTTTATAAATATTTAATGTTTCTATAAATCAGTTGATTGTAAAAAAATCAATTCTATTGTATTATTTTACTATATTTGAAAACATTTATATTCATTATTATTAATAAGTGACATTTAATAATCGCATATAATGCTTATCGATATATATACGTTGTATCGATACTATTTTTTACCAGTGCTAACAAAATATCAGTTACGATCAGTGCTGCCTGTTTAGCAATTAAGTTGCTAGATCTGGCAATTTTTAAAAATATTTGCAATCTTTTTTAACAAAATGCTATTAGCCACAAATCTAGCAATTTTTAATTTTTCCTTAGCAATTTTAGCAACTTTATTACAAATCTAGCAATTTTTAATTTTTCTTTAGCATTTTTGGCTATTTTTATATCTTTTTTGCAATTAACGGCACAAATTTCGATTAATATTGGTTCACAAAGATATCGCAACTTGTATTTAACTCAGTCGTTCTATTAAATGAACAACTTGAAAGTGTTTTCTCACTCTTTTGCTGTGTTTTGTGATTGGGTTAAAATGCCAAAAAATTATATGCAAAATTTTCGTGATGCCTGGCTGCAAGATGAGGAGTTTAAGCAATGGATTTGCAAGAATTGCACTGATGCAAAAGAGCACATAGTGCGTATTGCAAATCTGAAATAGGCGTAAAGCTTTTAGATAACGCGATGGGCGCATTTACCCAAAAAAGAAGTTTCCTTACGTTCGAAAGTCATCAAAAACGGAGGAACAGAAAGCACTATGCGTAAACATTGCCAAACACACGGCGATTGCGACAATTGATCATTTGTAAAAGTTGAGTGAGGAGCAGTTTTCAGCTTGCTAAGCTGCTGCAAATATAAAATTAGGCAGAAAGAAGTGCAACGAAAATTTGAATGATTTAGCATTTTTCTTGGCAATTTTCACATCATTTTTAGCAACTTTTTTTTTCCAAATCTAGCAATTTTTGCTTCGGAGATTCTGGCAGCACTGGTTACGATCATTCGTGACGAAATGTTTAAACGAGGAGGACACAACTGGGTAAGTTTAAAATCTGTTTAAAATATAAATTTATTATTTATATATTTATTTATTTTCAGCGCTGGGTACAAGATGATCCCTGGAGAGGCGGCGGTTATCGCGGTCGTGGACGCGGCCGCGGGCGCGGGCGTGGCAATTTCGGTGGCGGTGGCGGTGCTTACTGGGGCCAACCAGATTTTGGTTGCCACTGCGCATGCCTTTGGCAATGCCGGCAATGCTGCCAGGGATGGCAAGTACAACAGCAGGGGCAAAGCAACGCAGCACTGCTAGCTCCAGCATGCAGCCACGCAGCAAATTCAGCTGCAGCATGCAGCCACGCACCGCCTACAGCTACGTACGGTTACGCACCAGCCGCAGCGTGCAGCCATGGACCAGCCCAGGCCGCGGGTTGCAGCCACGCACCAGCCCAGGCCGCAGGGTGCAGCCACACACCAGCCCAAACCGCAGCGCGCAGCCACTCTTCCAATCCTCCATCCTGCAACGATGGAGTATTCCATGAAGATAGGGAGTTTTATATAACACCAGCACAAAAATAATAAAGAATACATAAAATTAACTGTTGTTTTGTTTATTGTAGTTGTAGTTTTGGTTTTGTGGGACGAATGTGGGAGAATAAGTTCTTTTTACAATATCCATACATATGTACGCAAGTATGTATGTTGTATGTACATAAATACATATACATACCTATAATAAAAAATGTGAATTCTACATGACCATAATAATTGTTTTATGTTTACGACGACTGATATTATTTAAATTCTATGGAATTTTTTCTCGTCGACTGATATAGTTGACGAAAAATTATAAGTATATATGTACATATATAAGTATATACATATGTATGTATTGTATGTATAGATCTAATATTCGATCGTCACACACTCATAAAATGCCAAAATGGTGGCAACTGAAAATACATGAATGAAAAACAACAGTTATTTTTGATGATGCGCTTTGTTATTTCCATTCTCCTTGTTTGCGCACTGTGGTAACAGATGAAGATCAAATTTATTGAATTCTTTACACAATTAAAGGAACTATTATTATTTTATAATTACACAATTTAAGTAATATTTTACAATACGCATTATTTTAATTTGATAGAATTATTTTTCACTGAAAGCCGACTTGCTAAAATATCGTCTTGCATATAACTAACTTTTGGTGTAAAAATGTTCGCATAATTATATGTGTGGAAGCACGGTAGGTTGACACGCTTCTTTTTTGATTTAATTCTTACATATTTTCATTTGTGCCAAAGCTAATGTTGTGAGCTCGCTTTTTAACGTCATTTAACGACACATTTATGTATAAATATTAAAAATCTAATATTATAAACATACATATATGTGTATTGTAAAGTGAAAATTAATAAGTGAGACAAACTTGTCACGTTTACATTAGTGTAAACAAAAAAATACAGGTAAGTTTCTACAAATTTGTGTCTGTGTGTGTTTCTGCTAGTATGAACGTGTTGATCAATAATTGTATGCAAATATATGTAATAGACCGGTGCAAACATCCAATCATACCAATTATATATATTCTTGATCTGCATTATCAGCCGAGTCCATCCAGCCCTGTCTGTGTCTGTCTGTATGAACATGTAAGTCTTATGTCAACTTAGTAAATTCTAATGTAAACGGTTGTCAATTTGGTCAATTGTCGCGTTGACTGTTGATATTGTGAGAGTTAACATGGTAAGGAAGCTTGAGCAGTTGAAGTTGAGTTGACATTGGTTGTCAATAGTTGACGACAGGTGTAAGTTCACCTTTACATATAATATGAAGCAATATGTGTGAATCTGCGTGTGAGTGTTTTAATTATTCTCTTAAAATCAAATAAAATTAACACTTTTTCTATTTCTTTTTCATTTTCAGATAAAAATATTTAAAAGTTTAGCTAAATAAATTAGCTATTTGCCCTTCGTGCCATTTTAACTTATAGTTTAAAAATAACATTAAGCACCATCGTGTAGTTGCACCTTGCAACTACAAAGAATAACGATTATATATATATATATATATATATATATATATATATATATGGTCATTATAAATTTGAAAAAAAGAAAAACTGACAAAAAACTTGCAAAATTAACATAAAAAATTTCAAAAATTAAATTAAAAAAAAAAGACAGCAAAAAAAAAACAAAAAACCAAATTGAAAATTCCAAATCAAATTTTTTAAATTGATTTATACTAAAAAAGAGTCAAACTATATAATCAAGAAAACTGAAAAACAAAATAAAAGCAAGAAAAAAAATAAATAAAAAAGATTCTAAAAGTAATCGATAATTGAAAGAATAAGAAAACTGACAACTTGCATAGAAAATCAAAATAAAATTTAACGTAAAAAATTTAAAAAATAAAATTAAAAACAGAAGTCAGCAAAGAAAAAAAAGATACAAAATAATTGATTGATTTTAACTAATAAAAGTATCAAAATATAATCAAGAAAATTGGAAAAACTGAAAAAGAGAATAAAAAAAAACGTAAGAATTAAAAACAAATTTAAATATATACATCAAGAAGAAAAATTAAATAAAAAACCTTTAAAGTTATCGTAAATTGCAAGAATAACATTTTAAATTAATTTGAAATTAAAAAAAAGACAAATTATATTCAATATAAACTTCAAAAAAGCAGAATTGTAAGAGAATCAAGTCAAATAAGAAAAGTTTAAAAATCGAACATAGAAAAAATCACTATTAAAATATAAAGAATTAAAATATACCAATATTGTGTTTAAAATGGCAGGGCGTCCTTTAAAAAAACAAAAGCAAATAAATTTAAAAAGAAAACGTATATCGGAAACTGAAGATGTAGACATTGAAACAAAGACGAAAGAACTAAGACTTGAGCAAAGCCCCTTAGGAACATTGTTAGAAAGTGAGGATCAGAAATCTGAAGGGCTCGAAAGAAAATCGGCTAGCGGGCGACCATTAAAAAATAAAAATAAAAGAGTAGAATACCTAAACCGAAAATGCAAACAAACGATTAATTCCAAACAAAAAATATATCGTAGCTTAGACTCTGAAAAGAAACATATGCAGAGATTACAAAAAGACAAGAAAAGAGCTCAAATAAATCGGAGCTTAGAGACTACAGAGCAGACACTTCAGAGATTAGAGAAAGAAAAGAAAAGAACTCATATAAGTCGAAGTTTGTGGACTGAAGAGCAACAACTGCTGAGAGTGGAAAATGAAAAACAAAGAGCTCAAAGAAGGCGAAGCTTAGAGACTAAAAAGCAGCGACTGCAGAGAATGGACAAAAATAGGAAAATAGCTCAATTAAGTCGCAGTTCAGAGTCTGAAGAACAGCGGCAGTATAGACTTTCTGATCAAGCTGAAAAAGATCGCTTTAACCGAAAAAGATCAAAAAATCTCGAAAATCCTAAAAGGCAATATGAATTAGGTTCACATAGCAAGGGTGAAAGTTCTGATTTCATTTTACTTCGTAATTTGTTTAAACTAGACAAAAATATCCACGAGCTTGTAAATAATTTCATTAATTTTAATGAAGGTAATTATATTGTTGAAGCTAAAAAAAATATAAATAAAATTTATCATCATAGAGACACAGTTGTAAATTCATTTTGTAAAAACGTTCTCGTCCTGAAAGAAAAGTTGACAGCTGCTAAAACAAAAGCTAACTTAACATCGAATAAAGTCTTTTCGGCCCTGTTTGGTCCAGCATTGCATACGCGTCATTCAGAATTATATTTTGTTAGTGCATCTTATAATCCATTAAATTCAAAATCGACTTTGGAAGTGAATTCTCATGGACAAATTGAAAATATTTTTGAAATTCAGCAACAAACTACAGAAAAATGGACGTGTAACTCCGAAATCTGTAAATTTGATAAACAAACGGCATGGGATCGATATTTATCATTTATTACAGTTTATATTACTTTGAAACATTCCGATATTCCAAATTTTTTCAATAATATCGATGTCTGCTCAAATAAAAATAATAATATTCGAGTTTACAAATTGGGTCACCAACCTTTTTGTTATGAGGACGAGAATAATTGTAACTCAGTTTTATTATATTTACGACGTATTTCATCACATTTTCCAAACATAAGACAAATTTGCAAACTTATTTATTTAATTAGAAAGGATTTGCAGAAAGTATATGACTTAACAAACGGGTTGCTTACTGAAAATATTTATGAGCTTGCGAAAACTGCTGAGGGCATTCAATTAAAAATAAGTAGCTTTGAGGTGAATTCCTTTCAATTTGATCACGAAGATGAAATTTGGGATAAATATGAAAAAGCCTTTGAAGTTCTTCACAAAAATGAAAACAAACGAGTATGGCCGACCGACCCATGTGTTTCATGCTTAAAGTTATGTGGAAAAGACAAGCTATTTGAAATTCCCGATGTGCTGTGGGATAGATCTAAACATTTCCAAAACTTAAAACAACATTATGATGATAATGAAGATTCATTTTATATGAATCAACGCATGTGCCAATATTGCTTAACAAAATTTAAAAATGGATCACTGCCACCTACATGTTTACTTAACAACTTAGAATTTGAATCAGTTCCGAAGTGCATATCTAATCTAAATGAGTTTGAAAAAAATTTTATTCAACGGGCGAAAGCATTTCAAGTAATTGCACGCATGGACACTGTGATGGGTGGTCATAACAAAAAACGACCACACTCAGAAGTATTAAAAAAAATAAAGGGACGAGTTTTCCATTTGCCTTTACCAATGGAAAATAGTTTAACTAAGCTTCCAAATCCAACAGAGGCTATTTTAAAAAATCAAGATTTGACAGTTATTGTTCGTGGGATTCCAAACAATAATAAAAAGATATGGCAATCATTAATTAATGTTAAAAAAATGTTTGAAGCATTAAAATGGTTAAAACGAAATAATTCATTGTACTACGATATCATACTTCCACATAGCACAGAATCCTTATTAGACGATGTTGATGTGGAATGTATATATGATTTAAATAATGAACAATTTGTCGATAGTATAGATACAGAGCCTAAAAGTAACAATGACCTGCAAGATTTTCAAGAAAATACGCCAAATGAAAACAAAATGCTTACCCAAAAAGATGTTTCTGATGAGTTTTATGAAAATATGTCAATATATCCATTGATAGAAAGTAAAACATGCTCTGAGCCAGCTACTGTATATCAATTTTTGAAAGTAATTGATGACTATATTGACAATAAGGATGAGAACTTGGACGTCAAATGTTTTCCGGATATTTTCTGCAGGGGCCGCAACGGTCAGTGTCAGCAAAGAGAAATAATTTTAAAATCAGGAGATTTTATAAAATGGCTATTGCAATCGCAACACAGTCAATTCCGATTGAATCAACAGTATTTATTTTTCTTACTCAATCAAACCAATATTCGCCAGCTGAATGCCGGTATTTTTCATAAGCTCAATATAACCGCACTCACAAAAAATCTTAACAAGAGCAGTTTTCTGAAAATGATTGAAAATAATAAAGAAATTAATGCTAATTTATCGACAATATTTGCTCGATTGCGCAATACAGAACAGTATTGGAGAGTGCGTAAATTCGAGTTAAATTGTATGATTGATAATTATGGACCAGCAACATTTTTCTTAACACTTAGCCCCAGCGAGTATCATTGGGACGACCTCCATGATTTTCTTTGTGCTAGAAATAATATAATAAATAAAAAGTTGCGTTCATTAAACAGTTTGATTGCTGCGGACCCTGTTAGTGTTTCAATTTTTATGAATTTGAAATTTAAGGCAATGTTAATGTTTTTAATGTCAAAGGATAAGCCTCTTGGAGAAATAATACATTATGCATGGCGTCTTGAATATCAGTCTAGAGGCTTACAGCATTTTCACATACTACTGTGGGTTAAAGATGCACCTATTATTGACGAGGCTAGTCAAGAAACGGTTGCTGATTTTATTAACAAATATATAACGTGTCGTCTGCCACCTAAAGAAAGTTTTCCAATACTTCATGATCGTGTTTGTAAGTATCAAACACACACTCATAATTCTTATTGTATGCGACAAAAAAAAAATAAGAAAGGTCAAACATTAAAAATATGTAGATTTGGTTTCCCAAGAAAATTGGGCAACCATTTAGTATTGCATAGCGTTGCAAAATCAATCTTAGGACGCCGCAAACTTACCAAAACTCGTCTATATGACCTGCCTAGAATTGCAGATGAGTTAAATATAAATGATTATAGTGCTCCTGTTTTGCTGGCTTGGTGTGGAAATATGGATATACAATTTATAGGTGAAAAATCAGGATCACTTACTTCATATGTATGCAAGTACCAAACCAAAGCTGAAAAATCTTTTGCAACTGATGATTTTAGTGACTTTTTTGCAAACAAATCGGTTGCTAGTAATTTATGGAGATTTGCTATGCGTTCTTTGGCAAATCGTGAATGTGGAGCATTAGAAGCGGCTGATACGTTATTACAATTTCCATTATTTGGTACTGATCTGAATACTATTATTCGATTTATAGATGTACGCAAACAAAGAAGTCGTAGAGTGAAGCCTAGAAATCAATTACAAAACATGCTTGACGAAGATACAGACATTTTCTTTCCTAATTGGGTAGACGTGCATTATCCAAATCGACCAAAACAGCTGGATGATATGAATCTGCATGATTTCTTTAAGTTTTTTGATATTGTAAAAGTAAAACCATTATCTAAAAGTGCAATTTGGTATCCGTACGAAAATATGTACTTACGTAAACGTCAAAAGCCATATTTGCTAAATCATTATAAGGCTAATCCAAAAATGCAGGCAGATGACTATTATTATACCCTTTTACTTTTATTTAAGCCTTGGAGATGTATAGATGATCTTAAATGTGGCTTAGAGAACTATGTTGATGCATTTGCAAAATGCAAAGATGATTTGATAAATGCAATGCTTTATCATGAGAAATCTGAACAGTTACTAAAAATTCGAGAGGAATTCGATAATCAGGTAGCACAAGCTAACAAGGAACTTGAAAATTTAAACGATCCTCGTAATATTGATGACAATAATAATGATGAGTGCGAAAATATTGTTGGATTTGAAATTCCGTTAGAAAATGAATTAAATGATATGAACCAACTTGCTATGAATGAAAATAGTCTTTCAATATCTGAAGAGATTGCACGGCTTAATTCTGATCAAAGGCGAATTTTTGATGAAGTAGTAAATATATTAAATGAATATTGCAAAGCCTGGAAAATTGAACTTAATAAAAAAACTTTGAATAATCCTCGACTGTCGCCTAAACACGTGTTAAGAAAATTTGTTTCTGGCGTTGGTGGGACAGGCAAGTCATTTTTAATTAATATTTTAAGAAAATATATTACTAAAAATCTTGAAGAACAAGTTGTAGTTGCTGGTCCGACCGGTATAGCTGCTCGTAATGTAAATGGATTAACCATTCATAGATTACTAAATTTGCCGGTTGAACACGGAGGTGTAGCCAAATATCAGCAATTATCTAATGCTAAGCTAAAATCCTTGCGAGATAATCTAAAAAATGTGTCCCTTATCATTATTGATGAAATCTCCATGGTCTCTAACATAACATTACAATACATTCATTTAAGACTTTCTGAAATATTTGACACTTTTAATCATTATGATGGTTGGTTTGGTCGAGTAAATATACTACTTTTTGGAGACCTTTTACAATTGGATCCCGTAAATGAGCCATCTCCTTTTGTAGATATATCTAAAGAGCGGTTGGAAAAACATTTTTGTGGTCTTCACAGTGTAAATTTATGGAAAACTCTACTAACATACGATGAATTAACACAAAATATTCGACAACAGTCAGACCAGGATTTTGCAAATACTTTACAAAACATCAGATTAGGCATTTTAGATGACAAAGATTATCAATTATTATCTAAAAGAGAAATTCAATTAAATAGTAATACTATTGAAAGTTGTATTTCTGAACTAGTGCAGTACGTTAATAACTTGCCTACCAACACAGTATGCTTATTTCAAACAAAAGAACAATGTAATGCCTTAAATATGGGAATGCTCAACCAAATATCTTCTGAGAAAATTGTACTTATAGCAGATGATATAATTGAAGCAAAAACGGCCGCTCAAAGGGCTAAAGCAACTAAATCTTTAGAAGCTTTAAAGAAAAAGGGCCAATGCTCTAGTACAGCAAATCTAGCAGATAGTATAGAAATAAAACAAAATGCAAAAATTATGTTGCTTCGAAATCTTGATGTCGCAACTGGATTGGTGAATGGAGCTATAGGTGTAGTCAAAAAGGTTCATGAATCATTTGTTCATATAAACAACCGATCCGTTAAGTCTGTTGTGAAATTAACAGTGAAGTTTGAGGAAAATGAACATGAAATAGAGCCCATAGAATCAAAATTTCTTATTAATCAAAATGTCTTTATAACACGTAAGCAATTTCCCATATGCTTGGCATACGCCATTACAATTCATAAAAGCCAAGGTTTAACTTTAACTTCAGGGGTTGTTGATATTGGTGATAGTATTTTTGCAAACGGACAAACATATGTTGCTTTATCGCGATTAAAAACACTTTCCGGCCTACATATATTAAATCTAAATCCTAGGAGTATCAAAACAAATGACGGTGCCATTATTGAATATAACCGTTTAAGAAGCATTTATAGAAAAGATCTTCAAAATATTGAGCAAACTAAAAATAATAATAAGAATGTCGCAGATAAAAACATTTACCTAAAAAAGCAAAGAACGGGTCTTATAGAGCCATTGCTATTAGACATCGCAAATAAAACAAACGGTAATATAGATAATATTATATTGCACGATATTCGTGGTATGGAAAATACAAATAATGCATGCTACGCAAATGCAGCTTTTCAGTGCCTTATTAACATTAATTGCATTAAGAATGAAGTGTTAAATAATCCTAATAGCAATTTATTAAAAGTTAACTTTTTAAATTATACAAACCCACTACTGATGGGACATAATGTAGACATTACAGACCTTCGTTTAAATCTGTTTAACAACCTCGAGCAACAAGATAGTGCAGATTTCTTGCAACGATTACTTGATAATGATTCTTTAGAAATAATTAAAAAATATTTTGTGCATAAGCTTGTTGATGATATAAAATGTTCCAGGTGCAATAATAGACTCAATACACAGATATCAAATAATTTGATTTCTCCTTTGTATATACCGGAGAGTAGAAAGTGCAAAATAAATGAGCTTATTAACTTTAATTTCGGAAATTGGAAACAAATTCAAAACAGCTCCTGCACAAATTGTGGCGCGTTACTTCAAAGCAAAACCATTATTGAAAATCCAGCATCGGTACTTATATTTTCACTAAGCCTTGTCGATAATTTAAACTTAAAGGTTACCAATTTTACCCTAACAAATGTTCCTCAAACAGAATTAAGTTTTCAAAATAAGAAGTATGTTTTGGCGAGTGCTATTTTTCACCATGGTCCAGGGTTTAATGAAGGTCATTACACTACTGTGTTACGTACAAATAGACAATTTTACAGAGCTAATGATCATACTATTTCAAAATGTTCTTGGCCTCGTGGTAGTAAAGATTTGTATATACTGTTTTATGTTGAAAAATAGGGTAAATAAAAAAGAAACAAAATTAACAAATAAGAAGCCACAGGAAATAATCTTAAAAAGATATGATTAACAAAATGATTACAGATATTATAATTGAATTATGGGCTCCCAAATTATATTTATGTAATTGTTGGTTGGCGAAAATCCTCATACTGAACCCTCCTCGAGGGCGCCGACTGGTAATGACACCACAGTGTTCCTGTACGATGGCAGGCGGTGTTCAGCTAAGATCTTGTGTCCGAACTATGTATGTGGTCGGCTCTTTCATAGCCGATTATATACGTAAGACGCTTGGTCATGGTATTGAGGTAATTACGTAATAAATTATTGATTAAACTCTCAGCTTAACATTATATTACTTAAAATAAAACATAAATAAGTGAATGATACAATAATATAACATTTGATTATATTTTCTATTAAACATATCAAACAAGCGGAACAGTCGGGACCCCGACCGTAATATACCCTGTGGGTCTACAGGAACCCGTTCAAATTCACTCCAGATGAAATTCTCTAGTAGTTCTTTATTTTTTAATTTGTGGGCGAAGGGGGCGTGGCATCGTGATAAAAATTTGTGGACAAATCGAGCTCAAGATACTCATCATGTGTGCTAAATCTCAAGTCTCTAGCTACAAAACTGCTTTTGTTATGAGGTTTTTGAGCTAGAAAACTGCTTGCTTTATGAGGTTTTACTTAATTTGAGGGCGAAGGGGGCGTGGCATCGCGATTAAATTTTCTGGACACATTGACCCTAAGATTCTTATCATATGTGCCAAATCTCAAGTCTCTTACTGTAATATTGCTCTTGTTATAAGCCTTTCCGTTTTGTAGGCAAGGGGGGCGTGGCATCGTGATAAAATTTTCTGGACACATTGACCACAAAATATTTATCATATGTGCCAAATCTCAAGTCTCTAGCTACAAAACTGCCCTTGGTATGAGGTTTTTGAGCTACAAAACTGCTTGCTTTAAAAGTTTTTACTTAAATTGTGGGCAAAGAGGGCGTGGCATCCAAAAAAAAAGATAAACTTGATCTGCCTGCAAAAATTTCCAGTGCTGGGACACCAAGTTCAAGCTTCTAGCTCTTACCATCTCTGAGATCCTTTCGTTCATACGGACGGACCGACGGACCGACGGACCGACGGACCGACAGACCGACAGACCGACGGACAGACGGACAGACGGACATGGCTATATCGACTCGGCTATTGATGCTGATCAAGAATATATATACTTTATTGGGTCGGCCATGCTTCCTTCTGCCCGTTACATATTTTTAACAAACTTAATATACCCCCACAGGGTATAAAAAGCTTATAATTATTGAGTAAGGGATTAAGGGGGCGACTGCCGACACGTTCCTAAACAATCTTAGGCGACGTAGCAAAGACTTATGGGCAAACTATGTGCTCTAGTTTTCTATAGCCAAGTCAATACTGATCGCTTACTTACAAAGTAACAGTGTCTTATGGAATTCCAAAAACTCCTGATATCCCCCCAAAAAAACCTCTTTTGTTTCTTTTTAGAATAATTCGCGTATTAAATTTAATATTGTTCGTCACAAAAGTCGATATCAGAAATTTTGGGGTTTGAAAAAGCTTTCGTCACTAGACTTTTACCTCGTGTAGAGGTTTTTTTGGGGGGATTTTATATTATTGTTATTTCTTCCTAGCGCTAAAGTACACGAGATTACTTAAAATTAAAGCACTAGTCACATTGTATGACATTCATTTGGAATAATCACTTAACTTAAATTAGATTAAAAAGATTAAACACATTTTAAATTACCGTTATTTATATCTACTACTATTATCAAGTGTTTAATTATTGAATTTCCATATAAAACATCTATGAAAGGTGTGTCATTAACTTTATTTTAAATTGTTTTGCACTTCTAATTATTTTCAGGCTATGTGGCAGATTATTCCATAATTTAACAGCACATGCAAAGAAATTAGTATCGCAGCAGGAAAGCTTATTTCTTACCGTAATTAAGTTGTTGGTTCTTCTCGAGCACGCAAAGTTTAACAGTCGATATACATAAGTAGTCAGTGGGGTGACAATGAAACCTCATTTAAGCAATCATTTTCGTCAAACGAAGAGTCAAACTGTGACTAGCCTCCTTCTACTATTTCACAACAATCAAAAGAAGGCGGTCAAATATCGATATACCATCTGTCGAAACCGACTTCCTTCGACCTGTTACGCATATTTTGATATTACGCATACTTTAAAAAAGTAGAAGGGTTTAAAAATTTGCGCACGAATGCAACGTCCGCAAACGCTGGATTATTCCATATATATATGTATGTATGTCTGAAATTCATTTGAAGCACGATCCATAATTACTTATTACGTCCGTTTCACGCAAACACAGCAAGTTCTGTTCGCTTTCTCGACGCTTCACAGACTGACTCGCACTCGGCAAAATGCTCGATTCACCAGTATTTCATCATACCACGAAATTCATCAGGATCATCGGCGTCTCTTTTTAGCTCGTCAGTCAGCGTACTACGACCAGACCTCACTAAGCAGCAGAGTGCACTCTTCTCTCTCTCTGTTTCTGCCACTATGCTCATTTGAAACAGTGCGTTTGCAAAACAAAGTACCGCAATATTGGCCGACTGTGTGTCGCCCTTATTCTCGTAGCTCTTGTCTACCCAAGTATAGGCAACATGGTGCGACATACCCGCTACGACATACAGTCGCTCACAGCTTATTTGACCCACACCATATTAAAATTTTTAAATGAGTTTAGCTTTCAAACGGAAGGAGATACCGTCAAAATTCAAACGCAGATTTGATAATAAAGTTTTAAACTTTAACAAAACAATTTCATTTTATTTCATTTAAACATAATATATTAATTAATTAACAAAAACAAAAAATATTCAAAATATTAGTTATACAGCTTATTTGACCCAAGATAACAAAATTTTTTTTTAAAATAAAAAAGGAATGTATCTATTGAAATTAGTATTTGGTGTTACCACCCTTTTGATCAATCACCATTTTTAGTCGATTTGGGATCGATGCTACTAACTTTTTGGTCATTTCTGGACTGATCTTAGCCCATTCTTCAACAAGGGCACTTTTAAGGTCGCTTTTGTTTGATATGTTGCGCTTCCGGATATTCATGTCCAATATTGCCCACAAATTCTCAATAACATTCAAATCAGGTGACTGTGCCGGCGGTTTCATAACGTGGGGACAATTCCAAATGAGCCAGGTTTGCACCATACCTGAAGTGTGTTTTGGATCATTGTCCTGATAAAATCGGAAGTTGTCTTTTATGTCGAGATCCTCGGCACTTTGGAGCAAATTGTTCTTCAATACTTCCACATATTTATATTTATCCATGGTAGTTTCAATAAACTCTAGCTTTCCGACACCAGCAGCAGACATACAGGCCCAAACCATGACGCTGCCACCGCCATGCTTAACTGTGGATCTTATGTGCTTCTCTTGCAGCTCTGTATTGGCTTCACGCCAGACATATTATATTATAGAATATATGTATCACTTTTTCCAGAAGTCTCAAAGATTACGTTTCCAATTCAAACAAACAAAATCGGAACTAAAACTTCTGCACTTGTCGCCATGCTAAGCTCGAGGTCTTGATTAAATTATTTATTTATTGAAAATTTTTTGCCGCTATATTTCGACTGCCGTCGGCTGTCGTCATCAGAGCGAAATTTTTTCATAGTTTTACAAGTCCGCGTTCGTCGACTGGAGTTCGTTACTTGAGTTTTATTCAGGTTGTTGGCAATGACTCCTATCTAATCAGCAGTAGAATCAGCCAAGTTCAGACTTCTTCAGTCCAGGAAGCAAAAATTATGATTTTTTTACTTTTCACAGTTTTGACTGTGCAACTGTACAATATGAACTACACTAGTCGGCATATATATTTTGACACGGTGATGCCTCAGTTTCTTTTTCAATTTTTTCTTATTTCAAGAGAAAACTATAATTTATATAATTTTTATTTATTATAGTTGGGTATAATGTATTAAACTATAAATATAACAATATTTTAATTATTAATATTGATTTTGTAATTTTTTAATTAAAACTAAAAATATAGGAATTCAATAGATAGCATAAGTATTTTGACAAAATGTTGTTTTTTAACTTAATATATGTTTCATAAATTCAATAACTTAAACTTAAAATTAATAAAAAAAATATATATATATCCCCCTTTGGTATCTATGATCTTTTGGAGGCGGTTTGGAACGGAATCCACCTAGGTTTGGAGGTACTTTAAAGGAATTCTTTTCCAATCCTTTGGTCCCTTGTCCTAGTAAGATCGGCGGTTCTATTTCGCTTTATTAGCTGTTGCTTTTGTCACTTCTATTACGGTAACCTACTATCGCTACCGCCCCGACAACAAGCCGGTTGTTTAATTTTCGAAAGCAACGGTCGGATTTTATATAACTTGTCATAATTATCCGCACCCTTCTGTGATTGTTTACAGTTGTTATTTAAATAAAAATTTGATTGAATTTTTTCAAACCAATTTATAATTTTTGATACCGATGCCATTTGTCCTATATGTATTTAGGTATTTTGACTACACCCAAGTATAGTAAAATCCCCATAAAACGTTTAATTTCGATTACATCGAAATTAACTACTACTCAATTAGTTTATAAAGCGAATAGATATTCAATTTAATTTTGAATAGCAAGTTCTTAACGGCAACTGCTATGGTAATAGCATCTCCAGCTTCGATTTGTTCGAGGCCTAAAAATGTCGATACTATATCCTCTTTAGTCTTACTAAAGTAGCTAATAGCAACTCCTAAAGATTTAAGAACATTTACAATTAAAAGTTTATTAACATATACACGCTTATTTTTATCTATACCTAGACACAAAGCTTACAAAAAATTTGTATCACAGCAATGTCAGTGGACTCGTCCAACAGAAGACTAAAAGCGGCGTTTCCAATGTCGGTGCGTAAGTTGTCCATGAAATGCATTGCAAGTACATTTTTAATAATGTAGGTGCACTTTGTTCTGCCTGATCTGCCTTGCCCAAGCGTGCATCATATGGAAGTTCCTAGGAAGGCTCTACTTGCAACTTATGCCGATGACATTGCACTGCTTTACCACTCTAAATGTCGCAATGAGGCAGCACGTGGACTTCAAGAGTACCTTACTACATTGGCTGCCTGGTGCAAAAGATTGAATTTAAAGGTCAATCCTCAAAAGACCATCAATCCCTGCTTCACCTTGAAGACCCTCATATCCCATACCCCACCCATACAATTGGGAGGCGTAACTTTGGACCAACCTTCGCAGGCTAAGTATCTCGGGATCACCCTTGACAAACGCTTGACTTTTGGCCCTCACTTGAAAGCCACGGCTGGCAGATGTGGTCAAAGAATGCAACAACTACGGTGGCTGATCAACAGAAGAAGCACCTCAGAGCCAAAAGAGCAGTTTATGTGCATTGTATAGCCCCGATCTGGCTATACGGAGTGCAGAATTGGGGAATAGCTGCAAAGACGAACTACAAATGCATTCAGGTTCTACAAAATCGTGCCATGCGTGCCATTACGGACTGCCCATACTATGTACGAGGTACCACCCTTCATCGTAACCTGAATCTGCAAACAGTGGAGGAGCAGATTGGAAGGCACACCAGCAGATATAGTGATCGAATAAAAAGACACCACAGTATGCTCGCAAGATGTTTACTCCCTGCCAGGCCTTTAAGGCGTTTAAAAAGAAAGGGTTTTGCCAAAACAATTGGCCAACTTTAAAGTCCCCCTTGAAATAGGATAATATTTGCAAGTCCTCATGCGTCTAGCTTGTGGTTTGGTTCTATTATTATTTACTTTACTTGTGTTGTTATGTTACTATTTTTGTATTGTATGGATTCAACGCTTAAAATAAAAAAAAAAAAAAACTTTGTTCTGCCTAATTTAATACTTGCAGCAGCTTTGCAAGCTGAAAACTGCTCCACATACAACTTGGACAAATGATCTGTTGTTGCAATCGCCGTGTATTTGGCAATGTGTAGGCATAGTACCGCTTCCTGTTCCTCCATCTTTGTTGACATTCGAACGAAAGGCAACTTATTTTTCTGTGTAAATGTTGTTGTTTTTTTTTTGTTTTTTTTAGACGGCGAGGTGGCGAATATTGTTGTTGTTTTTTAGAACAGATCTGTCTTTTTTGAAACAGCTTTGTCCGCAAAAAATTTTAAAAAATCATTTATCCTGAAAACAGCCTTTTTATTTTATTCTGTCATTTTTAGCATCCTTACTTCATAAATTTTTTTATTTTTTAAAAGTTCATGCAATTTACTATTTAAAACTATGTGGCAACGCTTTCATATCGAATTTCCGTGATCGATAAGCATTTTTGAAAGCGGTGCAACCCTGTTTTGTCATTGTGTAATCGACATCAAACGTATTGAGCATCGGTTAATTTTGCTAAAAAGCTTCAAGATGCCAAAAGAGATATATAAACAAAAATTTCGCGCATCGTGGTTGCAAGAACCGGTGCTGATGAATTGGATGTGCTGAGATGCCTCAGATTCTGATAAAGCATACTGCAAATACTGCAAGTGTACTTTAAATGCAAAAATTGACTTGATTCGTGCACATGAAAAACAAAAAAACATTTGCAAAGTGCATTGCCTTTCGGGCAGGAAAACAAGATTCCGTTTAAGCCAGTCGCAACATTGGAATGTCGCCGGCAGGAGGCGGCTCTTGCAATGTTTTGTGCTCAACATTCTGCAATCAATCCGGTTGGGCACCTTAGTCAACTGTGCAGTTCGCATTTTGGCGCCAAAAACATTCAATTGCAACGGACAAAATGCACTGGAATAAATAAAAACGTTTTGGCTCCACACTTCGACGAGGATTAAAGAAAGGACATTGGAGACAATGAATAGTCTATTAATTGATGAGTCGACCGATATTTCAATTAATAAGATTCTCGGTAAGAAACAATCTCATATACAAAACCTATTTTAATTATATTTAAATTTTGAATAGGTGTTGCAATAACTTATAACTTATAACCATCAACGATTGGACATTACGTCAACTCTTTTGTCGTTGATTCCTATTGAAAGTGGAGACGCAGTGACCATTGCGAATTGCGTTATAGCGGAACTTAATAAACGAAAAATCCCAATTAAAAATTTGATTGGAATAGGAACGGACAATGCAAATGTTATGGTGGGTAACAACAAAAATATGTATGTTGAGCTAAAGAAGTTTGCGCCGTCCTTAGTTTTAATCAGATGCGTCTGCCATTCGGTACAATTGGCGGTAAACGCAGCTTGTAAATAAACTTTGCCACAAGCACTTGAATTTATAATAAGCGAAACCTACTCATGGTTTTCTAAAACCTCTAGCAGACAGATTGCGTATAAAATGTTATATCAAGCCATAAATAACGACGAGGTAGAGTAATATTCTCCATTCTTTGTGTTGTACATTTATTATTTATTAATTTTTTGCAGATTAATTATTTGTGTTTGTATTATATGCTAACTATTTACTAAACATTATGTTGTCCTTATGCTTTTCCCAACTGTTTCTTAAATATGTTACCCATTTCAAGAAATTAAACTAATTTTAATTTTAAATATGTTTTTCATAAAGGAACCTCTTAAAATAACTAGAGTATGCGATACTAGGTGGCTATCGATTGAGCATGCAGTAAAACTGATATTAGATCAGTGGATTGAATTGAAGTTACATTTCAATAGCGCGGCATTGACCGAAAAGTGCCACAAAGCATCAATTTTGAGTGACCTTTACTGTGAGGTCAATCAACTTTATTTGATATTTTTAAAGCCCATTTTGGAAGTAATGCAACGCATTAACAAAAACTTCCAATCAAATAAGTCCAACCCGACGAAATTATTGGCAGATTTATCGTACGTAAGAACAATAATAATTCCACCCGGCGACGAAATAAATGTTCTTGAAGAAGATTTCCAAGAACACATCAAAAGAGACCTGTACTTGGGCTACAAGTTTGAGACCCACTTAAAAAATAATAAAAATAAAATTGATGATATAAATGAGTTGAATATCCGTCAGCATTGTACAGACTTTGCTATTGAATTAATTACTCAATTGAAGCAAAGGTATGAGAATTGTTGCAAAATATTTAAGATAAAAATCTAATAATTTTAATTTCAGACTGCCGGATAACTTCAAAATTTAAAAAAAAAAAAAAATCGCGTTTTCCGTAGAAAATATTCTACGTGCAAATAAATCCTCAATACTTTCTTCAATGACGAAATTGACGAAATTTTATTTGAAATAAATTAAAACTAAGAAAACTATGTTTGTCATGTTTTTTGTCCTTAAAAAAATATCTGTCCTTTTTTTTTTGTCATTTTCGATCATTCGTCCTTTTTTTTGAGTTGAGGCGCTGGCAACACTGATACCGTCTAAGCAAGCAAAACAAAGCAAGCATCATGTTCATATTTGCGAGAATTACAGAACATGCGAATGCTTGCGAAAGAGGAACCAAGAACAACTTGGTGCTTGCGATACCGTGTGCCATTCGAATGGATTTGCTAGCTAAAAACAAACATCTGAAAGAAGGACGCAGTCACTTGAGCTCGACTAAGAGACTCCCTGAATTTATATAAGTGTATATATTTAAAATAAATAAATGCATTAAATAAATAAATCATAACAAAAATAAAGAAGTTTTATTTTAAAACAAATCAAATAGTTATAAATTCAAGGAACTTCATATAAGTATTATAAATATGAAAATTTATCTTTCATAATTTAAATTAAAAATCACAAATTATTTTGTTTTTAAATTAAAATTTAGAAACATTAATCATATTGAATCAATTGAAATATTAGTCAGGTTTTCTACTGTTTGACACACGTGTGACCGCTTCAATTGTTTGCAGCAAATGGCGCAGCATCAAAAGAGACAACGCAAAATGCAAAAACGAAAACAAGACTCGTAAGCAGCGCACATGCTTGGAAGAACAAAGTCAACCCGAAAAATTACTGTACTTTGTTTATTCTTTTGCTCTCGTTCCTATTTCTTCGTGCCCGATCGATTTTCGTTTTCACTTGCCGAAGCTTGCTGCGCAACACAAAGCAAAAACCAATATATTTTGTACTTGTATTGGGTTTTGTTCGTTTGAAGCTTATTTTACGGTATCGAACAAAAACAGTGTATAGAGTATTTTGGAAGTAGACGACAACGTGTGCAATCGTGCATCGCTCTAATGAGTACCTAATTTTGCTACTCAAAGTATACTTGTTTTAAAAGCCATGGCGGTGGCAAGACACACTCATAGACATGTATTATGTGCAAATATCCACGCATACAAATATGAGTAGAAAAGCAACTATATATGTATGTGGCTTGCGTATTTGCTACCGCATCGGAGTTGCATTTTTTTTTGCACACCCTTTGTTTTTATTTTCGCCGACCATTGGCGATCTTACGTGTCAAAAATCGTGTAAGGAAAAAAGTATACTCATGTCCAGGAAAGGCAAACACCAAAAATACGCATCATCCATAGCGTGTGCACTTAAGCAGGAATGTGTAACAGTAAATGTAACATTACGGTTTTTGCTCATTGCCTATACCTAACGGTAAATTTTTCGATGTGTTTTATGCATGCCGAACGCACCGCCAAATTGTATCATTTGATTTGGAGAGTTTTTAGCACAAATAACGAAATAAATGTCTTCAAATATCGGAAAATTATACATTTATTGTCCTACAGATAAATAGATGCATTTACACTTTAACAGTGGAAATACCCTATATAAGTTATATTTGGAGTATAGTTTCCGAAATATTAAAAGAAGACAGAACACTTTTAGAAGGATTAGCATACTGTCGAACCTGCCACAAAATACTGAAATCTGTTGGAAACATCCACTTTAAGCCGTCACAAGTGTTGCTCAGCAGCAAAGGAGCCACAAGTCTTGCGGACTGTTTCCGAATCTGACAAAAAGAAGGAAGCAATTGATGCCTGTGCTAAATGTATTATTGCAGATTGTCACCCATTTTCATTCGTCGAAGCGCCTGGTTTTAAAGACATGATCCAGTTTTTTTTTTTTTATCAAAATTGGTGTAACATACGGTACAAATATTGACACTGAAGACTTGCTTTCAAAAGCCACAATTTCTCGCAAAAGCGCACAGTGATGCCGAAAGTAAAAGAGCTATCGTGAGCAAAGAATTAAAGGACACAGTTCTAAGTGATGGCGCATCTGCCACAATTGATATGTGGTCCAATAATTGTGTTCAACGGAACTTTTTAGGCGTAACGTTAGAATTCAAATTATACTAGTGTAAGTCTTAAGTTCATACAGAAACTGAAGATACCCAACGACTATTTGATATTAATATATCATCACTTAGAGCTTTAGTTGATCTCTGACTTCCGTTTTCAAAGAAATGCAAACTTTCAGCTCTCGTTCAATTTGATTCGTTTTACCCTCTGAAGTATTTGCGTACCTAATGATGCCGACATAATTACTTTTTCGGTGTTAAAGCAAAATATTACTAGAAATAGTGAAATTTGGGGGGGAAAGTGTATATTTGGCATAAGGCAGCATTCCTTCTATATCCACCAGCTGCTGGCTTCAAACCAAATGAATTAAGCAACATTATTGAATTTTGCATCGGTTAAATGAAAATTATTCAGGATTTCGAAAAGTTTCCACTTTGACCCAACCTATTCCTTTAATTACAGACCTACCATGCACTTTTTCTAACCCAGAAAGCCCTGCTATATCTTCTTCTAAAATGTTTATAAATTTACCTTCACCCGTAACAAAAAATAAGTTGTTTTTTTTTTCAAATTTAAATCAAAAGCCAGCATCTTAATACTCAAAGCCACCTTTAACAGAAACAGAAGTTGAAAAATATTGTAAGGAGAAAGTGGTAATGACAGAGGACTTTGATTTAATTAATTGGTGGAAACAGAATGAAAAATGCAATCCCTATTTATCAAAACTTTTACTCAGGCAGACTTGTATATGTTGTTGCTTAACATAAGTAACAACTTGAGTAGGTAGAAGAAAGTTGAGTATGTATTTTACGCATTCAGCTAAGTACAAAAATACTGTGTGTAAAAAAAAACACCGCATCGAATTTGGTTGAGCGTCGTGGATACTTAAGTAAGAAAAAGACTTACTCTTGAAAAAGATGTACTCTTTGTTGCGATGTATCGCTGCAGTTCTCTGTCAGGTACTAAAAATGATTGCAAAGGGAAATGATTCATTTCAAATAGTGGAGGAGCCTGAGTTTAAAGCCCTAATTGAAATAACTTCCCAGTGCCCCGGGTATGAATAATCAGAGCTATATAGCAGCGACTGCTCATATCATTGAGCCGGAAGACACAATTTTAAAGTCAGCTTTGTTGGAATGTCAAGAAAATGGTGATAGGCATAGAATTTTAAATCTGTGCAGTATTGCAGATTGGGAGATTACAAACAAAGTTACTGCAATTGTCACGGACAATGCTGCTAATACATATAGTTGGTGCAGTTCATGAAGGGAATTGGCGCTCCATTTCTTGCTTCGCCCACACACTGAATTTAACTGTACAATCTTCGCTATTAAGAACTGGAAACATTATTTCCCGAAGCAAGTCAATAGTAGAATATTTTCATTGGATTGAAGATGCTTAGTAGCAATTAAATCTCCCCCGCTGAAGCTAAAAATGGATTTCAAAATTCGATGGCACTCAACATATGATATGTTGAGGATGCTCTAAAACAGTGGTCGGTACCAACACAGTCATATGTTTCTTGCATTAGTGTGCGAATTAACAGAATTTTAACAGGCGTCAAGCATGTGCCGTTTCTTGCCCTTTATATTATTGATTCGCATCAAAACGGCTATATATTGGTCATAATGTGTATAAAAATGAATACTTTTTCAAAAAGTCCAACAACCATTTATTTTTCTGTGTATATAATGTATAATTTGTCAAAATTGTGCAGCGTAGCATCACAATGGCTGATCAGAAGCTGATTCATTTTGCTTCGCCTCAACAGTGACATTTCAGCTTAAAAGCGCCATAACAGCGACTTAACAGAAACAGCGAAATTTTATACTGTACGTGTGCAGGCAGCGCTGCGGCAGAGAAAATCCCTATGCGCGGTGCGCGGAGCGCGGAGCGTGCCGACCACTGCTTTAAAGGCAGGCACACTTTTGACAGAATTGCTAACCTTATTACTGAGACTCACTTGGAATATGGACTACCCGATAAAAAAAAAAATTGTCAAGGCGGTTACAGATAATGGATCAAACTTTTGTAAAGCCTTTAAAGAGTATGGGATCTTAGGTAATTATGTTTGATTCTCAAGGTGAATCATTCATATAAAACATATTATTCAAATAGATTCGGAAAACTACGATGAATATGTGGAGTTTACAGATTTTAAATTACCTAGTCATTTTAGAGACGCAAGCCACACTCTAATAAATTGTTAATCAGTTTAAAAAAAACTTTTTTAAATTTCTTGAATTTTAACAGGTGCTCAAATTTATAAAATAAATAAATAACATCGCCCACTTTCCGCAGAAATAATTAAATGTATCTTTAAAAACCCCTACTGTAACACGTTGGAATTCGCTTTTTGACTGCACAAAGCAACTGTTAGGGTTGAAAGAAGAGGTAAATTATCCCAGCATACGCTTCAACATCACACAGTTTTCGGTTGAAGATTTTGACTACTTGCATCAACCTTCGATTTCTTGCAATCTAAAGAGCGAATGTTTTTTGGATATTTTGTTCTAACAATTGTTTCCTTAAAAAAGAAACTTGAGCAACTGCAAACATGCATTGGTGTTAATCGCCTGGCGTTCGCATGCCCAAAATTGGATGCATCGCTTCAGGAACGGTTCAATGATTATTTCAATATAGCGGAAGGTGCTGAAGACGCAATTGTGGCGGAAATTTCTTGCCCAAATGTTTAACTTAGATTTTTCACACTGTTTCAGGAAACGGCATCTCTAGTGTCTTTGGAGGACATTAAGGAAATGTTTGTGCGCTTTTGCGATCCATTTGAAGTTGACGATTTGCCAAATAACTTTAAGCCAAAGAGCGAATTTGCACTTTCTCATCATGCTGATGATCAATTTTGGTTGTTCGACACTTACTGTAAGTTACTATACTTTAGCACATTTTAAATAAAATTTACATTTCGTTATAGCCCCAAAAGTTAATGCAAAAGCCGAGATAAGGAGGGAATTGGAAATTTATCTTGCTGATGAAGATACAACATTAAAATGCCTATTCAAGTATTCGACAATTAGGACAATGTTTTTAAAGTATAATATCCCATTGCCGTCGTCAGCTTCAGTTGACTGATTATTTTTAGACCCTTTACTTTAAAAAAGTAAATAGGGTCTATTAAGTTTGTCAAAAAAAAAATGTGCGTAACAGGTCGAAGGAAGTCCGGCAGACCCCATAAAGTATATATATTCTTGATCAGCATCACCAGCCGAGTCGATATAGCCATGTCCGTCTGTCCTGCTGTCCGTCTGTCGTGATGTATGAACGCCTAGATCTCAGAGACTATAAGAGCTAGGGTCACCAAATTTGGTGACAATACTCCTGTGACCCCCGAAAAGGTCAAGTTTGTTTTAGAATTTTGCCACGCCCCCTCCCGCCCCCAAAAATCGGAAAACCCTAATAACTCGAGTAATTTAAAAGATACAAGTTCCAAAATCGGCATACATAAAATTTACTTTCCTTTCGATGCGTACTGAAAATTTCATCAAAATCGGACAATAAACACCGGAGATTTGAAGCAAACAAATTATCGAATGTACAATGGCAGGAAATGTGCAGGAAATGTGCAGATATGTTAAGATTAACATTCGTATGTTAATATTAACATTTGTATGCTAAGATTAACATTTGTATGTTAAGATTAACATTTGTATGTTAAGATTAACATTAGTATGTTAATAATTCAAGTGTAACATAAGCGATTATATTTAATTAATCGGAAGCTAATCTGAGCAGCGTCAAATTTATTTAGGTTTATATATAAGTCTGTAAGTTTGTAACTGTTAATTCATTGTTGAAGAATAAGTAAAGGGTCTCTCATAGTCGATTTCGACTGTAGCCTTTCCGACTGGTTCTATTCTGGATTTGTGAACACCACTCACCGAAAAGCCCTTTCGGATGAAAATTTAAAAAAAACTTACCCGTTTATTTAAAAAAAAATCATTAGAAAATTAATTATTAAAAAATAAATTAATCAAAGTTCATTATCAGAATTCTTAATTTGTTTTACTTATTCTAGTTTTTTTTTTTATTATCAGACCTTTCGTATACAGCAGTGATGGGCACGTCTATCGACTATCGACAGCTGTATACAGGTATCGCTTATCGATATTCGATGACAAAGAAAGATGTGCGCTTGTCGATAACACGAAAAAATACAACAGTTCACCGTATTACAAATAATTTGTATACAGCTACCAGAGACCGGCAGCGGTGCCTGATTTTAGCACTACTAGTTAAAATGCGCTTAAAATGCGGTGGCGGTGCTACCAACACCGCACAATATGCAGTTGCGGTGTTTAAACACCGCTAAGTATTTGAGTGCGGCGCAGACAATACACAAAAATATGCGGTGTAAAAAGACACACTCAAAAAAGTACTCCGTTATTTTTATGAGCAACGATTTCGCATATTTTGTCTACTGATTTATTCTACTCTGTTGTTCTTATACCGTGTAGGAAAATACGCAAGTCGAAAATCGACAAAGGCGAATATGACACAGAAGAAAATGACAATATGCAAGTACAAAAATTTTCGAAGTTTACCGTTGTTTTTATTCGTTTTATTTTGATTTACTTTATTAGTTATTTTTGTATGAATTTTATTAGTACATTGACTTAATTATTCAGTGAGATTTCCATCGGGAAATTCGCATTAAATAAAAAATTAAAATGTCAGAACACTCGTCAATTGCTGAAAAAATTGCAAGAGGTGTCTACTGCTTGGAGCCTAGGCGATAAGGAAAAAGTTTTGTCTGGAACATCTTGGCAGAAATTATAAAGGAAGATGGGTCAATTGTAACCGATTTAGTTTAATGCCGTTCATGTCGAAAAATTTTAAAATGTATTGGATTTGTGGACCGACAACTACGTCAAACGCGTTTTCCTTGGGGTCACTATGCACTATGCAAAGGAACATCAGATGGTGGGCATGATCCTGGGACTTAAATCAATGGATTTTCAAAAATCAACTGCGGCAAATGTATGTGAGAATTTGAAGTCCCTTTTGAAGGAGTTTGACATCAAAAGTGTGGAGCAGATAAAATTTGTGACAGACCGAGACACAAATATTATAAAGGCCTTAGAAAATAACACCACCGATCGGATATTGAACTCAGAAGTTATTCAAGAAACAAATTTATGCAGCGCAGTAGAAGCGTCGCAGCGCCGTAGCAGCGCTGTCGCTGCGCCGCGCCGACTATATAATGAACGAAAAGACGCGTTTGTTCATATATGTTTGATTTGGCTTTCGTCTGCTGTGGCGCGAAACATAAACAATCAACAGCCGCAGTCCAGTGTTGTCAGACTATTGCAAGCAACCTACTCTCGATGCAAGCAACATCGACTTTAAGCGATATATTTAAGTCCCATTATAATAAAATTACTTTTCTTTGAAGACCTGCACAGGCTATCCTACTGTTGCGCCCGCTCGACTGATCGGCTTGTTTGGATATAAATAACATGTATTTTTTTTAGGAACCTCTTACCTCGAGTTTGCGACACACGGTGACTGTCGATTGAAGCTGCGGTTACCCGAATTCTGCAGCAATGGATTGAGCTAAAGCTCCACTTCAGCATTGCTGCAACAAATGAAAAATGTTTTAAGGCACAAACTTTGCACAAACTTTTTAGTGATGATGTTAATCATTTGTATCTTCTGTACTTGCAACCAGTGCTAGATCAAATGCAGTACATAAACAAAATTTTTTAAACAAGCACTGGAGACTCAAGCAAACTTTTAAATAATCTCGTATATGCGATAAATGCGATAAAATGCAAAATCATTCCCCCTAATGTGAATATTGATATTTTAAAAAACGATTTTGAACATTTGGTTAAGCACGATTGCTATTTGGGATATGCATTCGACACAAAGCTCAAGGAGTATAAGGAAAACATCTCGAACGAAATTGAAGCAGAAATTCGCTTGAAATGTTCCAACTTTATAGTAGCATTAATTAATGAGCTCAAGCAAAAGTACATGATTATGAAGTAATTGTAATATTTTTTTTTTTTTATTATATTCTAAATTCTTTCAGATTGCCTGACAATTTTGAGATCCTCCAGCAAATTGATTTTTTCTCCGTCGACAAAATATTATGTGCCAAGAAGGCGGATATTGTGCACATCCTCGAGCACTTCAAGGTGGAATCAACTAATATTGAAGAGATTCTCTTCCAATACTCGAACGTCCACCATATTAAGTGGTCCAATTTGAAGGATACCACAAGCTTTTGGGCCGAAGTGTCCAACTACGTGGATGCAGCAGGAAATAAAAGATTTTCGGCACTGGCATCTTTTGCGCTAAGTTTTTTTTCGCTGCCATAGTCAAACGCAGAGGTGGAAAGAGTATTCAGTCAAATGAACAACGTCAAAACTAAACTTAGAAATATAATGGTCGTTGAAACATTAAACTCAATTTTACACATTAGGTATTTTAACTGTTCATTTCAAATGTTTATAATATTAATAACATTTTATTTAATACATATTTGTAGATACGGACTACTCCGGGAAAATAAATGCTGTCATAATTATGAAGTGCCAGCAGTATGCTTAAAAAAGATAGGGACCAATCAGACCTCCATAAGTTCAGCTGCAGAGGACGATATATTTGACGAACTTGAGAAGTTTTCAAAAATACTGTTGGACATGCCCATATATATGTTGAATCAAGGGTATTATTGCGTTGCCTAAGACATGACCATATATGGACATGAAGCAAAAGTTGCAATGATTCCTTAAGGAGAGAAAGGGACAAACATATATATATACCCAGTTAACGGGATCCTTCCAGTTATTTTTCTATACTGGCATGAACACTCTGATGAGCGTTCTGCTCCGTCAGTTGCCTTTAGACGACGAGTTTGTGCGCATCGAAAACAAGTGAAATTAAATTGAATTGAAATTGGAACCACGTGTTATTATTGAATTGGATAGCTGGGATATATATGTACATACATGCTTATGTATATATGTATATTTATTATAAAACTATAGGTTATGGGCCCAGTCACAATTCAGTTCAATAATTAATATTTTGGTGTTCAAACAATTTTAAAATAAACGTGATTCGTGCTTATAATTCTTTTCTTAAACGTTGCATCTTATGTAAATGAGAAAATAAAAAGGAAAATACATTGTGTGAATAAATTAAACTAATAAAAAAAACAAAAGAAAAAAAAAAAAAAAAATTATATAAAAAAAAATTCACTCAAAATCATAACGTGCAGAAAACGTATAAAACGCGCACATTTCCATATACATACATATATATATGTATGTGTCTGTGCGAATAAGCATTTGCTTAAGTGTGATCGCGAAAAATTGTACAAGGCAAACGAAGCACAAAGGAGAGAAAGAAAAATTGAGAGAGAGCCTGGAATTGCTGAGCGTACGTGCAACCACACGAAAACTTGGAAGAGAAATAAGGAAAGGAAACGTACAAAAATGGAATATAAAAAACGGAATATAAAGCCTTTCGATGGAGAGAAATATTCCATCTGGAAATTTCGTGTTAGGGCATTTTTGGAAGAAAGTGATTTGTTAGACGTAATTGACAAAGACCCAGGGGAAGGGACAGAGGCATGGAATACGAAAGTTAAAAAGGCTAAAAACTTAATAATTGAATATTTAGCTGATTCGTTTCTTGCCTTTGCTACTTCTGACAAAAGTGCGAAGCAAATTTTTGATGACTTGGATGCAGTATATGAGCGTAAGAGCTTAGCATCCCAACTTTCTTTACGAAAGCAGCTGCTGGCACTGAAATTAAAGGGTGACACTACTTTAATTAATCACTTCACCTTGTTCGATGAGTTAATAACAAGTTTAGTAGCATCAGGAGCAAAGTTAGACGAGATGGACAAGGTATCTCACCTCCTTTTGACTCTACCTTCAAGTTTTGACGGAGTTACAACAGCTATTGAGACTTTATCGGAATGTAACTTAACTTTGGCATTTGTAAAGACCCGTCTCCTTGACCACGAGATTAAATTGAAAAGTGTCAGTAGGGATACAAGTGTCAAAGTGTTACATGCTGTTCGTCATAAAGAGCAAAAGCAGAATAAAGCAAATCCGAATTTCAAAAATAGCAAGAAACCTTTCAAAAATAAATCGAAATCAAAATGCTTTCATTGTGGAAAACCAGGCCATTTCAAAAAGGATTGCTATATTTTTAAAAGGAGTATAGCTAATCAAAACACTGAAAATCAAAATGCAGGAAAAGAAAGGCAGGTTCAGATAGCGACAACTCAGGTAGATCGCGGCTTTGCATTTATGATGAGGAAAGTGGTAAATAAAGAAAAGGAAAGCGAGGCAATGTTTATTTTAGATTCAGGAGCTTCCGACCATATTATTAAAGATGCTGTTTTGTTTGCCGATTACATTAATTTGGAAAAGCCTGTTGAAATTGCGATTGCCAAACGTGGCGAATGTATTCATGCCACTGCAAAAGGAATTGTTCAACTTAGCTGCTCTGGTAATGAGATTACTCTGGAAGATGTGCTGTTCAGCAAGGATATCCCACATAATCTCCTATCGGTGAAGAAGATGCAGGATGCTGGGATGACCATTCAATTTGATGCAGGAGGTGTGAAAGTCACTAAAAATGGTCGGTTGGTATTCAACGGTACATGTGAGTATAATGTTCCAATTGTTAAATTCCAAATGAATCATAAATCATATTTGTCAAAAGATTTAAATAATGTAGAGTATCGCTTGTGGCACGAAAGATTAGGACACATAAGTGTTGGGAAATTTTTAGAAATTAAACGCAATAGTTTATTTGATGATATTAATCTTCTAAAAAATGTAGAGCTGAACACTGATTTGTGTGAGGCCTGCATAAATGGAAAACAGTCCAGACTTAAATTTGAAAAATTTGAGAATAAAGACTATATTAAAAGACCATTGTTTGTAGTTCACTCTGATGTTTGTGGTCCTATTACTCCTAGTTCTATTGACAACAAAAATTATTATGTTGTGTTTATAGATCAATTTACACATTACTGTGTAACATATCTTATAACTTACAAGTCTGATGTATTCTCCGTTTTTAAAGATTTTATTGCTAAAAGTGAGGTTCACTTCAATGTAAAAGTTGTAAATCTTTATATAGACAACGGAAGAGAATACTTGTCCAATGAGATGCGTGAATTTTGTATAGAAAAAGGCATCAGTTATCATTTAACAGTACCTCACACTCCACAGCAAAATGGTGTATCTGAGCGTATGATCAGAACAATTACAGAAAAGGCTCGGTCTATGATTAGTGGTTCTAAACTGAACAAGACTTTTTGGGGTGAGGCTGTTTTAACAGCAACCTATTTAATAAATAGATGCCCAAGCCGAGCATTACAAAATGTAAAGAAAACGCCATACGAAATGTGGCATAATAAAAAGCCTGTTTTAAAATATCTTAAGATATTTGGCTCAACTGTATACGTTTTAAATAAAGTTAGAAAACGAAAGTTCGATGAAAAATCGATGAAATGTATACTAGTTGGATATGAACCAAATGGGTTCAAGTTGTGGAATATGGAATCGAGGAAGTTTTTGATAGCTAGAGATGTTGTGGTGGATGAAGTAAACATGATAAATTCTAGGACTGTGAATGACTGTGCTCAACAGTCTGAAGACTCTGTGTTCCAACTTGACAGTATGGAACAGAATGACCCTTATTTGGAAAATGAGAATGAAGATGGTGATTTTCAAAACATAAATACTCAAAATAAGGAGTCTGATTTTCCATTGAAAGATATGGATGTTAGTGAGTCTATAAATGAAAAATCTGATAATTTGAATTCAGATATACAGACTAGTGAAAATTCCACATATCTTGAGAATGCCGATCCAGTTGTGAATGCTGGTGATAAATTGCATCATTTAAAAGAAAATATGAAGAATGTAGACATCAGGCAAAGTGAAAGAATAAAAAATCGACCCAAATTATCTTATAGATTATTAGAAAAATGTTTAATGAATGCTCATACTCATTTTAACAATATCCCCAGTACCTACGAAGAAATAAAGCATCGAAATGACAGAGTTTATTGGGAAAAAGCAATTCAAGATGAATTGGATTCTCATTTTGAAAATAAAACATGGTCTTTGGTACAAAGGCCAAACGATAAAAACATAGTTGATTGCAAATGGGTGTTTACAGTAAAACAAGATGAATTTGGCAATTTGGTAAAATATAAGGCAAGATTAGTAGCGCGTGGGTTCACGCAGGAATACTTAACTGACTATGACGAAACATTTGCACCAGTTGCCCGAATCTCAAGTTTCCGATTTATTCTAGCACTTTCAAACCAATATGGTTTAAGAATTCATCATATGGATGTCAAGACGGCATTTTTAAATGGAGTTCTAAAAGAAGAAATTTACATGATGGCTCCTCAAGGTCTAGAACAAGACAAGAATACAGTCTGCAAACTAAACAAGGCAATCTACGGCCTAAAACAAGCAGCTAGATGTTGGTTTGAGGTATTTGAAAATGTACTAAAAGAAAGTGGCTTTGTAAATCTTGGAGTTGATCGGTGTATTTATATCAAAGACAATGGAGACATTTCTAAAAACATGTATGTATTACTGTATGTTGATGATGTAGTGATAGCCACAGAAAATATTAGTACAATGTCTAAATTTAAATCATATTTAATGAACACATTTAAAATGACTGATTTAATGGACATTCGATACTTTATTGGAATAAGAATAGACATGAATGAAGGTAAATTATGTTTAAGCCAATCTGCTTATATTAATAACGTTTTAAGAAAATTTAATATGCAGGACTGTAAACCAGTCAGTACACCACTTCCAAGCAAGCTCAACTATGAAGCTTTAGAATCAGAAGAATCGTGCGATGCACCATGTCGAAATCTAATTGGATGTCTTATGTACATTATGTTATGTACACGACCGGACCTAAGTACTTCAATAAGTATTTTAAGTCGGTATACCAATAATAATAATAAGGAACTGTGGCAATGTCTAAAAAGGGTTTTGAGATACCTGAAGGGTACCGTTGATTTAAAGTTAATCTTTACTAGAAATGTTGCTTGTGAAAATATTATTATTGGATATGCAGATTCTGATTGGGCAGGAAGTGAAACAGACAGAAGAAGTACAACTGGATATCTTTTTAAAATGTTTGAATCATGTTTAATTTGCTGGAGCTCTATGAAACAAAAATCAGTTGCTGCTTCATCTACTGAAGCTGAATATATGGCATTATTTGAAAGTGTAAGGGAAGCATTATGGTTGAAGTCATTAATGAAAGGTATAAAGTTTGAGTTAAATGAACCAATTGTCATTTTAGAGGACAATCAAGGTTGCATTAGTATAGCCAATAATCCTACTTGCCACAAGCGAACTAAACATATAGATATCAAGTATCACTTTACTAGAGAACAAATTGAAAAGAAACTAATTGCTATTAAGTATATTTCCACAGAAATGCAGTTGGCTGATATCCTGACGAAACCACTACCAGCAGCAAGGTTTCTACATTTGAGACAACAATTGGGACTCTCTGAATGAAGCGGCATAATAATTTTTGTTTTTAAATATTATCTAATTTAATGCATATTAATGCACATTTAAAATGAATTTAATATGAAGAAATCTAATTTGAATCTATTTAAAATGTAATTTTCATTTAAATATTTTTTTGAGTTTAAAATTTTAGTATGTAAACTTATAATTGAAATCTAATTTGAATATGTTTTAAATCTAATTTGAATTTAAGAACTTAATATTTGTTTACGATTTTTTTTTAATATCGATTGGTCTGATTAGGTTTTTCCTGGTTTTCCCTAATCCTGCGCAGCGAATGCTGGACCATGATAATTGTATGTTCCCAGGATGCACAAACTCGTTTAATAAGAAACATTGTAATTTTATTTTTTTAATCAATGTAACTTTTGAGGAGGTGTGTTGGACATGCCCATATATATGTTGAATCAAGGGTATTATTGCGTTGCCTAAGACATGACCATATATGGACATGAAGCAAAAGTTGCAATGATTCCTTAAGGAGAGAAAGGGACAAACATATATATATACCCAGTTAACGGGATCCTTCCAGTTATTTTTCTATACTGGCATGAACACTCTGATGAGCGTTCTGCTCCGTCAGTTGCCTTTAGACGACGAGTTTGTGCGCATCGAAAACAAGTGAAATTAAATTGAATTGAAATTGGAACCACGTGTTATTATTGAATTGGATAGCTGGGATATATATGTACATACATGCTTATGTATATATGTATATTTATTATAAAACTATAAATACTATATTAAATCAATAAAAATATCGTTTCACTACTCTAGCGTTTTATTTTAGCTACCAACAAAATTTTCAGGCTATTTCTAGCTTTTTCAAAGGCTAGTTTAGCTTTTTTTTATGACCCGAAGAGTTGACAACACTGCTTCTATATGTTTCGTCATCCCATCAATTCTAAAAGTGAAGTCGCTATGTGAATCATATATTTTAGATACACCACCCATTTCAACTTTGAAAGAAAAAATAAGCCACAATGTTTGTCATATATGGGAAAAGAACTTATCGATATACCATAAAGTAGCTTTTTTTGTATCCACCAGCTATAAACATGCAAGAAAACGATTTAATTCCCACATCCATTGATTTATCACCAATAACTTTAAACTCAAATAGCCCTGTTGCATCCTCCTCCAAAAGTTCAGATATAGATTCCCCAATACTTAAAAATAAATTCTTTTTCTCCGATTTGCTACAAAAATCGACTACAATAAATGATACCGCTTACGATGAAATATAAAAATATTGTAGCGAAAAGGTAACGAAAAGTGAAGACTTCAAAGTCGTTAAATGGTGGAAAAGTAATGAGCAATTTTATCGCAATCTTTTAAAATTTGCGTTGCAAGTGCTTTCCATACCCGCAAGTAGTGCAGCAGCCGAGCGAGCATTATCCCTTACAGGAAATGTCGTAACGGAGAAGAGAAACGGATTGGGACCTAATGCCCTTGATAGTTTAATGTTTTTGCATTCATTTTATAAAAATAAATATATAAATAAGTAATCTTTAGAATAGAATAGATATATAGAATAGGCCATTGAAGTTCCTTACATTAATATATATACATATATGTCGGCGCACACTAAGAGTGTGTGGATCTTAGTGTAAGTTCATGGCTGTACAGTCTCGGGAATTTCACCAGAGGACTAATTTCATCATTATGCTAATATTGCATCAGCCTCTAATTGTGCTGTGATTGGTTGTCTGCAGTTGTCGCTTTAAGAATTACCGTTTTAGCGGGGCGACAGCGTAGTGTCGCTGTCGCCGAGTGTGGTTCGTTGGTAAGCACAAAGAGAAGAAGGAACTACGCAGGCAGTTGCGTGTAGATCTTCGAAGTGTAAAGACGAAACTCACTGCGCTACGACGACGCCGAAAGAAAGTGATTCTGTTCCAATGTATACATAAGTTTCTTTCTTAAAAATGGGCAAAAAAGGCTATAATGAATTTGTGTGAATGTATGTAACAGGCAGAAGGAAGCAACTCCGACCATATAAAGTATATATATTCTTAATCAGTATCAATAGCCGGTCGGTTGACACCTGTCCGTCTGTCCGTCCGTCCGTCTGTATGAACGCGTGGATCTCAGCAACTATAAGAGCTAGAGACTTCAAATTTGGAATGTAGGTTCCTGAATACCATACGCAGGTCAAGTTTATTTTCAATTTTCCATATCAAGTCCCGTTGGTTTTAAAATTAAAAAAGTCATCATAACATAAGCAATGTTAAAGCTAGAGACTTGAGATTTGGCACACATGATAAAAAGCTTGTGCTAAATGTGTCCTGAAAATTTCGCGATGCTCCGCCCCCTTCGCCCATAACTCGGAAAAGCTGATAACAAGAGCAGTTTAATAGCTAGAGACGTGAGATTTGGCACACATGGTAAGTATCCTACTCTCAATGTGTGCTACAAATTTCAGTACTAACGGATATTGAACTCAGAAGTTATTCAAGTAACAAAATTATGCAGCGCAGCAGATGCGTCGCAGCGCAGTCGCTGCGCCGCGCCGACGATATAATGAACGAAAAGACGCGATTGTTCAAGTATGTTTGATTTGCCTTTCGTCTGCTGTGGCGCTAAATAAAACAATCAACAGTCGCAGTCCTGTGTTGCCAGACTATCACAAGCAACCTACTCTCGATGCAAGCAAAATCGACTTCAAGCGATATATTTAAATCCCATTATAATGAAAATACTTTTCTTTGAAGACCTGCACACTGTCGCGGCCGCTCGACTGATCGGCTTGTTTATTTTCTTTTTTACTTAATTATTATTTATAATTATGTAATTAATAAATTTAAACTGAAATAAATATAATTTTGTTTACTTTTATGACAATTTTTCTTTATTTTTGCTAATTAGACTCGCTAACATCTACATATGTATGTACATGTTATGTACATACATTCTGAAAACACCTGTAAAACAAAGACAGCGAAAAACAAGAATATGAAAAAAATGAGTCGGTGCGAGATCCCTAGCACCAAAAACACTCATGACATTTAGGGGTTGTTTTTGTAAGCGGTGGCCGCTCACAAGAGTAAAAAATCAACCAATCAATATGTGAAGCTCATTATTGGTACCGCAAAAGAAGCAACGCAAATAGAAACGAGTAAAAAACCAGTCGAAAAGGCTACAGTCGAAGCCGACTGTAAGAGACCCTTTACTTATTCTTCAAAAATGATATAATAGTAACAAACTTAGATACTTATACTTATATATAAACCTAAATGTATTTGTCGCCGCTCGAATTAGCTTCCGATTAATAAAATAAAATCGGTACCCAGTGAGCACCACGGGGAGCCCACTACAGATGTAATGGGGTCATTTAACCCAAAAGTAGTTCCGTTTAAAAATTATAGTCGACTTTTGACACAACAAATTTGGCACACGATCGAACGATACGCAAAAAAGAATTTCCAAACGCTGAAAGCAAACGCACATACATATGTAGAGAAAAGCGTTAAGCGTTGGAGAGAACGAAAAAGCGCAACGTGATATCCAAAATCTGTTAAGTGCACACATACATACATATGTAAGCACGCGCCAAATAGTTGAGCATGCATATGTATGTTACACATGCATAATTAACATTCAAAGGCCAACATATTGAATAACATTTAAAAAAAGAACGTAACCATTGAGGATCGAACCCTGAATCTCCGCACAAAAAGCAAGAACTCTAAGACCTAGGCCATCGCAGCACCTTAGGTTCGTTGTGTCTAACTCAATTTATGAATGAGTAGGTTCATTTTTCTCCTTATTCTCCTTATTCTCTTTACTTCTGCTTTATATTGTATTTCTTTAGCTCTAGGTATTTCTACACCAAATTGTGTCATGTTAATATACATGTATGTATGTAAGCATGAGTTTTGATTATAATACATTGGCATTTACAGTAGAATTTGTTTGAGAAATATTGTTTTACTTAATTATTGTATTTATTTATATCTTTTTATTTTACGATAATAAAGATGAGAAAAAATTAATAATAATTATAATAATAAAGATGAGAAATTAATAATAATAATAATATAAGTACAGAGCAAAGAAAAAGGTTCCAAAAATTATTAAATAAATTGCAAAGGTTAAAAAAAATTAAGATCAAATTGACATAAAATAAAAAGTACAATTATGCATAGCTGGGTATCGAACCGGGGACCCGATTGCATAAATCAAGCACTCTAGCCAATGGACCGCTTGTCACATTTTCATTCACTTAACAAATTGTAGTTTTGTTTACTGTAAGGAAATGCTGTCTATTATTTTGGTTTGTTGAATCTATAAATATATATTGCTGCAGGTTGCTCCACCCTAAATCTGTATAAGGAGAAATTTATTTGTTAAATATCTTTGGCATTTATTATCCGATCTTACTGAAATTTTCAGCACACATCTGGGAAATAGCAATCTCTGTGTATATTAAATCACAAGTATCTATCTTCTAAACTGTTCTTGTTATTAGTATTTAACAATTTTGATTTCGATTATTGGGGGCGGAAGGAGGCGTGGCAAAATTCTAAAACAAACTTGACCTTTGTGCAGCCCTAAGGAGTATTCTCACCAAATTTGGTGACCCTAGCTCTTATAGTCTCTGAGATCTAGGCGCTCATACGCCAGCACAGACGGACAGACGGACATGGCTATATCGACTCGGCTGGTGATGCTGATCAAGAATATATATACTTTATGGGGTCTGCCGGACTTCCTTCCTGTTACGCACATTTTTTTTTTGACAAACTTAATAGACCCGTTTTGCTTTTTTAAAGTAAAGGGTCTAAAAAACACATCATTTTTTGATGCGCTACTTTGAGACTCGAGTAGAGAATACACCATGGCACTATGGGGAAAATTCCAATTTTTCGGGTATTAATTAATAACTTTTAAACTAAGCAAGATTTTTCAATGCGGTTTTTTTATTTATGTTATGAACACCCTCAGACACATTTTTGAAAAAGTGGGCGTGTCACCGCCCACCCATAAAAAAATTAAATTAATTTTTTTAAAATTATATTACAAAACTGATAACTGATATGAATATTTATTTACTATAATACTGTTTTACGCCTCAAAATTAAGTATAAATATCAGAAAAACAATTTTATTGATATTAAGGAGTTAAAAATAAAAATTAATAGAAATTTTCTTCACTTTCCAGCTCTTCATCAAACGTAAATAGTGAAACGTTAAATTCATCTTCGAATTCGTCCAAAGATTGATCTAGCCCTTCAGTTTCGCATGATATAAGATTTATAACATCTATGGGAAGGGCAAGACCTTTATGCTTTCGAACTCGCTTAGTAAGATTTGTTGAGGAAATAATTGGATCTGAGGTATCCATTGCTCTATTAAAAACATCGGCGAAATTATGGATTCTACTGTGCTTCCGTGCGTGATGAAGTCTGTCTGCTTTATAGATTTTGTTGCATGATTCAGACGCTTCTTCGCCAAAATAGCCTACAGGAAGTATAGTATTTTCCATAATCTGCCTAGAATGGACAATTATTTTGTGAACAGTTGCTGTCAATGGCAACCATTCGTAATGTTCAACAATCAATTCGCCAGTTTTAAAACAAAATTGTTCAAATTTATCCAAATGTATCGGAAGTTGACATGCCAAACATATTAATATTGTTCTAAGGTTTTTAATTATTTGCTGGTCAACTCCTGTAATTTCGGAAAATGCTACAAAATCGTTAAATGCTCGCCGTGCGGTGTTCCCATTATTTGTATTACCAGCTCCATTTTGTTTCGGCTTATCAACCTTTAAGGAAAGCCTCTCCCAAAACATGTTCTAAATATCTGTTTTCCGATCAGCTACCGTTTTTTTGTCCAACGAAGTTACCACTAGCCATTTTTTCAATGTTAGCTTATAGCCGACATGCAAAACAAATTCAAAACATCTTATCCAGCAGTGTAGTGGGCTTATTCCATGTTTTAAATTGTGCATGAGTGGTAAAAACTTGAGGCACTTAAAATTTTTATTTGCAACAAAATCCTTTGGCGTGGCATTACATATTGGACATGCTTGGAACGATTTTGTTTCTGTGAGTGCATTAAGCACCTTTCCATCTATTACAGTCAGATAGAGTCGATATTTTATATAAATGCATTGATTGTTGTTTAATATTATTTTGCACGGTACAAGTCTTTCTATTTCTTTTTTGATATCCATGTCCTCTTTCAATATGGCTTCTTTGATTTCTTTCAAAAACTCTAATTTATGTGGACGGCAAAATCGTATTGACCCTGGAGTACGATTATTCCATAATAAATGTCCTGAAGCTTCAATCAATCTAAGAGGCATTACGGTTGTGGCAAATAGGCTTGAGTCAGCATCACAGGATCTCTTATCAGCATATGTCTGGTTGTAATTAGATTGACCGGTACTTCCATCGAATCCATAGCTCAAGATTAAATCCGCTGATAAGAAATCTGTCTCCTGTTGCCTCATTGCAGGTTTAATGACGTCCTCTTGGAGCACAACAATACGAGTGGCCGTATGACTTAGAAGGTCTTGCAGAGGCACCTTAGCTACGGTTTCGTTAATTTGAATATTCGCAGGCCTGCACTGTTTTTTTTTGATCAGCTAGGTACATCTTTATACAGAGGATAAGTGTCGGCATTTCTATTCTTTGCATCCTCTCTTATTGCGCAGTACTGCTCCTTTGACAAGCTCAGATCTAAAATTAGAGCTAATGCTTCGTCTTTAGATGCTCGAATAGGCCTTTCTGTAGGGTTAGTCAAAATATGCCTTACATCCTTTGCTTTTTCTGGTGTGCTCGCAAGCAATTTAAGTACTGCAGCAAGATCGATCTGCCCTTGCTTGCGCGCAGCTGTGCTTGCTGCTTGAATTAACAAACCCACGTTGCACTCTTTAGATTTTGATAGAGCTGCCGCTTCTTTTTTTTTAGCTTCTTCTCCTTTTAACAAGTAAGCCAACTTGGGACGTCCAATTTGTCGATTATTATTGCCATTCGATATATATAATTTGGTTGTGCTCATTAACCAATTTGAATGCTTATTTCTCAATATATTTTTTGTTTCTGTTGCATTTTTTCCATTTGGCATTTAAATTCTGGCAAAAAATTTGGCTTTTGCTTTTCAAATATGGTTCATAATTTAAAACAATAATGTTTTTATTAAGTTTCCTTTTAAAAAAAATTATGAATGGCATTTTCTTGTTCGGAGTTGCCTTTCTCCTTGCGCCATACATCAAACAGCTCCGCGTTTGAAAACTCGAAGTCACCTGCAAAAAATTAATTTTCGCAGATTATGCGAAAATGTGCACATTGAGACAAACTGCCTTTAAATCACAATTAATGGCTCTACGACATACAATTGGACGTACACTTATGGATCCTAATGGTCGTTTTATATGTCTCCGCAAAGTTGAAATTTCTTTCCAAGAAATGACCTGTGAGATCATACGCTATTTTATCCAAATATTAATAGAACACGCACAATTACAAAATATTAGTACAACCAACACATAGTACAAACCCGTATAAGTGGTATCCATTTTAAATTTCAAGAAAAATGTGTTTTAAGTTTTAATATTTGCAATTTGAAAATGCCGCAAAAATACTGCAATCTTAAAGCGCGTGCTTTTCCACAGAAACAGCTGACTTTAACAGCTGTTATGTTTAACATTGGTCTGTTATATAACATTTTTGGTAGTGAACGTTACAGTTTGAAGTTTTCTGAATATGTTAACACCAATAAAATACTAATTTTAATACTTTGAAAAAATGACTAAATACCCGAAAAATTGGAATTTTCCCCATAGTGCATGGGTGTGTGCGGTGTACTTGTAGTTGCGGTGCACTGGTGCAGGTCTCTGACAGCTACCTTTGTTTTTTATAACAAAAATTCAAGTAAATCTTGACTGGTGTAGAAAGATCCCAATTGAAAATTTAATGGAAATTAAAAATCTCAATTGAATATTGAATTGTGTGAAAAATTAATTGAAGGAAAATATCACAAGTAAATAACGGCTGGTCGTTAATAATCCCAATTAGATATTCAATGGAAGGGAAATTTTTCAAATAAAATTTGAATGGAAAGGGAAATAAAGAAATAAATATAAGCTGGCACTTGAGTAGATATCTAACGGCACTTGGTCTATACTGGACAAAGAAGAAAAGCCGATTAGATGAATGGTTGCTTTGTCATGTGAAGAAAATGTTTGCTATGGGCAACACTGGTCTTGAAAGGGTATTAATAACTATCCGAAATATTCGCATCAAGTTTTTAAGCAACGCAAGCGCCTAAAAGTATTATATTAAACGTATGTATATGCATATATTCAAATTCATAATCAGCATTTGATTGATAGACATAATTTTGACTTGTCCGCCTGTTTATTTTTTTTGATTTGTCCACTAAATTGCATTTGTTATTTAACTTATTATTTAGTTATATATTAACTTAGAGGGCTTCCTCTGGTTGCGTTATTATAAAATATTGCACTTTGAAGTCAATAAGAAATGTGAGCGAATGTGTTGAACGCAGAAAGTGCTGGTGACGTCAATGCTCTGACGTTTTTCTCTTTGCTTTCCTCCTGACATGATTAGCGATGATTTTGTGAAAAACAAATTGAATTAATAAACACATGGGATTATTCAGTATATAATTTTGATCACTAAATAACTCATTACTACTTTTTGCATTGCGCAGGAAATTGAAAACAAAAGCCAACCAATTTTAATATCGTTTTTAAGATAGTGTAGTAACTGATACTGATAACGATTTACAAGTATTTCATGCATTTTTAAAAGACGTAGTAACCTGAGTTAATAAGAAATAGGTTGATTTGTATAAACAAGTATTATGTCATCCAGTAGGTACTAAATTAGTGCTACTGATAACTGATCCATCACAAGTAAAGAAACGATTGATGAGTGAAATTACCTGTTACATGCCCCCACTTCTTAGCTACTGATTATTGATCTATCACAGGTAAAAGAGGAATAATTGATTGAATTAATTATGCTAAACGCCCCCATTGTTTATTGTTTTGTTACCAACTGCAGTATTCAAATTGAACCCAATACATTATATTTATATACATACTACTAATTAGCATAAAAACAACAAATATAAATGCGTTGATTTCAGCCATTATGCGAGCAATTGATAAAAAAAAATACCAGTCGGAAAGGCTACAGTCGAAGTCGACTATAAGACACCATTTACTTATTCTTCAAAATGGAAATAGGAGTGACACTAATAGTTCCCATAGCGCGTTGTAACGTCAATGTGTTCTTCTTCTTCCGTTGGCCCGACACTGAGTAATATTGAGTTTTGAATAACTACCGAGCTTATTATCCGATCACCATGAAATTTTCAGGATACATTAGTACCCCAAGACTCTAGCTTTAATATCTTTCGGCTTATGGGATTTCAAAAATATTGTTTTCGATTTTTGGGGGCGGAAGAGGGCGCGGCAAAATTCTAAAACAAACTTTACCTTTTCGGGGGTCGCAGGAGTACTGTCACCAAATTTGGTGACCCTAGCTCTTATTATCTCTGAGATCTAGGTGTTCATACAGCAGGACAGACGGACAGACGGACATGGCTATATCGACTCGGCTGGTGATGCTGATCAAGAATATATATACTTTATGGGGTCTGCCAGACTTCCTTCGACCTGTTACGCACATTTTGACAACATTAATAGACCCTTTTTTGCTTTTTTAAAGTAAAGGGTCTAAAAATAATTCTTTTTTTTTCGGCCTGGAAAAAATAATAGAAACGGCAGGCTAAAAGTTATGAAAAACATTTTTTAAGCACCAATGGTTTGTAAATTTACTTTTAAATTTAATATTTGGTTGTGGCACCACGATTCTTAGTGACTTCGGCACATCGACGACCCATGGAGTCCACCAGTTTGGCACAAATTGATGGATCAATGGAGTACCATTCGGACTTCCCTTTTTCCAACAAATCATTCTTATTTTTGGGCCTATAGCAACCAATCTTTTTCTTTAAGTTCACCTACATAGGTGCTCCATAGGATTTAGATCTGGTGACTGCGAAGGCCATTCCATCAGGGGAACTTTGTTGTCAAGAAACCATTTCTTAGCCAGCTTTGAAGAATGCTTTGGATCATTATCCTGCTGGAACTCCCACTTTAATGGCATTTCCTGTTCAGCATAAGGTAGCATTATACTGTCGAGTATATTGACATAGTGGGGGGCACCCATTTTTTCCTTTATCCAATGTATTGGACCAACACCCGAATGAGAAAAGCATCACCACAACATGATGTTTCCACCGCAGTATTCTTAGGGCGCCTAACATGTGGTTTCCCATCATTTCCAAACAAATTTATCTTTGTTTCGTCTGACCACAACACATTTATCCAATTTGAATTGACCCGTTTGCAGATATTTTCTTTGCTAAGGTATGGTACCTTTCGAGCTACAGTGGCGGACAAAACTCTACGTACGACCCCTTTTTCTTACACTTAACAAGTTCTAAAGTATTAAAAAGCAAATTAATGATGCAGGTTTGTTTTAAATCGTATTCATGTATTAAAAATAACAACAACAAAAATAGTACTTTAATGTTAACTTTTAAAGTTATTCACATAAAACTCAAAAAAGGCACTGACTAAAGTGTACGTACGAATTAAAAAAAATGTTTAAGAAATTATAAAAAATAATAATAAATATCAAAATTGTAGGGCTAAAATAAAGACACTTTTAGATAGTTTATTTGATCTTAATGTTTTTTTACTTTATATCTTGGTGATTTTTGTTTCTTAATTTTTTGGTTCGTTCGACGTGATCTTTTCTCTTTTCGATTCGGTCAAAGACTAAATTCGGCGCTTAGAATATTCCTTCTTCCACTTCATTATTCAGCGTTGCCAGACTATTCGTTTACACAATGTATATGGGTGTTCCTATGTTAGCTTAAATGTAATATACACTTATCCTAATTTAATGATAATACTAATATTAACATATGTTAAGTGTATGATATTTACATATATCTTACAAAATGCAATATTATATTGGGCCACCACCAGCATCAGTGACCGCTTGCAACCGCCTGGGCATTAAAGTTACTAAACTTTGGAGCTCCTCCGGCGCTATTTTCTGCTACTCCTCTTGTAGCTTCTCTCTTAGAGTTGGAGCACTATTAATAGCATGCTTACGGATCTTTCGCTCCAAAATTTTCCAAACGTGTTCAATAATATTCAAGTCCGGGCTTTATGGCGGTGAATACAGACAATCCTTCACTATCTGCGCCGTATGCTTAGGATCATTGTCCTGTTGGAAGATCCAGTTCGCTCCGAGGCATACATTTTTCACTGACGGCTTCAAATTGTGTTCCAAAATGGACTTGTATCGAAAGCAATCCATATTACCTTCAACAAATGCTAAATTTCCAACTCCTGAGGCTGCAACTGCTCCCCAGACCATAACACTGCCACCACCATGTTTTACAGTTGGGATTAGATGCTTGGATCCATAGCTGTATTAGGTTTTTAATGCAATAATACGATTTAAAACAAAACTGCATCATTAATTTGCACGTAGAGTTTTGTCCGCCACTGTATATGGCCTTTTAAGCCAACATCAATCAGCCCATTACTTATAGTGCGGCTACTGACAGGAGCACTTAAATCATTTTTTAGATCATTTGACGACAGAAAGAGATTTTTTTTTTGACTTTCGGTCAAGGAGTTTGTCGAACTTTTCCGCGTGTCTTTCGTTCTTTCTTGAAGTGAATCGCCGAAAACACTTTTTTTGTGGCAATATCTGACATTGTGTTGCCTTCATTTTTGAGATTAAGGATATGTTTTCTTTCAACATCGGTACGATGTACGCCACGACCCATTCAGAAAGAAAAACAACAACAAGCAAAACGGTATTCGAAAGAATAGTTATTTTATATCTTCTGTTATCTATAGTTTATGAATTGTTACTTCAATAATTCGATTTTAATCTTTTAAAAACAAGAAAATATCAAAATTTCAGTGCGTTTCTATTTTTTTTTTTCAAGACAAAAACGTGGTCATTCTACAAATCAGTATACACAGCTAATAATTCTTACGAAAGAGGCTTAAAACAGAAATCAAAATAGAGTACCGTTATCCTGAAACCAAGCACAGTGGTTTTCATGGATGAAATGTGGTCCAAAAACGAAATATTTGTTTTTAAATTTGAATGCGCCTGTCGTTTCTATTATTTTTTCCATGACTGTATACTCTTGATCAGGATCCATAGTCGAGTCGATATAGCCATGTCCGTCGGTCCGTTTGATAGTCCGTATGATCGATCAAGTTTATCATACATTTTAGATGCGACAACCCACTATTGTCCCAGCGATCAATTTGGTTAGCCAAAATTAATAACTCGATCGATGCCGCAAAGAGGTAGAAGCTTTTGTCAACGGACTCTGAAATATAAAAGATTATCAGGGGTGCCACGGAAATCACTAGTGAAATAGACTTCCGCTGAAAGTATTTCCGCGCGGAAATTTCCGAGATGACACAGAACTCCGAGTAATTTCATTTGTTTAGCATTTTCACCAAACTTTTCGAGCTCAGCTGCTAAGGGTTGTCACCTTCTCAGATTAAATGACCCATTATTTCGTGTTTAATTTATATAACTTAATTTATTTATATAATAATTGTTCTTATATAGCTAATATAAAAAAAATTTAAACAATTAATTTTTGGCGCGACAAACAATCGACAACAGTCGACAACTCTAGTAGCTGTCAGCCAACAGTCTGACAACTTTTCGTGACTTGCAGTAATCAAAAGTTCAAAACTGTTTTGGAAAAACGCCTTTAGCGAGATTTTTGGCCATTGAAGAGCTCCGGCGGCGGAAAATTAAAAAAGAGACTATGCACTTTCAAAATAAGACGATATGTATGTGGTTTTTCTGATTTGGTATCTAATAATCTAATGCAAATTTATCTCATTTCAAAAAACAGTTTCCGGAATAATTATCGTGTCGCAAAGAGTACCTTTGAAAGGATCCTGAATTTAATCAAGGACGAACTCCCATCTTATTCGATTTCGACTATTCTGCAGTTGGCGACTGCATTACGGTGTTTAGAAGTTGGGTCATTCCAAAGACCGATAGGAAAGGATGCGGATCTGTCGATGTCAAGACAATCCGTTGGGAAAATTCTTTCGATAATGCTTCCTTTGCTTGAAAGGAAACTCTGCCAACGATTTTCAATTCAATTAAACATATCGGAGGAAATGCTGATGAAATGCAAACAACATTTCTATCACAAGTTTAGAATTTCGGGAGTAGTTGACTGTATCGATGGCACCCACATCAAGATAATGAAGCAGAGATCTGCACCGGTTGTTGTTTTCGACTCCAGTAGTGTACTCATCTTTTTTGCGTTGCCGGTGTTACAAGAACCGCCTAGCATGCGGTTGCGGTGTTTCAACACCGCAACAGAAACGAATATGTTGATGAAGCGACAAGAAAATACGCGGTGGCTGAACGCAAGCACAAAAATTTACTCGCTCAAATTTTTACGACTCAAGTTCCGTTATTCTGTTTTGCTTCATTTTTTTACTGCGATGGTTTGACGCAGAATAGCGAAATGATGAGACAACATTTCTTGAGTATTGCGAGTACAAAATCAATATTTTACCGCAATATTTTTTCATTCTTTTAATGTATGCTTCTTTACCAGTGATCTGTTTAGTAATATGTAGCTTAGTAATACGCTATAGATCTTGTGACAACATACCAGCATCACCTTGCTCAGATATTTCTATTTGTTCTTCCGCTACTGATATTGACTCTCCTAAGCTAAAAATTAATTTTTTTCTCCAACTTAATAAAAAAATGTTCAAATATTAAAGAAACCCCATTAGAAGAAGTTCAAAAATATTGTAAGGAAAAAGTACCTATAACAGAAGGATTTGAAGTCGTGGAATGTTGGAAAAATAATGAAGAATACTATCTACATTCTATTCCCGCAAGTAGTGCAGCAGCAGAAAGGAGTTTTTCTCTTGCCGGGAATATAATAACAGAGAAGAGATCCAGATTAGCCCATAATTCTGTTGACGCTTTACTGTTTCTCCACTCATTTTATAAAAATCAAAATGTAAATAAATAAGTTTTTTACTTTACTATAATAATTTAAGTCATTAGTTATCATCATGAAGTTATTGTTTTATTTTAATGTGAAGTTATTATTATTACTAATTAAATAAACGCACAAATTGGATTGAAAAATTCCTATTACCTCTTTTTATCAAAGTCAATATCGACGCAACGCTTGCATCAATAGAAAATGCATGTGAAACAAATTTAAAAAAGCACTAGCAAAAAATGAGCTGTTAACTCAGTCATCAACTACCAAAAACACTACATCATTTTTGGGGTTGTTTTTCTACACACACTTTTTGAGCGGTGACTGCTGGTATGTCGAAAATATACGTACTCAGAATGTGACATAGACTTCACGCACCGCATACGAAGGAGCAGAAAAAGAAACGAGTAAAAAACCACCGCATCAATTTTTGTTGCGGTGCTTTAATACTCATGTATGAAAATGGTATTGTATGAATGCGGTGCACTACTAGTTGCGGTGGACCGCTGCAGATCTCTGTAATGAAGCTCGGCAGTGCGGAGCAGGTTTATTTAAATAGAAAGGGATATTTTAGCATTAATGCAATGGTAGTAAGACAGATGATTTAAAAATGTGTACTTTTAAATGTGTAGATGTGGTTTGTTAATTCTGATTGTCCATTTTTTTTATTCGTGTCTTAGCATTCGTTTTTTGTTCCAATGTTGCCCCATACACTTTATTAACTTTTAAATATTGGTGCTTAAAGCTATGTATGTGGATGCTTTGAAGCCTGGAGCAACTCGTGACTCTTGCGTTTGGAGTCAGAGCGATGCCATGGCTTTTTCCAAGAAAAATTGGTTTGCTCCTTGGGGACTCGGGGACTCTGGTTATCCCTTGGAGCCCTTTCTGCTTAGGCCTTACAGAAGTCCAAGGGCAGGGTCGAACCAACATTTTAGCCTGCGTGATGCCTCTGCAAGGAATATAGTTGAGAGAACTTTTGGAGTGATTAAAAGTCGATTTCGATTACTCCAAGAGATCCTTGTGTACAGTCCCTTAAAGGTCTCATGTATTGTAAATGTGTGCTGTGCTCTACACAACTTATGCCGCGAACATAAGGATATTCGAATTGTTGAAGTTCATGAAGGACGCGAAGAAGTTGATCTTTTAACAAATTTGGATCAGCCTGAAACAACATCTCAAATTCGAGACGACATAACAGCTTCATTAACAAGGTTTTGACTTTTTTATGTTTAAATTTAATAAATGAGAAATTTGTTTTTTTGGAGTTTGGTTAACTTTTTATTTTCATATTAGTTAATTGCTAAATTTCAATTATTTGAATTTTGCTGAATTGCTGAAACTAATTTCTCTGAAATTAAATTGGTTTTTTTTCGCTCCTCTAGCATTTCTTGCGAAGTTCTTCTTAGCTCCGCCAGCTCGTCCTTTATCCCCCGAAGGACCATATTTTCCTCAGCCACCATTGCTCGGCGCTTTTTCATTGCTTGCCTTGCTGCAACTTGCAGCCTCCATCTTTGGCCGTTTTTGGGGATGATTCTAAAATAACAATTAAATTTTATTGGAAATCTTTTGAAAATAATCTTATTTTTTACGAACCTTTGTCTATGCCTTCAATATTCTTCTTCTTCTCTTCGTTGGGTAGTAAGTAGAGGTTGAGAACTATCGATAGTGGGCGCCATCAATATTCGACGATAGTAAATTTTGAAGCATCGATAGGTATACCAGAAAATTTGTTGTTTATTTTAACCAAAAGTTTTGGTTTGGAAATAAAAGAGTATTAAAATTTTCTCCTTGAGCCGGGTTCGCCTCTCTGAAACAATTTGGCCCGCCTTGCTAAATGTTCATTCCGATTCAACGGACGTAGCGGCAATGCAGACATATTTGCAAAAGAGTCTTTTTATTGACGGGAAGTCAGTTTGATTCACCTGAAATAAAAGTAATATATTTAATTATATAGAACCTATTATTCGTTTTTTAGACATACCTTGATCCATAACAGAGGGTCGATATCTTTACTGACAATTGCCCTCTCCAGATATTGCCTTTTAGTTAAATTTGCATCTACTCCTGCGTTTCCAAGTTTGTTTCCCGATTGCTCACCCAAAAAATTGAACAATGTGTCCTGGGAGCTAGTTTCCGTAACAACGGGCAGATCAATTGCGGATTCTTTGACTGCGAAATTTGCCAGTTCATTTTCAAAAAATGTGGATGCTTGTTCAGCGGAATCCATTTTATTTACATAATGGATCCAATAAAGTAGCCATCCTGCAGACTGTCCTTTGCTCATATGTTGAACGGCGTTTCTTTATTGAATCTATTTAAATGCTTTGCATAGTTTTTCCTTGCAAAGTTTATAGCAGAGGTGAAACACTTTCAATTTTGCGGGAAAGTCCAAATGCCAGGGGTATAATAAGCGATATGGTTACATGTTTTCCACCAGACATTTTTTCACTTGCTTGCTGAAAGAAAGACAATATTTTTTCAATGTCTTTTAGCAGAAGTATTTCCTCAGCAGTAAACGGCTGCGGTGCATTGGTTGTTGTTAACAATACTTTGGCAATGTCATCGTTCGTTTTTAAAATGCGCTCAATCATAAAATAGAAACTATTCCATCTACTGGGTGTTTCTTGTAATAAAGTATAAGTCGAGCCTTCTTGAGCTAATTTAAATTTTTCACTCGCTATTGTGCTTTGCTTAAAAAATCGGACAGTTGACTTACACTTAGTAAATAAATCTTAAAAAAATATGTAGTCAACTTTTAAAGCATCTTGCAGCACAAGATTAATTGTGTGTGCAATGTATGGCAGATTGCGTATTTGCAATATTTCACATGCTTTAAGCATGGAGCTGGCATTGTCTGTTACAATGCACACCGTTTTATTTAGGATCTTCCATTCAATTAATATTTCTCGCAATGTATCTGCAATATTTTGCGAACCGACATTGGTTGTGGTCAATAGTTTTTTCGTAGCCAAGGATGCTGTTTATAATTCGTAATTGTTTACAAAGTGACCCGTCACAGTCAAAAAATTAGCACTGGCCCTTGATGTCCACAAGTCGCATGTAATTGAGATATCCGAAACGTTTTCAAATATTACTGCTAGCTTGGCAGAAGTTTCCTTTCGCTCAGAGTTCGACTCGTAAAAGACAGCTCTTTTAAAGTAGGACGTCACAGAGTTCATACTCGACCTACAACTGCTGCTTGTAGACGCAATGTCGATACTGTCTGCAGGTACAGCTGGTGTGTTAGATTCTGGCTTATTCATTTTTAAGCCAGGATGAAATCTTTTGAAGTGATCGTGCCAGTTTGACGGATTGCCGCTTGTCCTGTATTCCTTGCCGCAGTCAAGGCATTTCGCATGTTTTTTTGTCGTCGGACCTTTTGAAATATTTCCAGACATGGGAAATTATACTTTACTTTGTTGTACTCTGCGGTACAGAATCTTTTTCTGAGTCTGTGCTCGTGCATTCGCAGTCCTGCTTGTCAGCGCTTGACGCACTAGGTGTGGGAGAAACTCGACCTTTACCTAAAATTCAACACATTATCGATCGAAATACTTATGTATAATACATGAAACATACCTTTTTTTAAAAAGCGATCCATCTGTTCTCTCTCTTATTATGGGTAATTTTCTTTTTAATTGAAAGCTTCCTGGCTTTCCATACCTGTTATAAAGAACTACCAATCAATATTTCTAATTATTGACTAGCTACTTACACAACGTCACTCCTCCCCAGTTTTGATTGGAGAGCCCAAGGGATTCAGCTGGAGCGCCAAGTCTTTCCAAGCTGCTGCCACAGCCACCCTGTCCCCTTTGTGAAGTTGCGGGCAATGTCCGGGTGCTTTCTCATAAACTCTAAAATGAGAGCGTCCCCTAAAAAATTACAAAATCTACAATAACTAAGAAAACAAACAAAACACATTACTAACTTGTTGCGCGCGTTTTATTTTTATACTCTGTGGTGGTATATTAAGATTGTTAAAAGTATGCAACGGGCAGAAGGAAGCATGGGCGACCCCATAAAGTATATATATTCTTGATCAGCATCAATAGCCGAGTCGATATAGCCATGTCCGTCTGTCCGTCGGTCTGTCGGTCTGTCCGTATGAACGAAAGGATCTCAGAGATGGTAAGAGCTAGAAGCTTGAACTACGTGTCCCAGCACTGGTAATTTTTGCAGGCAGATCAAGTTTATCTTTTTTTTTTTGATGCCACGCCCTCTTTGTCCACAAATTAAGTAAAAGTAAAAGCATAAAACAAGCAGTTTTGTAACTCAAAACCCTCATAACAAGAGCAGTTTTGTAGCTAGAGACTTGAGATTTGGCACACATGATGAGTATCTTGGGGTAGATATGTCCTATAAATTTTATCACGATGCCACGCCCCCTTCGCCCACAAAAATTAAAAAACGAATTACTAGAGAATTTCATCTGGAGTGAATTTGAGCGGGTTCCTGTAAACTCACAGGGTATATTACGGTCGGGGTCCCGACTGGTCGGCTTGTTTAATTTATTAATGCTGCATTTAGACTAGTTGACGCATCGTCAATTCTCGCGATATCAACAATTGGCGTCCAAGCTCAAGACATTACTTGTGTTTACATTAGTTGACTGAGTTGACAAAAAAATCGGCCAACTAATTTTTGAGCTGAGCAACTCGCAAGTTGTAGTTAAAGATGAAGTTGGCAGTAATTTAAACTAGTTGAAATGCACATTCGTCTATGATCACGTTGCTAATGCATTTATTGTTGACGTCGATATTGTGTGTGTGTATCGAGAGTGATATTCATCGATATTGTACAATTTTTTTATGTTTCGAAGCAGTGATAAGTACTCATGTATATATATTTTAAAACTAATTAATATAAAATTTGTTTGCTATAATATAAAATGAGTACAATGGCATCAGAAAATAAAAGGAAAATGGCTGCAGCGATGGTTTTGATTCTAGCTCTTGAGGACGAGGAGGAATAAGAAGTAAAAATACGTAAGCGAACCATATGGGTTCATGATCTGTATTTAGATAGGGAAGAAAGTGGATTTTTTCGATCATTTAATACAATATTTCGATCGAATAGTCATGATCGCTTTAAGGACTTTGTCCGCATGAGTCCGGACGATTTTGATTTTTTGATGGAACGTGTGAGGCCTTTTATTACAAAAGCTGAAACAAGACTCTGAAATGCTATATCTGCCGCAGAGAGGCTCACTGTGACTCTTAGATATTTGGCCACTGTGGATAGTTTGTAATTATTATATAAATTATTGTATATTAATTATTGTTCTTTATAAACTGCACTGTTAAAACAAAAAGCCAATATTATATCGGATGTCGAATCGAAGTGTAATATGTAAATAAAGTTTACCAACACAAAACAAAGAATGAACATGAAGTCAACTTAATTTTGGGTTGTCAACGCGCCCATTGTGACTTCAACTGTTGGCAGAATGCATTCACACTATGTTCACACTCGTAAAGTCAACTGACGGTTTTCGCACTGTCAATCTACAGGCAACGCAACAGTTGATCAAGTTGATAGCTGTTTACACTAAGATTGTTTAAGTTGATATCAACATTGACTTGTTTGTCAACTAGTCTAAATGCAGCAAAACGCTCCTTGTCATTTGTCAACTGATGTCTGGTCGATTTTAAGGCGATACCACGTGGCCGAAGTACAACTGCTCGTAATTGTTTTGACTTATTGCACAATAAGTAATACAATTATGCAGTAAAAATTGTTTTGCCTCAAAATTGAGCGCTGATTCGTTCCGCCCAAAATTATTCAGCTGATTGCTCTGTAGCACAGGGAAATAAAATTGACGTTAAATTTAAGCGGAAGTGATTTCTGTAGCACCCCTGTATATATATATATTGATTTCAAAATTTCCTGAATGTACTGGAATTAGTTTACTATATTCTACACACCTATATGTTTTTTAAACATCATTCTCGTCGTTTTCCAGTTGCAATCCAAAATAATCAGCATAAAAGCTTTCTAAAGGGGTGCCTTCGCCTGATAATATAATAATAATAAGAAGATCTGATGTATCCATTGCAGCGGAATATATAATTGTACAGACTGGAACACTTTCGTGCAGGATGCAACCGATCAGATTTCTATAGTTTATTTCTAGATACGGCGCCATCCTCTCAAAAATATCCTACCGGAAGAACAGTCCTTTCTATAATATCACTTGAATGTACCAGAATTCTGTGCAGTATTGTCATTGGTAGCCAAGGGGTATTTATCAATAATTAATTCCGCAGTTTTATAGCAGAATTGTTTAAATTTTTTACACATTTATTGGCAACTGGCATGAAAGACATATCTACACAATCCTTAAGTTGTTGGTAAGCTGCTCATCAATATCAGTGATTTTTGGGTCACTAAACTCACAGCGAGCTGTATTGCCATCATTTGTACTGCCAAATCCACCAGTTTTCGGTCTTTCAACTTTTAGAGTTTTAAGTTGTAACCAAAACAAATCTGTAATATGCCTAATTCTTCCATAGACTTCCATTTTATCGTTTTGATTGCATATTCTCCACTTGTATACAGCGTGTAAATTAAACTCAAAAATTCGAGTCCAGCAGTGTAAAGGGCTTAATCCGTATTTCAAATTCATTAAAATGGGCATAAACGTTTCACATTGGAAATGTTTATTATTTATAAAATCTGAAGGTATTGTCCCACATATTGGACAGTTGTGTATTGACTTTGTGTCTGTCAAGTCGATAAGCACTTTGTCATCGATTACAGTTAGATGTAAATTGAAGTTTGCATAAACAAATTGTCCGTTCTCCAAAACCATTTATGATTAGGTCTAAGAGACTCCTTGGTCTCTTTAATAAGGGATAGTCTTAAAGGCCGACAAAATCTAATAGATTGAGGTATGCGGTTGTTCCACAGTATGTTTTCGGAGTAATCTACTAGTCTTAATGGAGTTATTGTTGTAATTGTTTGTATGCTGCAGTCCATATCAAATGCCTGACCTGGGTTTCCATCGAAACCATAAATCAAAGTCAAATCTGTAGTAAAAAAATCAACGCTTTGCTCTTGCATGACATTTCAAATAACATCATCTTGTAAGCGAGCAATTCTACTAGCAGAGTGGGCTAGAAGACTTTGAAGTAAGACCTCGGTTTTGTTTTTTTTTATAAATGGCTATTCGGCCGACAGTATATCTTTGGACCACAATTTTGTGGTATGTTGCAATTTTTCCGCTTTGATTGATCCCTTACTAGGCAATACTGATCTTTGCTGAGATCTGTACACTAAGTCCGTTACAGCCCTGGGCATAAGGATAACAATTTGAGAACAACCGTGAGATCGTATTTGCGTTGTTTTCGTACTGTCATGCTTGCCGCTTGAATCAATAAATGGATGTTTTCACTTTCAGATACTGCAATATCTGGATCCAGCCTTCTACGTGCTCTACGAATTTTCTTGGGATACGATAATGATTAAGGTTTTTGAAATGGTGTCACATGTTTGTGCATTTAGCCAATCCACATATTTTCGTCCAAACATATTTACATTTGACCAGCATATCCTCCATTTGGCCGCCAACCTGTAAGAAAAACTTTCTTACTAGCATCTACAACGGCTATAGTCATTTCGTCTTAAATGTTGTTTCCATATAAGAGAGGTCCGCTTTTTTCTTGTAGGTTTTATTCTTCTCTGGTTTCCACAATGAATTATAATTGAGATTATGATCTATTAATGCAATTTACAAGAAATTTGGCCAAAAGTGGAACTTTTTACTAGTTACAATTCAACACTAATTTACTACACACAATAGGTTTCGGGGTGGGCCTAGGTGGACTCAATTGGTATACCTTTTCAAAAATTAGTTTCCATCACAAATCGACACATGCTGATCAACTTACTTTAACATAAAATAACGAAGACATCACATCTACTATATGCAGTATAACTAACTAACTAACTAACTTTTGATACATATCGATGGGGAATATATCGAACCGCAATGTTGCATAATATGAATGTTAACATTGTTAACATTGCGTCTGCTGTTAAGGTAACAGCTGTTAAAACAGCTGCTCTAATCGAAAATTACGTGCTTGTTAACTTTGCAAATATTTTGGTGATCTTCAAGTGGCTCAAGTTTTTAGAATACTCTGAGTAAGAGAGGCAAAATAATGCTTCATCTCAAAGAGAGTGTAGGAAAAATGAAGAATTTAGTCGTGCCGAAAGAATAAGAGATAATGAAAGGCACACTATTAGAAGAAGTAGCAGGATTTTTAGGGCAACTGAGCAAAGTCATAATACTGCTGAGCGTGCCATCCTACGAAGCGATTCTTCTATTTGAGCTGGAGCAAGCAGCCAACACTTCTTAACGCTCGATTGCCCGACAAAATTCAGTTTATCGGGGAAACGAACAAGGAGGTAACACTTCTCAACGATCGATTGCCCGAGAAAATCCATTTTATCGAGGACGAATGAGGACGAGACAGAGGTAGCCGCATTCATCGGATTTTTGAACAGCAAAATAATACAGGGGCAAGGCGTAGTGCTCAAATACAAGCACGACAGCGGGTCCTTGACGCCAATAGGAATGTCACACAAAGAGTTAGTCAGTATAGGAGCAATACTCAAAATAGGGTAATAGAAAACAGGAGAAATGCGACACGAAACAGGATAGAGCGTGCCAATATTCTTCAAGAAGATAGAGAATCTCAAGGAAGAAATAATAGTTTAGATCTTATGATTGCCGCCTTTAATAAGATCGTCAAACAGGGACCCGATCAGGTTTGAATTTGCTGCAAAGGCTTGTGGTTTCCACATCAAGTGATGAAAATATCTCGTCAGTTGATTAAAAGCAAGTTTAGTGCAGAAGATAGTTCAGATATTTTATATCTCTCATCTGTATTCCCTTCACAGAACAACAAATATATTTTTTGCAAAACTTGCGGTGGAAGCATTAAATTAGGCAAAAAAAACCCTAGAGCATCTATAACAAATGGCCTATATTTCCCAGAGCTTCCTGAATGCTTGAAAGGCTTAACGGCATTAGAAGAAAGACTTATTTCTCCTCGCCTTCCTTTCATGATAATTAAGACTCTCGGATATGGTCGCCAAAATGCCAATAAAGGAGCAGTGCTCAATTCCAATTCCAGTAGCCAACGTTGTAACGTCACTTCCCACGGCGTTCAATGAAGCTGAAGTTGATCAAATACATTTGAAACAAGAATTGAAATATAACCACAATTTTATGGCTGTAACTATCCGTCCTTCTAAAGTTTTCGATGCACTCAAGTTTCCACTGAGCTCAGAGCTTTATAGAAAACACCAGGTAACTGTTAACGAACATTGGCTGACTTCGTTTCCAGAAAATGATACGGATGTTCCTTTTGTTGCATCACCTAATGATAGGGACTTAGTTTCAGCATTACTGGAAAGATCTGCTCAAGCCGCTCTAAATGAGGAGCAAACAATAGAGAGGGAAAGTATTAACCCAGGATGCCGGGATACATTGTTAGAAAATGTTCCTGCTTAAAATATTGCCATGCAAAGAATAGTTATTGTTCTGGAGAGGGTCAGCGTCCTTTGGATTTGATTGATGATAGCGATTCCGAGGAGCTGGCCTTTCCAACTATATTTGCAGGCAATAAAATGACAAGAAAGTTTTAAAACCATAGTTAGATCAGAGCTTAGGAATTATGATAGGAGAGGTTGTAGAACTGACAAATTATTTCTAAGCTGTAAGAAGTTAGAAATGATTAACATTAGGAATAATACCTCTATTTGCCTACGCAAGCACAGCGCCACTGATGGTATTTCGGCTGCAAACTCCCTATGTGAGGATCTCATTAATAATTTAATAAGGCATGACGAAGGCTATAGGGTTTTAAAAGAAATTCGCTCTACTCCTGCTCACTGGGAAGCAGAAAAGAAGAAAGTTATGACTATGATTAGGCAGATGGGCGGAGCTTCTAGTCTTGCTATCTAAAAATGTAGATAAGCAAATCATAACAGAAGAAGCTGCTTCAGTTATGACTTTTGACAACAAAGCTGATACTGTAACATGTGCGAGGTACTTTGACTTTCGCTACAGGCAGGTTTTAAAACTAATGAAGAAGGAAGGCGGTGTTTTCGGTTCACATAGAGTCATCATCATCATTTTATTGGCGGGTAGAGTTTCAGCAGAGAGGCTCTTCACATATACATGGCATCATTTGGCTGAAAGATGCCTCCAAGCTCGACTTAAACGATGAATTTAGTATTCATCCGGTCAAGTCCTTTATTGATCAGTTTATCACAACTGATACGAATTGCCGTGAGGTTCGTCCATTCTTGGACTATCAAACTCACAATCACACCCATTCTTGTAAGCGAGAATTTAGGGGAAAGAAAATATGTAGATTTGCTATACCATACCCTCCTCTGCCTCAAACTGAAATTTTGTTCCCATTCGGAGAGGACACTCTAAATGTGGAGCAGCACCGAGGTAATTTTGAAAAAATTCAGTCAGTATTAGTTTCCATTTGATGAAGGATGTTCGGAACATTTCAAGGACTTTAATACCTTCTTGTCCTTCGATAAACTAAATTTATCATACGAGGACTATATAAATGCACTGAGATTAAGTTTAAAGAAACCCAAAATTTTCTTGAAAAGATCTTTTGCTGCTATTAAACTTAACAGTTGCAATAAACACATTCTCATGATGCAGCGAGCAAACATGGACATTCAGTTTATTCTAGATCCCTATGCTTGCACCTATGTTGTTAATTATATTAACAAGTCCCAGCGAGGAATTTCTAAATTGCTGCGAGAAGCAGCTAGTGAAATAAGTCGTGGTAATGTAACAATTAAACAAAAGTTACAACACATTGGGCATAAATACATTTCTGGCACTGAAATATCTGCCCAGTAAGCAGTTTACTGTTGTTTAGGTATGCATTTGTCCGGCGGCAGTTGTGCTGCAGTATTTATAAACACTTCTTTGCCGGAGAAACGGGTCAGAATGCTGAAGTCTAGAGAACAGCTTCAGAACCTACCACACGACTGTGGGAATATTTCGAAATAGGACTTATAGATCATTACATTTAACGTCCAGATGATCTTGAGAGCTTATGCCTAGCCGATTTGCTGCTTTTTATAGTTTTAGCAAACGGAATAGTGCAACTCGCCAAAATCCAGATGACTCTGATGAAAACAAAGAGCATAGGGCTTCCGAATCGATAGTTTATGCTCTTCGCGATGGTAGTGGCTTAATTAAAAAGAGGCTCACACCATGCATCATTAGATATAGGAGATTTAATATAAATACTGATAGGAGCAACTATTTTAGGGAATTAGTTATGCTTTATGCCCCCTGGAGGGATGAGCATGTTGAATTAGTAACTAGGAATTGCGAAGAGTTTTGTAGCCATAACTTAGATTTAATAGAAAGCAATCGTAGGAAATATAATATCTTGGATGATAGTGAGCTTGAGAATGCTCTGAATAGTGCAGTGCAGGAAGAAGATCAGGATAATGGAGAAAATCAGGCAGTTGAAGATAATGAGTTTAGAGTTTTAGGGTTGCCTGAGATAGATCCTCAATTTAATGTTTTAAACGTCAATGGCGATGACAAGATTTAGGTGACAATAATATTTGCTTGATTTAGCTCCCACCCTTAGTTTCAGAGGAGAGCTTAGCTAATATTGTATGATCCATAGCTGTTCAATTGCAATTAGAATTACTAATCAATTAAATTATTATTAGAAAATAATCGTAGTGACTATATAGTTCGCTTTTGAAAAATTTATGATAATTTAATGAAAACGATTAAAAAAAATCAGAAATAGTCTTAAATTATCACAAATTTTTAAAAATATTCAGAAATAATTCAAAAATAATCGTTTCAAGTTGTCGGATTTTTTTTAGATTACTTTCGATTATTTTGAATTATTTTGATTTTATTTAGATTATTTTAGATTATTTAAGGAAAAAACAAATAATTTTCAATAACTCTTGTAGACATCCACGCACTTACATGCAAAACCTTTCTACATGGTGTTTATATTTTTACTGCATTCGCAGATTTGATTTTTTAACAGAATACTTTTACATATAATACATATTTACAAACCATACTTGTAATTGCCTTTCATTAAAACTAATTTTTCAAAAGAAAAGTCAATGATTGCCGTCTAGGATTATTAATAATTTCGGCAAACGAAAACAGCCGTTCAACTGGCGCCGAAGATGTTAAAGGCGTATTAAACGCAAGGGATGCTTCCTTTAAAGTACCACATTTAAGCCAAATGTCTTCAGTATTTATATTTTCATGCAAATAGCAAAAGAGCTGATGGCAAATTAATGAACGTTGGTAATTTTTTTTTTCATTTGGTGAAAAGGGATAATCTCCATCATCTGCAAAATGATAAATCTTGAAAATCAACAAATTAAAATAAAAACCAGTCGGAAAGGCTACAGTCGAAGTCGACTATGAGAGACCCTTTACTTATTCTTCTAAACGGAAATAAGAGTGACACTAATAGATAGTACCTCATAGCGCGTTGTTACGTCAACATGCTCTTCTTCTTCCTTTGGTCCGACACTCAGTAATATTGGGTTTTGAATAACTCCCGAGTTTATTGTCCGATTGTGATGAAACTTTCAGGATACATTAGGACCCCGATGCTTGTCCTGTGTGCCAAAATTCAAGGCTCCAGTTTTAAAATTGACCATTATATGGGATTTTAAGATTTTTTTGAATATCTTCCGAGATATCTATCCGATCACTATGAAATTTTCAGGATACGTTAGGACCCGGATACCCGTGTACCTGTGTGCCAAAATTCAGGACTCTAGCTTTAATATTTTTTGTTTTATGGGCTTTCAAAAATTTTGTTCTCAATTTACGGAGGCGGAAGGGGGCGTGTCAAAATTTTAAGATAAACTTGATCTGCTTAGCCCATAGACGAATCACCATACCAAATTTGGTGACTCTAGCTCTTATAGTCTCTGAGATCTAGGCGCTCATACAGACAGACGGACAGACGGACATGGCTATATCGACTCGGCTGGTGATGCTGATCAAGAATATATATACTTTGTGGGGTCTGCCGGAGTTCCTTCGACCTGTTACACACATTTTTTTTTGACAAACTTAATAGACCCGTTTTACTTTTTTAAAGTAAAGGGTCTAAAAAACAGACAAATTTTCTCACCATCAATATCAAAATGTTGAGTGATATCTGGAAAACTATTACTTGAAGTTTCATTGTCAACATGAAATGCACTCAAGTTTAAATAAAAATTGCAAATTGCGTCCAAAACTATGTTTCGTATATATTCCTCAGTGCACTTTGGGTTTATTTTCTTTAAAACCTTAATCCATTTTAATTTTATACTTGGAGTAAGCACTGTAGCTGCAACTGCTATATACGCAATTGGTGTCAACAAGAAATAGTCTTGGAATCTATGGCGTAATTTCTGCTCAATCTTCAACAGGACATCGCTTGCAATTCCTCGTTTTTTTGATAATTTCTGCAGTCTATTGCTCAAAGTTATCGGAGTTGGATGGATGGCTACAAGAGTTTTGCACTTTTGAGAAGAAACATTTTTGCAATAAACTGTTTTATTGAAAATAATTTGTTTTTTCCTTAAATGATCAAAAATAGTCAAAAATAATCTAAAATAATCTAAAATAGTCAAAAATAATCTAAAATAATCTAAATAAAATCAAAATAATTCAAAATAATCGAAAATAATCTAAGAAAAATCCGACTACTTGAAACGATTATTTTTGATTATTTTTGAAGTATTTCTGATTATTTTTAAATAATTGGGATAATTTAAGATTATTTCTGATTTTTTGTAATCGTAATCATTAAATTATGATGCCAAACCGAAAATAATCGTAGTTTAATCATTAGCTCATTTAATTTCGACAGAGCACTTTTATTCTACCGCTGAAGAGTGCAAAAAAAGCCACACATTTCAGTGGGGCACAAAGAAATAATATTTTAGTAGCTGTTAGAAGTTTTAAGTCATCTGAAACTCAGGGATTATGTATTTCTCATCTCTTAAAAACCACTGCCAAATATATGATGACGGTCAATGTAGATACAGGGGATGGATTAGTAAATGGAGCATCAGGCATATTGATGCAAATAGATTTTGATACATCCAACACTCCAAAAACTTTATGGATTACTTTTTCAGAGGAAACCGTAGGGGAAATTGCTCGCTCAAAATGTACACACATTTCTGAACCATTGTGGACCCCTATTCAGAAAATAGTAAGAAGTTTTCAAATTAAGAGCAATGAGCAAGTTTCCATTGACCGTAGGCAGTTTCCAGTTGTACCAGCAGAAGGTATAACTATTCATAAAAGCCAGGGAGCTACTTATAGCAAGGTGGTGGTCCACACCAATTCAAGAAGGGAATTGCTTGCAGTAGGGCAACAACAGCTTTAGGATTGTTTATAATAGGAAATTTCGTTCCTCCTAAACCTCCCCAAGGCAATGACAAGGTCAAGAATGAATTAGAGAATTTGCGGACTGCTAAACTACTTCGAACACATTATGATCATTTAGTTAACAGTTCTGCCTTAGACATTTTCTTTCACAACACCCAAAGTCTTAATCTGCATATTGCATATATTCGATCCGATCGATTGATGCTTAAGTCGTCTGTTCTATGCTTTGTGGAAGCCACCACGTCTACAGAAAATATATAAATTCCAGGGTTCAGTGTTGTCGTCCGTCTTGAGTCTATACGACCTCTTACAGGTATTATAGTTTATGCCAAAAATGAAATAGTTAATAGCATTTCATGATTGATTCACTAGTCGTTGAATATGCCATATTTCGGTACAAATCAATTGGTTTTCTTATACTTTATAAAAGTCCGAGGTACCCGCCAAGCATATTTAAGAATGAAGTAGATGATCTATTTCGACAGTATACATTTTTAGATATAAATTCAATTGTATCAGGAGATTTTAATCTATGTTTGAAAAAGCTTGAGAGTGCCACTGTAAATGTATATAATATTTTATACAGGAAGGGACTTAGGAGTTTGCTAGAGATGAAAACATCCACTACCAATATGGACACACATATTGATTGGGCGTTTTCAACTAACCCTGCAGATCATATTAGCGCCAGGACTTTTGAGACTGTTTATAGTCACCACAGTGGACATTCGGTTAGTGTTAACAATAGTATAGATCAGTCTGACTAAGTAGGTAGCATTGATTTGTTTGCATGCATGTATATACATTTAAGTTAATATATATATATATATATTATTTATTTCATTTCTTACGTCTTCCACATAAAATAATATTTGATTTTCATTATTTACGTCTTCTCATAATATTATATGTTAAGTTATTTATAATATCTGCTGGTGAATTTTGCAGATCATATTAAGTTTTTATTATTTTGGGGAACTAAGGAGCTTTAAAGCAGCTCAAGTCGACTCGTAGGTCCCCAAGTTATTATTTGGAAAAGTGACCTCTTTACAATTGTATTGGCCTCCCCGTGGTGTTCCCTGGGAACCGGTTAAATTAAACCGGAAGCTAATTCGAGAGGCGATATATTTAAATGTATATGTAGACATAAATAAAAGCAATGCCACTATAATTAAAATCCTTTTTCTCAAAATACTTTTATTTTAACATCTGCACAGGGTATCCACCTGTCGCGCCCGCTTGACTGATCGGCTTGTTTTTTTTGCGGTAAACGCTATCTTTGGGATGAGTTTTAAAAAAATGTTCGCACTTGCTAGCTTAGTGACTATATTCATGTTTTAGCGTAATTCCTCATAAACTCATAGCACAGTTAAATTTATAATCGACTATTTTCGATTCTTTCCAAATTGTAACTATATACCATATAACCTCATATATCTAAGCAATGCCAGTCTGTTTGAAGCATTTGCCACTGGATCTCAAAAAATTTGAAGCATTTTGTCATCGAACCGCTGAAATTATTATTGAATAAAATCCATGGCTGCCAATGACAGCAACTATACACAAAATTTGGATTCATTCAAGTCAAAGTTATAAAAAACACAGTTCTATCTGTCGGCTATTTTGCGGAAGATGCAGCTGAGTCGCGAAATAAAATTTATAAGTCGGACATAATGCATCACGCATCACAATTTGACAGACGTATTTTATCGAGCCATGGATACTTCAGATCCAATAGTATCATCTTTAAGAAGCAGAGAGGTCCAACTCAGCCCGTACCAAATCAAATGGTACGACAGGATCAGGTTGGACATTGGCCACTTTGGGCAGACAAAAGAGTAAGGTGCAAGAATCCAAACTGAGCAGCATATTCTCAAGTCATGTGCAACAAATGTGGAGTAGCTTTATGCTTCAATAAAAGAAATAATTGTTTCAAAAATGTTCACCTAAATTAATCGGTAATTTGAGCGCTTCATAGCAAATATTATAATAAAATTGAAGTTATATCGAGGTAAACTGAGTACTTAAACTACTAAATATATTATGAATTCAAATAAATTAATTTATGTTAAATGAATTTTTGGTATATATAAAGTTTAATTTTTAACCCAAGCATATTTGATGTATTTATGCAACATATCCTTTATCCTTTTATTTTCACGTATCTATCTAATAACAAAAACCGCATCAAAATCGGAGTTTATGCCATATAAAGGGTTAAATCTAGACAGACACATTCGGAGACACAAACACCTTTGCCTCCCCACAGAGGTTCTTCTTACATGCGCTTTTGAAAATACAGAGCTCTTTTTTGAGGACGAGCAAATCATCGTTGAGTTGTCTGATGATTCCTGCTCTGATTATTTTGTTTAGCAAACTTGAGCTTGAATCTGAAGAATATGTGGAGTAACTTAACACAACAAACAACAACATTAATTAAAATAAATTTATTGCATATTTCTTAAATATATTACATCAAAAATTTTTAAAACATAATTGTAGACAAAAATTCGAAAATTTTAACCTTATGGTAGGGTGGGCGGGAATAAAGGCGTGGTCCAACTGAAAAAACCAATAAATCCGAAATTCTACCTTTATTTTTAAGTATGTGTACAAAGTTTCATGTTTCTATCTTCAAAATTGGTAATGATGCCAAAAAAAACTGACTTATTTGCCTATAAAATTTATCTAAAAAATTTGATCAATTAATGTTTTTTTTTTTTTTTTTATGATAAATTTCCACAGATCAAGAAAAAGCTCAGAACAGAAACACTTGAGATTTGGCACACATGTTGAGTATATTGCGGTTGATTTTTCCAGAAAATTTCATCACGATGCCACGCCCACAAATTGTACAAATCGAATTACAAGTGAATTACATGGGGAGCGAATTTGAGCGGTGCCCTGTACTGCCACAGGGTATATTAAGGTTGTGTTCCCGACTGTTCGGCTTGTTTTACAATCTTTTCTTTCACAATCTTTTAACGATCGACGGGGTCAGCAAATGCCTGAAAAATGTTAATGTAATAGCCGATGATGTAGTAATGACCTGTAACGTAGACGACGCTTAGGGTCAGATTTAAACATTCCAATATAATAATTAAATTTCAATATTTTTCATACCCTGTGCCCATTAAGAACTGGCAATAAAGGGTATAATGGAGCACTCAAAACTGATGGTTGTAATATGGTTAATATGACAGATTGCCTATGATCATTTTTGATCAATTTTACATTTCTATCATAGGAGTATTCAAATAACAAATTATTTTCACATCAACAATCGCAGTTCAGCATGCAAACTACTTTTAAAGAAAACAACATTAATTTCGAGATTTATATTTAAATATAAGTAAAAGCCTTCCCATTATAATCAAAATACTTTGTTTGAAGACTTGCACAGGGTATCCCAGTGTCGCGCGCGCACGACCTACGGCCTTGTTTTCTATAAATACGTATAAAGTTGCTGAATAACACTTATTTATATTTACAAACAAAAAGGGCCGGTCTGTCTGAGAGCGTGCGACAGTAGGGTTCTCAGTAGTAAAGTACATAGTCTAGTACCTAGATACCCTACTGTCGCACGCGCCCCGTGTTTTCCCCTGTTTACTATTAAAATTGAAAAGGCGCAAATGTATGTACATATAATCACATTACATGCTGGTTTTATTTATATAATTCAAGTAACATCATTATCAGCTGGTGCTGGCGGGGCAGAAGCACAGGTTCCCAAGCGCAAAAGGGAAAAGTCGCTGAATTAGCAAAAGGAAAGGAAAACAATACGTCAAACATTACAATACAGGTGGAAACACAACCAACCTTATGGACTATTTGAAGCGCATTCATCCTTCGATTTTAAACGAGAAATCTACAGAAAAGCCAGCTTGTATGACAAAATTCTTAGAGCGCGACACTCTGTGTGCAAATACGTCAGAAATTAAGAAACGTATTGACAAGCTGGTGTTAAATATGATCGCTACCGATGTTATGCTTTTAAATGAAGTGAACAATGTGGGATTAACCAAGCTGATTCATGAACTGAATCCGCGTTACAAAATGCCAAGCGTATAACTCAAAAATGAGCAGTGTTGCCAGGTATTGAGCTCGCAAATAGGCTAGATTTTGGGTAAAAATAGGCTAGAATAGGCTAAAATTCAGAAAAATATGCTGAAAAATAAGCTATATATTAAAATCCAATAATATCTACCAAATTAAAGTAATTTTCATGTTTTTAGACCCTTTACTTTAAAAAAGTAAATAGGGTCTATTAAGTTTGTCAAAAAAAAAATGTGCGTAACAGGTCGAAGGAAGTCCGGCAGACCCCATAAAGTATATATATTCTTGCTCAGCATCACCAGCCGAGACGATATAGCCATGTCCGTCTGTCCGTCTGTCCTGCTGTATGAACACCTAGATCTCAGAGACTATAAGAGCTAGAGTCACCAAATTTGGTAACAATACTCATGTGACCCCCGAAAAGGTCAAGTTTGTTTTAGAATTTTGCCACGCCCCCTCCCGCCCCCAAAAATCGAAAACAAAATTTTTGAAATCCCATAAAATGAAAAATATTAAAGCTAGAGTCCTGAATTTTGGAACACAGGACGGGTATCAGGGTCCTAACGTGTCCTGAAAAAAACTTAAAATCCCATATAATGGTCAATTTTAAAACTGGAGCCTTGAATTTTGGCACACAGGACAAGCATCGGGGTCCTAATGTATCCTGAAAATTTCATCGCGATCGGATAATAAACTCGGAAGTTATTTAAAACTCAATATTACTCAGTGTCGGACCAAAGGAAGAAGAAGAGCATGTTGACGTAACAACGCGCTATGGGGTACTATCTATTAGTGTCACTCTTATTTCCGTTTAGAAGAATAAGTAAAGGGTCTCTCATAGTCGACTTCGACTGTAGCCTTTCCGACTGGTTATTATATTAAACACGTTAACAAACTTTCAATATCGTCGTTCTCCCCGTCATTCAAATATTTGTCGTTTTTTTGAATTTGGGCAAGATACTTTTGTGGCAACGAATAGGTATGACAGCATTCATTGTGTCTTCGTAACCCATATCTGTAACATTGAAATATATTATTATTAAAATATAAATAAGTTTGACACAATTTAAAAACAAACCTTATGCTCAATATTGCATTCAAGCTTTTTAATGCCATTTTATTGCGCAATTGAAGTGCACTGCCAACACATTGTTTATAATCTGCGTGCACTTCGTCCGTCCAAGCTGTATTTGTGCTGCTGCACTGCACGCTTTAAATTGTTTCACACACAATTTCGACAAGTGGTCCACAGGTGATATTGCCGTGTGCTCAGCCACATACAAACATAGTGCAGCTTCCTGCTCCTCTGTCTTCCAGCATTTGGAAGGAAAACTTAGTTTTTGTGTTTGACCAATTGCGCCCATTGTCGAAATATGTTTTTTGGACACCGCATGTTGCCGTATGTCGTATACCTTAGCTGCTACTGAGCATTTACAATAGCAACAAAATGCCTTGGCTGGATCAGCTGGCATTTTCCGGAGCCAGTCCTTAAACTCACTGTTTTCCAACCAAGCATCGCGAAATAATTGTTTGGCATTTTGGCTTTCGGCATTTTGGCACGTACGCTTCGATTCACTTATATTTCACAATTAATTATTAGAGATCACATAACATAATGCGATAACATATCGCACCATCCAAAAAATCTATCGATCAGAAAGCACGATCATATGAATAAAGTTCACGTAACAATCGGCAAAAAAGAACCAGCAAAACATTGAACACCAAAAATAAAATTTTTCGTTGGTCACAAATACATTAAAAAACCAGTCGAAAAGGCTACAGTCGAAGTCGACTATGAGAGACCCTTTACTTATTCTTCTAAACGGAAATAAGAGTGACACTAATAGATAGTACCCCATAGCGCGTTGTTACGTCAACATGCTCTTATTCTTCCTTTGGTCCGACACTCAGTAATATTGGGTTTTGAATAACTCCCGAGTTTATTGTCCGATCGTGATGAAACTTTCAGGATACATTAGGACCCCGATGCTTGTCCTGTGTGCCAAAATTCAAGGCTCCAGTTTTTAAATTGACCATTATACGGGATTTTAAGATTAATTTGAATATCTTCCGAGATTACTATCCGATCGCGATGAAATTTTCAGGATACATTAGGACCCTAATACCCGTCCTGTGTGCCACAATTCAAGACTCTAGCTTTAATATTTTTCGTTTTATGGGCTTTCAAAAATTTTGTTCTCGATTTATGGAGGCGGAAGGGGGCGTGTCAAAATTTTAAGATAAACTTGATCTGCTTAGCCCATAGACGAACCACCATACCAAATTTGGTGACTCTAGCTCTTATAGTCTCTGAGATCTAGGCGCTCATACATCACGACAGACGGACAGCAGGACAGACGGACATGGCTATATCGACTCGGCTGGTGATGCTGATCAAGAATATATATACTTTATGGGGTCTGCCGGACTTCCTTCGACCTGTTACGCACATTTTTTTTTTGACAAACTTAATAGACCCGTTTTACTTTTTTAAAGTAAAGGGTCTAAAAATATGCTAAATTATTTTTAAAAATAGGCTAGATTTATGGCTATAGGCTATTTACAATTTTTATAGGCTAGATCATTTAAAAATAGGCTAGATCTAGCCTGAAATAGGCTAAACTGGCAACACTGAAAATGAGTATAACGAACTGAAAGACAAATTAAAAGCAGAAGTTAAGAATGTGGAGTACGTTGCATTAACAGCCGATGGCTGGTCATCAAGAGCCAATAAAGGTTATTTAACTATAACTTGCCATTTCGTCAATGAATGTTTTAAGCTTTCTTTGTATCGACAGATCAACTTATAACTCCTACAAACCATTCAGCTGGTAACATTGCTGATACGATCAGCAATGTAATCACTGAATGGGAATTGCTAGGCAAACTGGTTTGTATGGTAACTGACAACGAAGAAAGCGTGTGAGCTTTCACGCATATTCCATGTTTTGCACATAGTACTATCAATTTATTAGTGCAAGATCTTCTGTAGCTATCAAGTATTTCAAGCATTCTCTTTTAAAATGCAAGTGCTTATAAGGATAAGCCTTACAGTGCTCTCTATATGATGCAGCGTATTTTGACGACAAATGAAGCCATTTCACAAGTTTGTTGTTGGTACTAGTGTTGTGTTGCTCATGAGTGAGTGAACAAAAATGAGTTGTTCACTAAACTGAGCAAGTGAACATGTTCAGTTCCAATTGCTCACTTTTGCTCACTTGCTCACTTTTGCTCACTTTTGCTCACTTGCTCACTTTTGCTCACTTGCTCATTTTTGCTCACTTGCTCACTTTTGCTCATTTTTGCTCACTTTTGTTCAGTTGATCTGCTTTTCTCGCATTTGCGCAATTGTTCCTTTTGCTCATTTTTGCGTACTTTGGCGAGTTCGTTCTATATGCTTAGGGCATTTTGCGTAGTTTCTAAGATCATTTTGCGTTCATTCTCATTTTTGCGTTTAAGTTCCCTTTAAATATCACACTTCTTGATTAGCGCCAAACTTGTTTACACGTTTAAAATTTACAAAATGTCGCTAATAAGGAAGCACAGTGAAATTTTGAACCATTTCGAAGATGTTGGGAGCCAGCAAGCTAAATGCAAGTACTGCAAATGTATACTGAGCTGCAAGTCTCAAAGTAATTTAAGTCGGCACTTGAGGAGCAAGCATCCGGCAGCTATGGAGCCCGTCGTCCGACAAGATCAGGAGAGTCCGGTTGTTGTGCAAAGTGGGCAGCCAAAAATTTCAGCTTTTATTCATAAGCCAATTCCAGCAAGCAAAGCTCAACAAATTGATAGACAACTGGTCAAAATGATTGCCACGCCTTGCGATTGGTGGAAGAGCCTGAATTCAAAAAATTGATTGAAGATGTGTCGCATTCCCCAGGCTACAAGCTTCCGACGAGGAAAACGTTAACAAACGCCTTGATACCCAAGATCCGCGATGAATTTGGGTCATCAATTCAAGACAAACTTAATGCGGCGGCAGCAGTCTGTCTGACAACAGACGGTTGGACCTCGATAACAAATGAGAGCTATCTGGCTGTTACAGTTCATTTCATCGAGAAGGAGTCAACAGTGCTGTCGTCGTATATGGTTGCATGCCAGTCGTTTGATAAGGCTCACACGTCAGCAAACCTGTGTGAATTTGTTCAAAAAATTGTCGGACAGTGGCAAATTCAAAATAAAGTGGCTGCAATAGCATCGGATAATGCATATAACATTGTAGGTGCCATTAAGATGGGCAAGTGGCGTCATATTGCATGCTTCGCGCATAGCCTAAATTTGATAGCCCAAAAAGCTTTGGATGCAATATGTTCTGCACGATCGAATGGGAAAGCTATTGCTGAATATTTTAACCGCAGCACATCTGGCTTAAAAAAGCTAAAAGAAATGCAGGCACTTTTCAAGTTGCCAGAGTTGAAAATAACGCAGGATGTGCCAACGCGTTGGAATTCGACATACAAAATGTTTCAACGGCTATGCATTTTGAAAGAGGCGGTTATGGCAGCCCTGTCGACTCTTCGAAGCGACTTGATATTGTCGTCGGGAGATTGGGAATTAATTGAAGGAGCGCTGCAAATTCTACAGCCATTTAATCAAATAACGGAGGAAATGTCAGCTGAGAAAAATGTAACAATTTCCAAAATAATTGTTTTAGTTGGCATAATTCAAAAAAAGGTAGTTAGCCTTAGGAGTTCCATAGAAAATCCGAAACTGAGAGAGATGACAAAAATAATCACGCAGGAGATGGAATTAAGGTTCAAAGATGTAGAAGCGAACATTTTGTATGCGGAGAGCACAATTTTGGACCCAAGGTTTAAAGGACGAGTTTTTAAATCCAAAGACGCCTTCCAAAAGTCTGTTGGGGACATTAAAAAAAACATAATGTTGATGCGTCCTACCACAGAAGCGACTGAAGATGTGTTAATTAATAGCACAAGTAAAGCACTGAGCTCCGATGATGAGGACGACATTTGGAAGGAGTTCGACAGTAATTTTAAGAAGGTCAGCAAGCCAACCAACAACACAGCTGCTGCAAATAGAGAAGTCGACAAATACCTAGCCGAGGAGTTTATAAGCCGAAAAGAGGATCCCCTGTTATGGTGGGATCAGAGAAAATCCTAATACCCGCACTTATATGCTTACATGTTAAAACGACTGTGCATAGTTGCCACATCCGTGCCATGCGAGCGCATATTTTCAAGTGCAGGCGAAACAGTGCGCAAAAGGCGCTCCTTGCTGAATCCCAAAAATGTGGAGAATCTGATGTTCTTACATAATAATATGTAAATATGATGTAAGTAATTACTTAATTTATACATAGTTTGCATTTCTAACAGTTCTCTTTATATTATAGCTCTAATGAAAGCAGCAAATGAAGGCGCCCTAATAAAATATATTTTTTTTTATGAATACCAAAGAACTTCCAATGAAGGAAACAAAAGATAAGTTCTATTTTTAAGATTGTTTTATGTAGATATATATAAAAATAAATATATATCAGACTTGAATTAAAACTGTAACGTACTTTATTAGTTGAGTAAGCTGTTTATGAGTAACTGAGCAAGTGAGCAACTGAGTAAGTGAGCAATGTAGGTGAGTAACTGAGCAACTGAGTAACTGAGCAAGTGAGCAACTGAGTAAGTGAGCAATGTAGGTGAGCAAGTGAGCAACTGAGTAAGTGAGCAATGTAGGTGAGCAACTGAGTAAGTGAGCAATGTAAGTGAGCAAGTGAGCAATATGAGCGAGTTGACTCTTCTCGGCAAAAAGAAAAAGTGAGCTTGTTCACCGAAATGAGCAGTGTTTACCCAACACTAGTTGGTACTGGACGAGGCTGGTTTGATCCCGGATCACCAGTTTGGCTTCAGGCGCTCACACGGAACCCTGGAACAATGTCACAGGCTCGTTGGATGCATAATGCAAGCATTTGAGGAAAAACAGTATTGCAGCGCTATCATGCTGGAACAGGCGTTTGACAGAGTCTGGCACCCTGGGTTGCTGCAAAAACTAAAGGCCAACCTGCCAGACACGTACTACAGAGTCCTAAAAGCATATCTAGGCAACAGGACCTTCTATGTTAGATGTGGAGAAGCAAAGTCTGCCTGCATGGCCATTAGAGCTGGAGTACCTCAAGGCAGGGCCACTGTTGTACACCATATACACAGCAGACTTGCCTATTTTACACGACCGGAGGCTCCTCACTGCCACATATGCTGATGACACGGCGTTTCTGGCAATAGAAAACACACCACAGGAGGCGTCCGATGTTTCCCAACGGCAGCTGGACCTGCTTGATAAGTGGCTCAAAAGGTGAAACATTGTTGTAAATGCAGAAAAGTCAACCCACACCACATTCACGTTAAGATCTGGTAGCTGTCCCCCAGTGTACCTTGATGGCTGCATTATTCCGGCCAGTTCAACGCCAAAATATCTAGGCATGATAATGGATGAAAGGCTTACCTGGCGTGAACACATCTTAAAGAAGAGACAGCAATGCGAGGAAAAAATCAGAAAGCTGTACTGGTTAGTAGGAAGGCGTTCAAAAATGAGCTTAAAAACAAAATTACTTGTATGCAAAGCGATTATAAAGCCCACGTGGACATATGGTATACATCTATGGGGTACTGCTTGCGAGGGGAATCACAGGATCATACAAAGGTCCCAGAACAAAGCCCTGCGCATAATCTCTGATGCACATATATACCACAGCAACGCAGAAATACATGAGCATCTCAGAGTCCCCTGGGTTCGGGATGAGATTACCAAGGCCAGCAAGAGGTACACTACCAGACTACATAACCACCCAAATACCCTGGCCCTCAGCTTACTGGACTACAGCCTGACTATCAGACGTCTGAAGAGGGTTCACCCACTGGACCTGCAATGGGAATAAGATGTCGTTTCCCTTCCCTCCCCCTTCCCATACTCCACTCATCCACCCCCAAATAACACAAACTGAAATGTAATATCCACCGACAAGAATTGTAATGAAATTTAATAATTGTCCTTCAGGACAGATCTTAAATAAAACAATGTACTACTAAAAAAAAAAAAAAAAAAAATTCACAAGTTCTTTTGAGGACCCCAAAATCTCTACCGCCGTTCACCGCTGATGAAATTACAATTGTAATGTAACTGGTTGAAATACGTTATCACTTTCAAGATGCGACCGTATTCATTTCTGCAGACACAAAAGTAACAGTATCTATGATAATTCCCCAATGCTGCGAGTGGAATGGACTCCCTCGTATCAGCAGAGGCTAAACATGTCGTTGAGTACCTAAAGGTCCGACTGCCAGATCGATTTCGTATCGACAATACGAGACGCGAACAGTGACAAGACTCGTAACCATTCTGGACCCACGAATCAAGAAGGACGGATTCCTGCAATCGTCAAATGCTGAGCAGACAGCAAAAGTCTTGGAAATGGAAGTATTGTCGTACTTGTCCAATCACAGCAACATCCACAGCCAACACCACTAGAACCACCACCACCAGCATAACGATTTTCATTCATGAACAAGAAGCTGGAAGACAAAATCAATTTCCAGCAATCTGATGCAATAATTCTTTTGCGCCAATATTTTGAAGTAGCAAATGAAGCCGAAGAAGTAAATCCCCTTGAATATTGCAAGGTAACAATTACTGTTTTATAAGTGTATACATAGAAACAAAAACATTTTATTTCAATTGCAGCAACACACAAAGGACACAAAAACCTTAGCAGTAATGTAAAAAAATACTTTTGCGTTGCCTGCCGGCAACTTCCTGCGCGCGTTCAGCAAAGCTGGACAGATTGTGTCCGACAGGAGAAGCACATTAAAGTCGAACATTGTCGATAAACTTTTGTTTTTAAACAAAAACCAGAACAACAAATGATCTCAAATAAAAAAAAATAAGTCGTTAATCTGTTAATATCGTTCTTGTTTTTTTATTTATTCGGAAACATCAATGTTTCATGGTCCCAAACATCGATTATTTTCCAGCTGTAGAGTCGCCGCGTAAATGAAGTTCGGTCATTCTATGTCTTCTTTGTGGTTTATGGTTCTGTCGCCGTGTTATTGTATTCGTAAGCTCTCTAGCGTCATTTTCTTTCTCTCTGCGTCCAATATGCGACCGTTGTCAAAATCAGCTGTGTCATTTGTTGTTGCTAGGTGTTGTGCTAGAGCTGTTGTTGTTTTTCTCTTCGTTGCGTATCCTTTATGTTCCGCAATTCTTGTTTCTTGTGTTCGTTTTGTTGTTCCAATGTATATTCCGTTTCATGATAAAGAAAGAAACAGCAATAGAAACGAACAGCAACAGCCAAATTCGTTTTCCGTGCACAACGCAAGCAGCGACTAGCCGACAAAAAAAACCGAAACGAACAGAAACAGCAAAAAGTAAATCTGCTTGCGTCGACGCAAGCAGCGGCTAGCTATCGAAGCATAGGCAAAGAAGGAAACACCACAAAAAAAATGTGTAGCCAAAATGAATAATTTGGACATATAGAATTTTGCGTACCCTGGAACTTTGTGGGGACACCACATATTGCTTTAAAAAAGAAAAAAAAACTGTTTTAAATTAATGAGCTAGAATTGTTTTCCTTACGACAGCTATACAAAATATAAAGTATATGCAAATTACTTAATATTTCACAACTTAATACAAAACTTATATACTTATTTTCACAATAATTATAATACCCTATTTGCAATACCCTATGCTCGGCCCTCCAAAGAGAGACAAACGAAAAAAGGATTAACGGGGCATTTTCATTGTTATACCCTTGCAGAGGGTATTATAATTTTGTCACGATATGTGTAACGCATGAAAGCAGACATCTCCGACCCCATAAAGTATATATATTCTTGATCAGCATCAACAGCAAAGTCGATATAGCCATGTCCGCCGGTCCGTCTGTTTCTATGCAAACTAGTCTCTAAGTTTTAGAGCTATCTGGATGAAACTTGGTACAAATCAGTCTTTTTGCTGCAGGCAGTACATATGTCGGAACCGGCCGGATCGGATCACTATATCATATAGCTGCCATAGGAACTATCGGTCGAAAATCATACTTTTGTATGACAAACTTTTATATTTTTCAACACATTTCAACCAAACTCACATATTAAGCATTTGGTCCTGTCTTGAATATCCTGACCAAATTTGGTTTAAGTCGGATCACTATATAATATAGCTGCCATAGGAAATATAGGTCGAAAATCATACATTTGTGTAGCAAACTTTATTATTTTTCAGACACACTTCAACCAAACCCACAGATTATGTATCTGGTGATGTCTTATACAGACTGTCCAAATTTGTTATAAATCGAATCAATATATCATATAGCTGCCATAGGAAAGATCGTTGGAAAAGTGCGTCAGGGTTCTGCAAGGGTATGCAATTTTTATTTTTACTGTCAACGCCAGTGCTGACAGAATTTCCGAAGCAGAAATTGCTGGATTTGAAAAAAAAGTTGCTAAAAATTGCTACAAAAATGATTTCATATATTAAACAATTATATTAACATTTAATTTTAGAGTACTTATAATGCTATCTAATTCGTCAGCTTCACTTAAATCAGCGCACTTCTCATTGTCAGTGATTTGTTTCAAGTACTCACACATCAGCTTGCAGCCAGGCATCACAAAAATTTTGCTTATAAATTTTTGGCATTTTAACCCAATCAAAAAACACAGCAAAGGAGTAAGCAAACACTTTCAAGTTGTTCATATAATCGAACCACTGAGTTAAATACAAGTTCCGATATCTTTATGAACCAATAAAATGGGGGATTTAACAGACTCAAGGTCAATTTATATGTTGATATGACAGAAGTATCAAAATTCATTAAAACACAAAAATACCTACCAAAAGACAAGGAGCTAGGCTTGGTATACAGCTGTTTCAGGAGATGCCAATCTCCCTCATCAGTATAATTTGTATACCCTGTGGGGGTATATTAAGTTTGTTAAAAGTATGTAACGGGCATAGGAAGCATGGCCGACCCCATAAAGTATATATATTCTTGATCAGCATCAATAGCCGAGTCGATATAGCCATGTCAACCGTCCGTCGGTCTGTCGGTCCGTCCGTATGAACGAAAGGATCTCAGAGATGATACGAGCTAGAAACTTGAACTTGGCGTCCCAGCACTAATAATTTTTGCAGGCAGATCAAGTTTATCTTTTTTTTTTGGATGCCACGCCCTCTTTGTCCACAAATTAAGTACAAGTATAAAGCAAGCAGTTTTGTAGCTCAAATCCCTCATAACAAAAGCACTTTTGTAGCTAGAGACTTGAGATTTGGCACACATTTTTTAATTAATTTGAGCTTCCTGTAAATTAGGGTTGTCGAAATATCATCGATATATCGATATATCTTTTATTTGGACCCAAGGTTTAAAAAATTGCATTTTTGGTCGGCTATGGTCGTTGCTGACGCACTGCATGACCTTAAAGTTGAGCTATTCTGCAATGAAAATCAGGTATGTAAAATTGGTTTACCTATTGCACCAATTTATTAATGCTTGTGCCTTTAAAGCCCCGCAAAATAGCCACTGATTCGGTATGTTCCATGGCTCGATCGCTTTGGGGTGAGCATGAAGCCGCACTGGAGGCTCAAGGATCCAATGAAAATCTGGAGAGCGACGAAATGGGGCTATACCTCAGTATGCCACCCATTGATAGGGGAAGAGACCCTATTACATTTTGGCATAGTCAAGCGGACACGATGCCAAGTCTTGCAAAGCTGGCACTGCGATATTTGATAGCTCCTGGTAGCTCTGTGCCCTCAGAATGGTTGGCGTCGGCTATTAAATGTGTGGTTACCGACACAAAGAGCAGGATGACCTAGTGAGTTATGGTCAGACTAAACTTTACCTGATTTCCTTGTTACATGGTATTTTTTAAGTTATTATGAAAAGATATTTTTGTGTGTACATGTGATTCTTGATTTAAAAATGAAATTAAAATGAAATTGTAATCAGCTATAGAATTGTCGTAGCATTTTCATTCCTTTTAACTAATTATTGCCAGCATTATTATAGAACAAATGCAAATTTAAGCAATCGAATCTTAACTTTAAGCAAATTTGTGAGCTTTAATCAGACTCAATTTTGGGACAAACAGCACATTTGAATTCCCACATAAATTTTGAAAATATCGATAATATCGATATTTTATTACCGAAAATATCAAATAAAAATGATATTTTTTTCATATCGAAATATAATTGATATTGATATTTTTAAAAATATCAACAACCCTACTGTAAATCCACAGGGTATATTACGGTCGGGGTCCCGACTGTTCGGCTTGTTTTAGCTAGCTTACCCAACGATCCAAGCTTGTTCTCTATGCTGCGTTGTTAGAACTAGTTGAGAATTCTAAGGGCGCAACGTAGAAAAAACGCTTGAAAGTTGAGCTCGCCTTTTTGTGCTTTGTTGTAATGGTTGTCGTTCCCGTAACTGAGTTTGTGGACCATCGGTCTGCTGAGTTTTCAGTTACACTTAGGCAAATCTTGCCGATTGTAGTAGCAAGATTGTGTTGCTTACTACGCATATTGGACGTGTCTCTCCTGCTTTATTTTGAGTCGCTTAAACCCCCCATTTTACCAAGTAAAAAGGTCGCTTATATAACAGAAATGTTCCATTTTTAAAGGAAATTATTGCTTGTTCTTTGTGCAATCAATTGCAAAAAGGTATTAAAAAAAGCAAAGAATACTAAAGAAAAAAAAAATTGCTAGCTTTGTCATAAAGTTGCTAAAATTGCTAAAAAAAAAAATAAATAAATAAATAACAAGCCGAACAGTCGGGACCCCGACCGTAATATACCCTGTGGGTTTACAGGAACCCGCTCAAATTCACTCCAGATGAAATTCTCTAGTAATTCGTTTTTTAATTTTTGTGGGCGAAGGGGGCGTGGCATCGTGATACATTTTTTTGGACACATCAACCACAAAATATTCATCATGTGTGCCAAATCTCAAGTCTCCATCTACAAAACTGCTTTTGTTATGAGGTTTTTGAGTGACAAAACTGCTTGCTTTATAAGGTTTTACTTAATTTGTGGGTGAAGGGGGCGTGGCATCGTGATACATTTTTCTGGACACATCAACCATAAAATATTCATCATGTGTGCCAAATCTCAAGTCTCCATCTACAAAACTGCTTTTGTTATGAGGTTTTTGAGTGACAAAACTGCTTGCTTTATGAGGTTTTACTTAATTTGTGGGTGAAGGGGGCGTGGCATCGCGATACAATTTTCTGGACACATCGACCACAAAATATTCATCATGTGTCCCAAGTCTGAAGTCTCTAACTGTAATATTGCTCTTGTTATAAGCTTTTCCGAATTGTAGGCGAGGGGGGCGTGGCATCGTGATAATATTTTCTGGACAAATCGACCCCAAGATACTCATCATGTGTGCTAAATGTGAAGTCTTTATCTGTTATATTGCTCTGGTTATGAGGGTTTTGAGCCAAAAAACTGCTTGTTTTATACTTTTACTCTTACTTAATTTGTGGGCAAAGAGGGCGTGGCATCCAAAAAAATAGATAAACTTGATCTGCCTGCAAAAATTACCAGTACTGGGACACTAAGTTCAAGCTTCTAGCTCTTACCATCTCTGAGATCCTTTCGTTCATACGGACGGACTGACAGACCGACAGACCGACGGACAGACGGACATGGCTATATCGACTCGGCTATTGATGCTGATCAAGAATATATATACTTTATGGGGTCGGCCATGCTTCCTTCTGCCCGTTACATACTTTTAACAAACTTAATATACCCCCACAGGGTATAATAATAATTGCTAGATTGTGGCTAATAATAGCATTTTTAGACCCTTTACTTTTTGAAAAAAAAGTAAAAAGGGGTCTTGTCTGGTTATGCACAAAGAGCCCGACCGCCCAGCTGTTCAAGAATAACTAAATTACGGTTCATACTCTTAAATTTGTACATTGATTTGCATATCAATCACTATTTACTCTTACTTTCGTTTTGTCGCATTCGCTCATATGCTTATGCTTTCGCATGCCCTTAGCCCTTTGCTTCGGCGCACTTTACAATCAGTCTTGATGCGTTCGCTATTGCCGTCGGTCAGATTATCGAGTGACCTACGTTATCTATCGTTTCGTTCACTTTGCCGGCTCCCGCTACCGTTTTTCGTCTGCCGAATAAGAGAATAGGAAACGCCGTGCCTATTTATTGCAACAAACATTGTTAACATTACAAACAAATATTAAACCGCCCTGCGTGGCTAAATATATTTTGAAAATAAGCTATTTTGAGTGTTGTTTATTTTAATCAGTTTTTGGCTACTATTCAAACCCATCGACGCTTAATAGCTAATGAAAAAGCTCATTGGCTCAACATTTTGGTGACCCCGACGTGATTTTTAGTTTTAATTGTTCAAGTAATTCGTTCTTGTTGTGAACAAAACCTTTTTTTGAGCAATTTAAATTATTTGTTATCGCTTAAAACAAAAACGTTAATAAACGGTGCATAATTTGGCATATTGGCCGTCGTTTTGTTATCGCTGCTGCGCTTTGTGCTTACATTCCGTCGTATGTGTGTGTGTGGGTGCATACAAGCATTCGTCGTCGCCTTCGCCGTTTTCCTTTTCGTAGCGTTTTGCATAAAGCGGTAATAATTTGCAAGCCGTTTAACGTGTGTGAACGACCTTAACTTTGAACCGTATGTTTTTTTGGTTGTACTTTGCACTCTCTATGCCCTTTATTTTGTGTGCAATAACATACGGTATTTCTAACGCGATTTTCGGCAATTAAATTGTTTTGCGGCAGCTGTACATTTTTCGTGTGTTACAACCAAGTGAAAATGGCTACTAATAGCACAGTGCTGACCTTTGAAAATAAGGCAGAATTTTATAAGCTTAAGGCGCAATCAATCTTTGACCATGCTCTAAAGACTGAGAAGGCTCTGACTTCTGAGCAACTTAGCCAAATGAGCGACGAGCAGCTGAATGTGCGGTTACAGTTGGCCGATAAAACGGAATCCACATTCACTCTCGCTCATGATAGTCTTGAGGAGCTGGACTTTGATGAAATTGGCAGCCAGCTTCGTGATGACTTCGAGGAGTTGATCGTGTCCATAAAGACCGCCATACTGCGTGAAATAGGGAAGCGAAAGGCACCTGTGGGACCGTGCTCTACAAGCACCATGAGGCGAGAGGCATTTTTGGAAGGCTCATCAACGACTGTCGTTCATCAAAGGAGACCATATCTACCAGAACTCAAATTGCCAGAGTTCAGCGGCGGCTACACGGAGTACGTCGATTTTTTCTCCATGTTCTCGACAATAATCGATCAGGAACCGGATCTATCGGAAATTGAGAAGCTACAGCACCTGCGAACTTCGTTGAAAGGAGCAGCGTTGGACACAATTCGATCCCTCGAAATTTGTAGTGCTAACTATGCAGTGGCTAAAGATTTGCTTCGAAAACGATTTAATAACAGACGTTTAATCTTTCAGGCACATATAGTGAAAATTCTGGGTCTTCAGAGAGTAGAGTCTGCGTCTGCGGTGAAGCTGCGAGAAATCTCTGATGTCGTCAACGCAAATCTTCGTGCATTGCAGTCTATGGGCAGCAAGGAGCAAATTGCTGACTCCATTATTGTGCACTCGTTATTGCAGAAGCTGGACAGTGCTACGCAGACTAAGTGGGAGGAGTCAGCTGCAATGGACGAGATCCCAACGTGCGAGCAGTTCACAGCATTTCTGGAGAGGCGCTGTCTCAAATTGGAAAATGTGGAACATATAACTGCAACGTACGCAGTTAATTCTCAGGTGGGCAAGAACAACAGAACTAACACGAGTAGGAATTCATTGGTTGCCACTAACACGCCGCCCAGTTCATGCTCCTGCTGCAAGGCTTCAAATCATCAGATTTATTCCTGCCCTCAATTTATGAATTTAACGCCTCAACTTCGACTTAAAGAAGCTAAAAGATTAGCTCTATGTCTAAACTGTTTGAAGAGGGGGCATCAATTGCGAAATTGCAACTCGGGCGCCTGCCGAACGTGTGGCAATAAGCATCATAGCCTATTGCATTTAAATTCCCAGTCCACCATGCCTCAATTGCAAGGTGCTCCGCTGCAAAATACGTCAACGTCTATCAACGCATCTTCGTCGCACTCTACTTCTCTGATCGCTCAGAATTCGAGCCGCGATTTTGTATTTCTGGCCACTGCTGTCGTCAACGTGAGAGATCGTTCTGGTCAATGGGTGCCTTGCCGTGCGCTGCTCGACTCTGGGTCGCAGTTGCATATTATCTCCTCGTTCCTCGCACACCAATTGCAACTGCGTCGAATTAAGTCAACTGCTGTTGTTTCCGGTCTTGGAGACAGCCAGTTCCGGTCTGAGGGATTCTCTGTCAATGTCAATCTGATGTCTCGCGCTTCCGAATTTGCCACCAACATAACAGCTTTAGTTGCTCCTACCATAACCGACAATCAACCCAGTATAACTGTAAGCTCAGAAGGCTGGAACATTCCCTCTAACATTCGTTTAGCTGACCCTGAATTCTTCCGTTCACGGAAAATTGACTTGCTCATTGGAGCTGGTTTATTCTTTGAGCTGCTTTGCGTTGGCCAAATTAAGTTGGCTGGAGATCTACCTATTCTTCAGAAGACTCGACTAGGGTGGATAGTCACTGGAGAAAGTAAGATGCCCAGAAAGTCTGTAGCATTAGGAGTTCAATCAACTGAGGGCGAAGTCGACGAAGCTGAGGTTCGAATGGATGAAATTGTTCGAAGATTTTGGGAGCTGGAGAGCTTTGATGATTCCGTTTCCAAATTGACCAAGGAAGAGGTGGAATGTGAAGCACATTTCCTTGCCAACTATTCGCGACTGTCGACAGGGGAATATTCGGTTCGGCTGCCAATGAAAGCAAGTTTGGATATGCTCGGTGATTCGTACCAGCAAGCTTATCGTCGTTTTCTAAATTTGGAAAATAAACTTGATCGTCGTCCGCAATAAAAGTCCCAATACAAGGCATTCATTCACGAATATTTAGCATTAAGTCACATGTCGCCCGTCTCCGCAGGCGAAAAGGGTCTGTGCAAGTATTTTCTGCCTCATCATTGCGTTCTCAAGGAGGATAGCACCTCAACGAAATTGCGCGTTGTTTTTGATGGGTCTGCTAGTTCATCGTCAGGGTACTCATTGAACGATTTGCTTATGTCAGGTCCTACAATACAGCCAAAGCTGTTCAATATTTTGCTTCAGTTCCGAACATTTCCGGTAGCCTTGACTGGAGATATATGTAAGATGTATCGCTGCGTTCGGATGGCAGAGTCCGATAGTTTTTTGCAGTGCATCTTGTGGCGCGACTCCCCACATCAGGATGTTCAAATCTTCAAGCTTGATACGGTCACCTACGGTACGAAGCCAGCCTCATTTCTTTCCGTTCGCGCGATGCAACAACTTGCATCTGATGAAAGATCTTCGTTTCCAATCGGCTCAAAAATTCTCATGCGTGATTTTTACGTCGATGATTTGATTTCTGGCGGAGACTCAACTCAGGAGGTTTTGGAGACAATGCGCCAAGTGACAAGTTTATTGGATCGAGGGCAGTTCAAGCTGAGAAAATGGTGCTCAAACGACCCAGCAGTGCTGCAGCAAATACCTGATTCGGAAAAGGAGACGTTTCTCAAGTTTGATGATGGAAGCGACATTACCAAGACACTAGGACTTGCTTGGGATCCAGTCTCGGATGAGTTGTTGTTTTCCTTTTCGCCAATTCGGTTGCCTGCGAAGCCTAGCAAGCGCTCTGTTTTATCAGCGATTGCTCGATTTTACGACCCACTCGGACTCATTTGTCCGGCAATTACAAAGGCCAAAATCTTTTTGCAGCAACTGTGGAGAGAAAAGCTGGACTGGGACGAGAGTCTTCCTTCATCGCTAAACTCTTCTTGGCTCACATTGTCTGCTGACCTCGGTCGAACACAGCAATTAAGATTTCGACGACTCGCGCATGCACCGAAGAGTGCCGTGGAAATTCACGGATTCTGCGATGCTTCCATTGAAGCCTTCGGGGGATGCATCTATATTGTTTCTATCATTGAAGGAAAGCGGACAGTGCAGCTTCTGTGTGCAAAGTCTCGTGTAGCTCCTTTGAAGACTCTCACGGTACCTAAGCTGGAGTTATGTGGAGCAGTGCTGCTAGCTCGGCTTATGCGTGAGCTGCTGCAGATGGACCTATTTCATTGTCCCTTTTATTGCTGGTCCGATTCTTCTGTAGTGCTGTCATGGATACGAGATGAGCCGTCTCGCTTTCAAATATTCACTTCTAATCGAATTCCTCTAATTCAAGAACTAACAGTTGGCATGGAATGGCGCTACGTACCCACTGCGGTTAATCCAGCTGACATTCTGTCGAGAGGAGCACTACCAAGTGAGCTGATAGGCTCGTCGCTTTGGACTCATGGGCCTGGATTTCTACAAAAGTGTAAAACTGAGTGGCCAGAATCCTGTCTTGTCGTGAAGTCGTTGCCAGAACTGAGGAAAAGGGTTCTTATTGGAGTCTTGGAGAGTGAAGACTTGACACTTGGGTCAAAGTTCGTCAACTCTTGGGAAAACCTGCGACATGTTTTTGCGTACGTCTACAAATTTTGTCATCGAGTCCGGTATCCAGGCCTTACTACTGAGTGTGTGGAGGCTGGGACGAAGCTTCTCATCCGCTCCATTCAGATGTCGCATCTGCTTGATGAGTACAAAAGGCTAAAGGCAGCACTCCAGGTCAAACCATCTAGCTCACTGAACTCACTTGCACCGTTCATCGACGATTTTGGACTCATCCGTGTTGGCGGTCGGTTGAAGAATTCAGTGTTAGGCTTCGAAGCTCAGCATCCTGCGATACTACCAAGGCAGCATCCAGTAACGCGAGCAATGATAATGCACTTTCATCGCCGCACCTTGCACTCTGGACCTCGGTCGCTGCTCGCTCACATTCGACTCCAATACTGGCCTATTGGTGGCCGCAAGACAGTATCCGCAAGTGTGAGTAAATGTGTGCTTTGCTTTCGTGCAAAACCTCGCTTGGCTGAACACATCATGGCAGATCTCCCCAAGGATCGAGTCAGCGGTTCGCACGCGTTTATGGTCACTGGAGTTGATTACTGTGGGCCATTCTTCTACAAGACCGGCGTTAGGAGCAAGCAGCCGGTAAAGTGCTACGTATGTGTTTTCATATGCTTTGCGACAAAGGCTGTCCACCTCGAGCTCGTCCAGGACCTTTCCACATCTGCCTTTCTTAGTGCATTGAGGCGTTTTATATTGACTCGTGGTAAGCCTTCTCGCATTTGGTCGGATAATGCAACGAATTTTGTCGGCGCTAAGAACGAGATGGCGGAGCTACGGCGTCTGTTTCTGAGCAGCAGTCATCAGAAGGACGTTCAGGAGTTTTGTTTGGCAGACAGCATTGAGTGGCGCTTCATCCCTCCCAGGTCACCGCACTTTGGCGGTATCTGGGAAGCAGCGGTCAAGACGGCAAAACACCACTTCTATCGAGCTGTTGGTCCGTCTTTGCTGCAATTCGACGATTTACGCACTCTTGTGTGCCACATTGCGGCGATCATTAACTCTAGACCTTTAGTTCCACTTTCAGAGAATCCTGCTGATCTCGATGTTTTGACTCCAGCGCACTTTATGGGCACCGCTCCACTGGCTTTGTTCTCCGAACCTGACATCACCGGCCTTAACTTCAGTCGTCTGGATCGCTGGCAGATAGTTTCATATTATCAGCAAATCTTCTGGGGCCGATGGCGAGAGGAGTATTTGACACTTTTGAATCAGCGCTCAAAATGGCGCACATCCGAGCCAGGCGTATGTGTCAACGATGTCGTCTTGGTAAAAAACGAGAGCACACCGCCCTTAAAATGGCCATTAGCGCGAGTAATCGAGCTGATCCTCGGAGCCGACGGTGTTGCACGAGTAGCTGTCCTTAAAACGGCAACTGGAGTCACGAAGCGTGCTGTGCGTAAGCTGTGCGTTCTGCCTAAGCAAGATGCTGTTGAAATCCCTTGTCTTCCAACGGGGGGAGAATGTCTGGTTATGCACAAAGAGCCCGACCGCCCAGCTGTTCAAGAATAACTAAATTACGGTTCATACTCTTAAATTTGTACATTGATTTGCATATCAATCACTATTTACTCTTACTTTCGTTTTGTCGCATTCGCTCATATGCTTATGCTTTCGCATGCCCTTAGCCCTTTGCTTCGGCGCACTTTACAATCAGTCTTGATGCGTTCGCTATTGCCGTCAGTCAGATTATCGAGTGACCTACGTTATCTATCGTCTCGTTCACTTTGCCGGCTCCCGCTACCGTTTTTCGTCTGCCGAATAAGAGAATAGGAAACGCCGTGCCTATTTATTGCAACAAACATTGTTAACATTACAAACAAATATTAAACCGCCCTGCGTGGCTAAATATATTTTGAAAATAAGCTATTTTGAGTGTTGTTTATTTTAATCAGTTTTTGGCTACTATTCAAACCCATCGACGCTTAATAGCTAATGAAAAAGCTCATTGGCTCAACAGGTCTATTAAGTTTGTCAAAAAAAAAATGTGTGTAACAGGTCGAAGGAAGTCCGGCAGACCCCACAAAGTATATATATTCTTGATCAGCATCACCAGCCGAGTCGATATAGCCATGTCCGTCTGTCCGTCTGTCTGTATGAGCGCCTAGATCTCAGAGACTATAAGAGCTAGAGTCACCAAATTTGGTATGGTGATTCGACTATGGACTAAGCAGATCAAGTTTATCTTAAAATTTTGACACGCCCCCTTCCGCCTCCGTAAATCGAGAACAAAATTTTTGAAAGCCCATAAAACGAAAAATATTAAAGCTAGAGTCCTGAATTTTGGCACACAGGACGGGTATCCGGGTCCTAACGTATCCTGAAAATTTCATCGTGATCGGATGGTTATCTCGGAAGATATTCAAAAAAATCTTAAAATCCCATATAATGGTCAATTTTGAAACTGGAGCCTTGAATTTTGGCACACTGGACAAGCATCGGGGTCCTAATGTATCCTGAAAGTTTCATCACGATCGGACAATAAACTCGGGAGTTATTCAAAACCCAATATTACTGAGTGTCGGACCAAAGGAAGAAGAAGAGCATGTTGACGTAACAACGCGCTATGGGGTACTATCTATTAGTGTCACTCTTATTTCCGTTTAGATGAATAAGTAAAGGGTCTCTCATAGTCGACTTCGACTGTAGCCTTTCCGACTGGTTATAGCCTGTGCCCATTAAAAATGGGTAAAAAAGGTAATGAATTTGTGTGAATGTATGTAACAGGCAGAAGGAAGCATCTACGACCATATAAAGTATATTTATTCTTAATCAGTATCAATAGCCGAGTCGATTGACACCTGTCCGTCCGTCCGTCTGTATGAACGCGTGGATCTCAGCAACTATAAGAGCTAGAGACTTCAAATTTGGAATGTAGGTTCCTGAATACCATACGCAGGTCAAGTTTATTTTAAATTTTCGATATCAAGTCCCGTTGGTTTTAAAATTAGAAAAATCACCATAACATAAGCAATGTCTAAGCTAGAGACTTGAGACTTGGCACACTTGATAAAAAGCTTGGGCTTAATGTGTCCTAAAAATTTCATCGCGATGCCCCGCCCCTTCGCCCATAACTCGGAAAAGCTGATAACAAGAACAGTTTTATAGCTAGAGACTTGAGATTTGGCACACATGGTAAGTATCCTACTCTCAATGTGTGCTACCAATTTCAGTACGATCGGATATTGAACTCAAAAGTTATTCAAGAATCAAATTTATGCAGCGCAGCAGATGCGTCGCAGCGCAGTCGCTGCGCCGCCCGACGATATAATGAACGAAAAGATGCGTTTGTTTATGTGCATATGTATGTTTGATTTGTATTTCGTCTGCTAAGGCGCTAAACATAAACAATCAATAGCTGCAGTCCAGTGTTGCCAGACTCTCGCAAGCTACCTACTCTCGATGCAAGCAAAATCGACTTCAAGCGATATATTTGAATCCCATTATAATGAAAATACTTTTCTTTGAAGACCTGCACAGGGTATCCTACTGTCGCGCCCGCTCGACTGATCGGCTTGTTAAACAGAGTTTTTAAATTTTTTTTAAAAGTTGCAGATCTAGCAACTAAATTGCTAAAGTTACAGCACTGGTCGACGCGTGCCACTTTGTCTGTTGAATTTCCACATTTAACTTTTGACTGCAAAGTAACTGCACTTTCGATAATTTAAATTTAACAAGTGAAAAGTTCAACTGTAAACCAGTCGGAAAGGCTACAGTCGAAGTCGGCTATGAGAGACCCTTTACTTATTCATCAAAATGGAAATAAGAGTAACACTAATAGTACCCCATAGCGCGTTGTAACGTCCACACGCTCTTCTTCTTTCTTTGGCCCGACACTGAGTAATATTTAGTTTTAAAACAACTTCCGAGTTTATTATCCGATCGGCGATAAAAATGTTCAGGATACATTGGGACCCTGAAGCTCGTCCAAATTCAGGACTCTAGCTTTAATATTGTTTGTTTTATG